>VXBR01010901.1:3463-228155 GCA_013400215.1 Cisticola juncidis | reverse complement strand
TTTTTATTTTTTTTATTTTTATTTTTATTTTTATTTTTATTTTTTCCTGCCCTTTAGCCTCCCCAAAACACCTGGAGTACCTAATTTAGAAAGGTACTTGAGACCAGGTTAACCGTATCGCAGTTTGAAATAGCTGGATAATTTGATTTGTTCCCTAATGCTATGATCTCTTATATGGCACACATTAAAGGTGACAGTGAGGCCCACACTCAAATTGACCTTGAACCCTCTGAGGTCTTTGGCTGGCAGTGGGGTCCAGCTTCTGTCTGTCCTTGCACACCAGGTGAAAACAGATGCTCAGTACCACAGGATTCTTGGCCTCTCCTGTGCAGGGCCAGGAGCTGGACTCGATGACCCCTCTGGGTCCCTTCCAACTCAGCACATTCTGTGAATATGGGACTTGCATGAATTTGCCTGTTTTGCAAAGGGGCAAGAAAGTGATGCTGGCCAAGTGTAAGGTGGTCTTGGGGTTGCCACTTGTACCCTCAGTGAGCAACCTCATCCCAGCCTGAGATTTGCAGGTAGGGCTGTCTTAGTGCACTGAAATATTGTATTTATGTGCTTCACTGCTCAATCCTTCCTCTTTTTTGTAAGCAGATATTAGGAACAACTTGAATGCCTTGAAATTCTGCTGATCTGTATGATTTTCAACCAGATGTAAATGCATGAGTAATTGGTACCAAGGACAGGTAAAACCATTGTGTTCTGCCTAGTATATAAATCTTAACATGTTATCTATTTAATTTTTTAATTTAATTTTTAAAATCTAATTTTTCAAAATTTCTATTCAGTGTTTAAAAATTTGTGTTTGTGGCTTTTGCAAACATCCACCTTTGTTATATATTTAATTTTTTTTGAGATGTTTACCCTTCTACCAAGTATTTATTAGCCTACATGGAATTCATAGGCTAGTGGAGCACTCATTTATTTATTTACTAATTTTCTTGGTTATTGACTATGCAAAAGTTTCCACTAATGAGAATTCTTCCCTGTTGTGAATCATTAATACATTAAGTACACTTCAGATTCCTCCAGTAATGATACAATGAGAATTGCTTAGCTGATTTAAATGACACAGATGTAGTACTAATTATACATTTTAAATTGGCAACAAACACAATTAATTTACTGATTATCAAAAACAAAAGTAAACTTTTTTATTATAGTAATTTGTTATAATTTATCACACAGCCATTTTCTTTGTGTAATATTTATGCATTTGACAAATCTACAAAGGGATATGTAATTAGACCTGTTTCATCCATCACTGGCTGCCTTTTAACCAGGGGTTTTACGTGAACAGCTTACAAAGACACTATGAGATTAACTAAATCGTAATGATGACATCTTTTAAACCAACAAATGCATTGGGGTTTTTTTGTAATTTATGTGGATTACCAGAATTGAGTTGTTAATTTTAACTTAGGTTGCTGAAGATATTTTGCAGAGTGCTCTTGTTCGGGTGGTTGTTTGCTTGGTTGTAGTTTAGCAGAACTGTCTGTGATTGCAATTTTTTTTGTAAAAACTGGAAACAAAATTCATTGGTAGGCATTTTTGAAGAGAAAAGCCTCAAACAATATTGGACAGAATAAAAATCTTTATTCCCATAGTAGCAACAACCTCGTCTCTAAATGCTTTGTGCTTGGGAAAGTTTGGAATTATTTGTCCATGAATTTGGGAAATCTAAAATGAGTCCAATATTCTATTTTCATTTAAGGCTAGATTTTGGGCATTAAAAATCTGCAAGCATTAGAAATCTCCATATCAAGCCCTGTCATCAAGTCATTTATTTGCCTGTTAAATACTGTCTTTGGAGAGTTTCATCCTGGTGTCTGTAGAGCCATGGAAACTTGCCAGATGTATGGCATCATTAAAGTAGTCTTTGAGGTCCATATTAAAACAGGATAGACAGGAATATCTTGGAAAAGGTAATTGTTTGCTCTGGTATAATTCTTTACACTTACTGTAGAACTAGGAATTAAATCCAACAAACCAGAACCAAGCTCCCATCTTCCAGATTTCCCCCTTCCCAAAGAAATTTAGGCAAAACTCCCTCTCTTAGATGCTGGTTCTATATTTTCATGTCACTGGTCTTTCTAGAGGAAAGGTCTATGAGTCATGTTTTTATGGATTGAAAGGTCTTTCAGTTCATTTAAAAATCATGTACATTTTCAGGTAGGGACACTGTTGTGGCCACTTTAGGCTAGAGAAGCACATTTTATGAGAACATGTGATGTCCTTTGACCTGTACCTTCATCAGTCTTGAGATCCTTGTTTTAACTGAGAACTGTTTTGTTTTCCACTGAGTTTTTTTAGTCCAAAATTTTGCCACTTGATTTTTCTAGGTGTTTGTTGGTTGCAAAGGGAGTATGAAATTCCCGATTTGAAATGTAATTTCAAGATGAAAAATCCTATTCATCATGGGTTTTTTCCTACTCTGGAAATTATTATTCATTTCTAGGTAATAGTATTATAACTAAGTGGAGCATGGGATCTCCTGAGGAGAGTACAGAATTTTGTTTCCTTGCACACCATCAATAGCAGTGCTAGTGATGACAAGTGCCAACAGCAGCAGCGGAGTTCTTGTCCTGTGTGAGTACAGGTGCATTTGAAGGAGATACATGTCCATTTTCTCTTCCAGAAGTTTTTTTGCCCCTTATCATCTGTCTACATCTAGAATCACAGCCACTTGCCAAGAACCACTTTTCCATCTGTTTTCTCAAAGTATTCCTAAAAACCCCCAGACAATGCTCCCCTCCACCAACTTGTCTCACATTTTCAGCAATGAATCACCTACTCAGGGAGAAAAAAGCATTTATTTCTGTTTTATAAAATATTTATTTCTGCATTTATTTCTTCTTTATTAAACATGAGTTTGGTGATGAACACCACAATGTGTTCAATGTGTTTTCTTTCCAATTTTATTTGTCTTTCCCCTTTTTTTTTTTTTTTTTCCCTCAAGAGGGAAGATGTGTAGTGGTAAGTGTAAGCATGGATATGTTATCTGGAAGCAATTAAAATTGTCTTTTAAAAGTAGAAAATAACAATTTCATTATGTAATATCATTTCAGTGTGCTGTGCCTTTAAAGAGAAATATGCAGTTTTTCTTGAACTATTAAACTATATGTGTCACCAATTTATCCTGTTACCAAAAGGATCTTGTGTCACTTGGCAGAATGACAGCTTTTTTCCCAGTCTATTGTATAATTCTGTTTTGTTAGCTGTTTTTGTTTTATAAATACTGTGCTGAAAGGATCTCTGAAGATCAAGATTTTTGATGCAGTATTTTTCTTTGCTGGTCTTTGATGTTGACCTTCCCCCACTCCCCTCACAGCAACAAGCACAATATTTTGTTCTCAAAATGTTACCACATCTATGTCAGGAAAAAAAGCATTTATTATTCACATCAGAGTTTTTGCAAGCAGGCCAAATCCATTCCAGCAGATTCCTCATTGAAACTCTCCTGAAACAATTCTTCCAGGAAAAAAATAGCCTTGTGAAAATATTCTTTACTTGAAAATTTGCAGATCCACTGCTGTCATTCTTCATATGTTTGATTACAAGCTTGGAACACTGGCATTAGTATTTGCTATTTTTCCTTCTGACAATTTCCCCTTCTAGCAAAAGCCGTGACACAGAGTTTCTGCCTGTACATTTAGAATGAGAAGTTTCTCCTGTAATATTTAATTGAAATCCTTCTTATTGAAATATAATTGAATTAGTTCTTATCCTAGCTTTTGGTAGTTATGGAAAGAAATTATTTGTTGCTTGCTTTGCAACAAATCCTAGATATTGTTCTTAAGAGCTCTGTTTTTAAGCCCTTCCTTCTCTTTATCTTGTCTTCATTATACTGAACATATCAAGTTCCCTTAGCCTATCTTCCCAGATCCTGCTTGTGAAACATCTTGTCAGTCTTAAGGCTTCCCTGGGGGTTCTCTGCAGCCTCCCTGCCTTTCTCACAGAGAAATGGCCCAGAAGTGTTTCAGCTGAACCTCCTCGTTGCCAGGAGAGCAGAAAAATTCACGTCTTTCCCAAGACACTTGAAAAATAATTTTTCAGATTGACGTTTACTAGTTTTGCATTGGCAATCAGTTTTTGACTTCTGTTCAGTCTGAGCTGCTGTAACATCAACACTGTTTCAACTGCTGCTTACTCAGGTAGCTAACATTTTGTATTATGTTTTCATTTATTTGAAGAGAAATATTTGAATTTTGCCTTCATAGAAGTGAATCCTATTGATATGATAGCTCTGATCTAATTTCTGAAATTAGTGTGAAATCTAACCTTGCTCTTGAGGTCGCCCACAACCCCTGCCAGCTCAGTGATAGCCATAAATGCTGTAACACATTTTTTATCCAAGTTGTTAATGAAAATATTTAAATTTACCAGACTTTTACCAAGACTTTGCATGGTACAACCTGCAGGTTTGGCAGTGAACCCTTCCCTTAGGAACTGCCCTTCAGATTGTGGTGCATGGCATAGCTGTTCTAATGGCTCAGAATTAGGTGCATGTATATTCTATTTTGTATTTCTTGAAAGAGATGCACCTGATCAGGTGAGGTACAAGCCTCAAAACTTTTGTGCTGGCAGTGCCTGAGCAAGCTGAGCTGGAGGAAACTTCTGGAAGGGGAGCAAGCACAGAACTCTTCCTAAGAGATGTGCAAATTCAGGAGAAGCCTGTTCTCCAGTCTGGCTTCCCAGTGTGACAACTTTCTTTGGTTTCATGGGTTGCAAACACTTCATACCTAGTCTCTCCCATGTCCTTAGGAAAGTGGCATCTGGTGGGTGGAGGATGTCAGCCCTCTCTATTATTGTTGTATTTATACACTAGGAGGAGCAGTTGTGAGATTTAGAAATTAGTTATGTTGTAGACATAGATGTTTTTTGAGATTTTTCTGACTACACCAGATGTAGTCTTCTGCAGAGAGAGTCTCCAAATCTTTCATCATGGCCAGAGCCAGGTGTGGGATATAAAGCCCTGAGGAGTTAGGGAGAAACCCTTCCAAAAAGCTCCTGTGGCCTGGAAACTTGCTCTGCACGGTCTCATGCCAGTGGCACAGAGGGGCAGAGAGGGAGCTGGGGAAGGTGTCACCATTCTCCAGCCTTCTTGCTTAGTGGACACCAGTGGATGACTTTGGCAGTCAGGATAACTTCCTGTTGTTGAGTCAATATTTAAACTATCTTTAAGAGATTGATGATAAATCAGAATGTGAACTAATATTCTAAGTATAGAATTAGACACTTGCAGCTGTCCTGGTGTCTTCAAGGTTACAATATTTGTCTCAAACCACTCAATCGAAAATGCTTGACCTGATGAGAGTTTGTGTTCTCTCAAATAAACTATAATTTATACAAGAATATATTCTCAGCACATTTGAAAACTAAATAATCAGAAGCATCTGAGCATAGGAAATTTATAGTCTGGCTTAACTGTTGACTTCTAGACTCTGGGTTTACAACTGATAGATTTTATAGCTCAGCGGACTAACTGATATAATGACATGGCCTTTTAGAATTGCCAGCTGTAGAACTAATTTTGGCTGGAGGAGTGGCCAGATGTATTCCTCACTGTCCTCAGTCTGAACTGGGCTAGTAGGAACTATAAATAGCTTCATAAATTTTTTACTATGTCTACAGTTCTGCACTGATGTAAAAGATAGGAGGATAGATTATTTAGGTTCCTTCTGAGTAACACTAAACAGGGTCAATTAAAAAAAAATACCCTTTCTTTAAGTCCTTTTTCTAATATTTTTGTAATATTTCTCCTTTGGGCTGGCCAATGCTTGGTAATAGCACCATTCTTCTTCAACTGATGCTGGTGCTGAAAAAATGTCAATAAAAAAAGGTGGGTTCTGTTGACTTTAGCCAAGAAAATACTTTTTTAATGGGAAGATGAACTACAGAAATACCTTTGTTCAAACAAAAAGGAAGAATCTAGTATTTCTTTCTATGTTATCTGATGATCTGAGCAGGAACCTCAGTTCCAGATTTATATGCTGGCTTTGAACTGAAGAGAGATGTGTCTATGTTGTCAATCCAAGTGTCTCCACCTGCCTTTAGATTATTCTAGGTTTGCCATTTAACTTCATCTTTAAGGTTGTTTATTGGCAATTAATGGAACAGAAGGTAATATAGAAATAAAAAAAAACTACTTTCATTTTTGTCCCATGGCTGCAAGAAAGAAGAATTTACTTTGGTTTAAGTCAGGGTGTCCTTTTCTCACAGTGTTAAAAAACCCCGAAAACCAGGTAATTTTAAAAACCCAATCAAAAACAGGAAAGTGAAAAAGAACTATCCACAGAAAGTGTCTTCCTGCTATTCTGGGTATTGAACTAGGAAATTTAAATGATAATCTACTTGCTTGTATTTTTTAAAATTATTTCAAATAAAGCTAGCTTGCTTGTGCTCATTTGTACTTGTTCTAAGGAAATACATTTTAAGGACTTTTTACTAGAAAAATGTGTAGCAATTAGTGACATAGGTTTCCTGATCTAAGTTTTAACCTTAGCAAACCTGAGCACTGTTCCCTCCTTTCACAAATCAAGGAAGCCTTTGTGCTCATTTTGAGTTTTACTGTAGTAAAGAAAGTTTAAACATGTTCTCAAAATGTGGTGTAAGGGGAAGTGCTTTACTAATTTATAAGTGCAGCCCTTAATTTCCAGTGTGTAGCTGCCTGTCCTGGTTATTATTCAGTGCAAAGATGGGATCTGTGACAGGTACAGGCCACAAAATCTGATTTTGTTTCATTCAAAGAACCATTTGGCTGTGCCATATCTATAATCAGATGGATCAGTGTTCCTTGTTTTTACTCTTGGATGGAAATCAAAGTTGTCTTTTTAAATAGACTCCTTGCCTGCTCTGCAATTCTTAGAGAAGGCCAAAACACCCTGCCCCCCAACAATTATCTTTGTTTTCCCTTGCTGCAGGCTTCACTGGCCTATGTCATGGGTGTAACATTGGGACAAAAGTTATCCCACATTTCCATCATTTTTGAATTTTTTTAATGTGTTAGAAGCACTGTCTCCTGCTCCAGTCAAAAGTGCTGAGGGGGAAGAGAAAGTGAGAAAGCTTTTTGGGACTTTTTCAGTGAAACGACTCTAATATCATCTATCTATTGGCACCTCCCACCGTTTTGGAAGGGTTTTTATTTATTTGAGTTTTTGTAAAGTTTCACTTATTTCAGATAATTTAGTTCCAAACTAGGAACACCCAATATCCAGGGGCCTCTGATGGGTGACTTAAACTAAGCAGTGAATATATTTAATTTGTAATTCTGTCTGTGTAAGTTTTTCTTTGGAACTCTGTGACTGGGATTTCAAGTGGAGGAAAATACAACTTCTAAAGTAAAAAAACTCTATATACTTTTTTAAAATGGTCTTTTGTGAGTCAGACCTGATTTTCTTTATGCTAGTTATTTTTCATAATGCTGTGCCACTAAGAGATGCTGATATTTTTGAACTTTCTTGGATTAGTCCTATGAAATAAAGCAGATTAATTTCAAGAGTTTCACATAATTAAATATGAGTATTATCTGGTTTTGGATAATTATTCAACTGAAATTTCATTCAACTTCAGTGGAACTTATTTCAACTGAAATAACTTGCTGAAAGCTGACTGTTTAAAAACTTAGTTTTTCAGATTTGACTATTCTACTATATCTTAAAACACCCCCCTGCCCAAAAAAAAAAAAAAAAAAGTGAAAAGAAAGAAAACAGGCACAGGTCTGGTTCTTTTTGGTACAGGAGATCAAGACTGACAGCAGGTATTCAACTAGATATCATATGGATATTTCTTCCATCAGGTTGCACTGGGAATAGGGATGAAGAAAATGCTATGATAGTCTAGAAGGTTTATATCTGAATATTTAGATGCTAAAATGTCTTTAAACTGATTGGATCAGATATATGCACATAGGACTGATAGGACTCCTGAAAATACCTCTGAATATTGCTTTGCCGATTGGCAGTGCCTTTTCAATTGTTTATTTTACTTCTCTTTGAGAGATTCATGAAGCTGGGGATAGAGAAGGAAGTTAAGGAATTTTTGCAGATGTCTTGTCTCAAGCCTACATTCTGTCAAAAAAATAGCTGGAACTTCTTTAGTGTTCCCTGGGGCTAAAAAGATGCAAAGAGCTCTCTGAGCAAGTGAAACTTCGTCTTCACCAGTATCAGAGCTCAAACTATTCTAATCCTCTTAGCTGCTTCCAAACACATGGAAGTGTCTTAAGTGATAGAACGAAAGTATTAGACCTAGGCTGGCAAATTTTTTCCCCTAAATAATATAAGAAGAATTATTTTTATGTAGAACATAACATACATTTTGCACACCATGGATAAACACTGTATTTTATATAAGTTGATCCTTGTGTTCTTTGCTTGAAGACAAACTCACCAGCTCTTAAGAAACAGATGAATGTTTACATAGTCTTACAGCTATGGTGATTGTTAAATAAAGGAAAAGGAAACACCTTTTCCATGAATCAGATGAAAAATCAGCAAAGTTTTTTATAAATACAGATCTAATCAGTATATGAAGACTTTCATAGCCACACCATGGGAAATGTTTTCCATCGGGTGCTAATTACTACAAGCCTAGATAAAATATGAAGAAGAAAATCTTATGATATGCAGATTCTCAAAGATTGCACAAACTGTCCCTTATCTTTTGTTACTGCTGATCAGAGTTGGGACTGAATAGTCAGAAGAAAGGGAAGTTAGGAGGGGACCTTACTCTTTTTCTACAATGTAACAATTTTAAAATAACATATGGAAGTGCAGCCAACATTTCAAAATTGAAGAAAGAGGAGTTGTCTTTGTTCTTTCTGAAGAAGTTTTCAGTCTCTGGTAGTGCACTGGCATGTGTTAATGAAGCATGAGCCAGTGTCAGATAGACTTTTATTTAATTGACAGTAACATACTTATTTCCTATCTCTGGCATGAAGCAGTCAATTTAATTTTGTAGAATAAGATGGAAAAAAGGATTTTCAGGAGGGAGGATGCTCATTTAGGAATTCACTATTGGACAGCAGCTTATGAAGTGGAAGTTACATCACAGTTCTTAAAATCTTGTTCCACAAATGGTTGCTGGTTCCAAAAATAAAAATAAACAACTTGTCTAAAATATATTCAGTAGCCATACATTGGAAACTATGACTTGAAACTAAATAATAAAAACACAGAGAAAGGAGAAACTTTTCACAGAAGGACATAAGCATTGGAGGAGTGCAACAGACTATTTTTATGTTTCTTCTTTAGAAAGTGTTATAAGAACAAAAAAAAAAAAAAAAGAAAATTAAAGTGATGCATAAAAAGAAGTAAGAAGGAGCAACATATGAAGAGTATGAGAGCAATGTAAATGTCAGCCAAGGTCCAGACTATGTGTACTTGGTTTTCTGGTTGGTGTTTCCTGGTTTTTTGTGTTGATGTTTACATTTTTGTTTGTTTGATTGATTGTTTGTGGGGTTTCTGTTTTAGAAAAATATATAGGATTTACTGAAATTAATTTTCCCATTTAGGAAGTACTTGGGATATAAACTGAAACATTTTCTGAACATGAATTTTGATTTTTTTGGTTATGCGAAAAAAACTCTAATGAGCTTTTTCCAGCACAGAATGAATAGTGGAGATAAAAAAAGACTGGGAAGATATGAATGCTCATAGATCCAAGTTTTCTGTTCAGTCCTAATAAATACAAGTCTGAGATCTAAAGAGTGTTTTTTTTTAGCATTTCAGGTATTCCGAGCCTTCTAGGCCTCTTAAAAAGACAAACCGATTGGAAAATGGTAATGCCACTGAGGCATTTTTTGGAAATAAGCTTAGGACATCTTTTATTTACTTTTTCAATTTATCTTTATTGATTTAAAACAACAATAAACTCACCAAAAAAGCAATTTTCTGAGGCATATGTAACTCCCCACCTGGAGAAAAACATAATTTATCCTTTAATTCTTTTTGCAGTATTGCTCGTAGATTGATTCTCTCTCTTTGTACAAAACTTTGCTGATGTTGTTGGTTTCTTTATAATACACTTTACAGCAGTATTTGATATTACTTCTGTCAGGTGAATTTTGCCTGAACTTGGAATTGTGCTGCAGTCTTTAACCTGATCCAGTGGCAGTGGTTTGGACATCAATTATCATGCACTTCACTGAAAGCCCAGATTCTGCTGCTTGTAGTTTCACCTTCTCCATTTCTTTCCATTTTCAGGGATTTGGTTCCACCTTCCATTTTTTTTTGTTTTTAAAATTAACTTTTTATATTTCTGCAGTATCCAGAGGCCAAGATCCTGTTCTGTACAGGGTCCTGGATAAACACAGAGTTGATCATCAAACTTGGTGAAATTGCAGAGTGTGTTACCAGTCCATGAGGAGAATGGAGTCCTCAAGTTTAAAACAAGCTGTGCATTTCCTTTAATTTAAATCCTTTTATCCCCTCCTTCTCTGGAAGACTGAATTCCATGCAGCTTTCCTTTGCACTTGTAGTCTCTTCCCCCTTTTTTCTTGTACATGCTCTTGCCGGGCCCCACTGCAGCCCACAAGCTCTGCTGGCACAGAGTGAGGGGGCTGTACTGCCTCCCCCTTGTTGCTGAGACTCCTTCTCCTGGCAGGGTGCCTCTCTTCCTATCTGAAAACCTTCTTCTTGTTTCCAGCTCGTTCCAGAGGATTGGATTACCAGATGTGTGCACTTATTTTCACTCATCTAGCTGCGTTAATGGATGTGTTGCAGTAACCTCAACAGTTTTTCAAGTAAAATGTTCTTCTCAGGTAGTGGCAGGGGACAGGGAAAAGGAAGGAAGGATTGTTCATTCGCTCTGTCTTGAATGCACAGAGTTACTTGGGACAAAACAATCCTTCTCTTTGTGGTGATCTTATGAAATTGTTGGATATGCTTTTTTATTAACCTTCTAATACCATAACTGACAGGTACAACTATTTGCAGAAATATGATTCATCCAGCATTTTACTGGAACATTTATGCTACACTGTGATATGAGTGGCATGGTGGATAAAGGCAATTATTATTGCAGCACGAGATAGGTCTAGGTTAGGGGGTTTTGCCTTTCATTTCCATTTTAAGTGAAAGCAATTCTGGCTCCCTATTAGACCATCCATGTCAGGAAAAGTGGAGTGTTACACCTTCTCATCATGTTTTGTGGATTGCTAGAGTGTTATAATGAGAACTCTCAGAAGTTAATGCAGCACTTAAAACGGTGACACTGTTCAGAGTTCAAAAAATAATAAAGAATCGTGTTCCAGTGGGTGTCATCAGTTATCAACAGCACAATAAAAATGTAGCAACAAGAATAGCAACACTATCCATGTACCTTGCACTGCAGTTCAGCTGGTTTGAGTTACTTTCAACTCTTATGTAAAGGATTTAATAGCTTAATAGCTGAAAGCATTTTGCTGCTTGTGGTATTTGTTAGAAATGTAATCTGAACTGCTTCAGTGGAGGAACACCTGATCAAATTTTCAGTGGCAAGAGACCAAGTGTTTCAGTTTTGAAGTCAGCCTTGACTTTTCAGCATGGGAAAACAAAGATGAAGTAATCCCTTGCTGGGTGTTTGCAAACAGCAGGGTGTAGCTTTCCAAACAGTGTCGAGGCAATGGGATGTGACGCTTGAGAGGACATGGTTTGTGGCCATGTGAGACGGGACATGTGTTGAAGCTGGGCTGAGTAAATTTCCACACCTAAAAGCTGCACAGTGTTCCTTTGGAGATGTGTGCATAAGACAACAGATGACATATATGCCATGCATGTCATCTGACAATAATTAAGGGAGCATGTTTGGATTTGACTGCTGTCCATTTCTTTATTTGCATTTTTCATGAGGAGTTGCTCTGTTTTCCTGCACATAGCAAAAATTTAGCATGCGAGGGAGCTTTCTTGACTGGTTTTAACCAAGCACACTTGGGTTTGAAGTATGACTTGATGTCTGGTACTAAGTACTAAAAGGTAACATGTAACACTGCCTTTCTCTTTTACCCACCTTCCACAGTAAAACAAGAGTTTCTGGTACATTGAGTGCAGTGTGTGGGAGGAAAGGAGAAAACCAAACAGCTGGAATGCTTTCTGGGAAAAAAAGTTATTACTTCAAGTTCCAGAATTTGAGACAATATTCCTTGCATTTGGAATATCATACATAGGAACAATCTGGGATCAGCCATGTCTAAACATTATTTTTTATTCATGTGCTTCTGAAGCAAATCCTGTCATTTACTGTCTCAGTGTACATGCATAACATACACATGGGAAAACACGTACCTTTTCCCAACAGCAATACCCACTGGAGCTTTTTCAGTCCAACTCTAAACTCTTCCTTGCACACAAATGAGTGTGTTTCTTGTTGCTGTGTATAAATATTATCATTACTGATATTTTTATCTCGAAATACACTGCATCTTAGTCCTGGAACTAAATATTCTGCATCATGGAAATAGCTGGTGAGATGAGATATATTCATAGAAATGATTAGTTTTGGTTTACTGCAACAAAAAACCCCTCTAACTCAAAACCAAAACAAACAATAAACCCCTGACAAAAGGCAAAATAAAAACAAACCCAAATAAACAAACAACAACATCAACAACAACAACAAAAAGACGAGATAATAAAGCATAAATCTTGTACACCTCAGTGGGTTTAGCATTTGTTATTAATTGGAAAGTGTCTCTGTATAAATGCTCACAAAACCTGCCGAAAAAAGACACCTGGAAGCAACAGTGGTATAAGTGTCACTTATCTAACACTACTGTGGTATAGCTTGTCAAAGGCCATAGGATGTCTTATTTGAATTAATGCAAATTTTAATCCTGTGGAACAGTTTTGTCATTCAGGGTGAAATCTCATTTCTGGAAAATCAAATTTTTTCTTTCCGAGTTAGGGGCCAGAATCAGCCCTCTTCAGCCTATGAAAAGCAGATTTAAAATAGAAAAGATGGAAACAGAGGGCCAAGTGGATCAGAGCCCTCGAGAATTTTATTTCCCTCCATTGCAAGAGAGAGAACACATTCAAATCTCTGTGTTGCTTATATGGAAAGAAAGTATGTGCTGTGTTTCTCATCATTATGTTTTAACAGAATGTGTATGGAAGACTTGTGTTGATTTGGGCAATAAGAGAAATCCTCCTTGACCATGGGAATATTCTCAGTATTGTTTGGCCAAACAGAACAAGACTCTGGTACCTGGTAATCTTGTTCCTAGATGATTATGCTTAAGAATGTGAGAATATGTAACGTCCACCTTCTCTAAGGGGGGCAAAAAGTGCTGCAGTGTCAGCATATGGGGCAGAGAACAGGTAGCATAATCAATTCCATGTCATTCCTTGAAGTACTGAAACCTGTATAAAGGGGTTCACTTACTGCAGCAAGCCATAGGCTCAGACATTGCACAGCAACACAGCACACATTAGTTTCATGCTCTGATTTTAACTTGGAATGATGTGTTTCATCTCCACAGCCCATTTGTATGTCTCATGTGCATCTTGTTTGTTTGGTCTTGTTTGGTCTTGTTTGGTCTTTACTTAGGGTTCTTTATGTTCTATGTTTTCATACTGTCTATGTGGATTTCATGTCTGAAAGCTTTTTTTTTTTTTTTTTTTTGCAGAGGCAGTACTCCATATATCTTAGTCCTTAGGTGAATTTAGATGTTCGTATCACATATGTATTGAAGATGACTAGTTTTTGACTTTTTTCTGTACTAAATTACAAAGTGCTTTGAATAGTGGTAGAAGTAGAATTCTTAACATAAAACTTCCTATTAATTAAGGTTTTTATCAAATTAGTAGCTAAAAGCTCAATTATGAGGTGTTGAAAATAATAGAAATAGCATAAGGTTTTTTCCCTGCATTTTCTGGATTTTTATGAGGTGCTTCATAATTTTTTCCTCAGAAGTTAAAAAAAAAAAAATGTTACAATTGGTGGAAAATTAAGCTTAATCCTACCATATTAACTTCTCTGATGCTTTTGCTTACTTCAGTGTTCTGGGCAGGCTGACATTTAAAGTGCACATTGCATATATTTCTATTCCTGCATTTTGTTCACCTGCCAAGTGTACAGTGATGGCATGAAGTGACATATGAATACACCTGAGAGACCAGCAGGACAGGCAGCATTGCCATCATATCAGAACCTCTATCCTGCCACTGCTTCTCTTGAAACCTTTTATGAACCTCCCTGGCTAGAGACATAGGGGTAAAAACAAATTCAGAGCAGTTCTGCTTTCCTCCCAACACTGAGATGCATATTTTCAGAGTGTTATGAAACTAATTCCCTACACATCCCCCACAGATACTAATGGGAATCCCACAGCAAAATCCCTGAATGTTTCCTTGAGCATGTATTCATTAGGACTTCTCCCAGCCTCTCTCTCCCACCACTGTTTCAAATAGAGGGCCAAGAGGTCTCTTGAAACACAGCAAATGAACAAGGCAAGAGTTAATACAGACACTGCCTTCTGAGTGACATAACTGGGCAATTGTGAAAGGCCTTGTAGAAACATCTTTTGTTTGGTGTGGGAGTCTAAAACTTAACTATGGCAAATTAAGGACATTTTTTATGTGCCTTGTGTGTTATATTTGAGGATCATCACGTACTTATTTTGTCAGTGGTAGACTTGCCAAGATTTCAGAATCACCTAGGTGTGTTAAATGAAGGAGCAGGCTGTGATGCAGACGGGGACAATGAACGTTGTGGGGAAGGTTGCTGTTCTGCAGAGAGCACAGTTTGACTTGGGAACAATCCAAATCCTTCCTCTAACTATCAATAGATTTCAAACAGCAGCTTGTGCTGAATACATGCTTATTTATGCTGGGAAACCTATAATTTATTAATCCTAGCTATTAAAGTAATACATAGGGTTCTCTGATTGATGCCTAGTGCTGATTCCTAAGAATTATGCAAAGGGAGAATACCTATTATAATAGATGTGAAAGTTCTCCCCTTGGTACAAAGGAAGAGTTTAAGTGTCCTCATCTGGATATTCCCATGGCTATGTATGTGGCTGTGAGATGGTTTGCATTTTTTGCCCATTGCCACTTCAAGTGGGAATTATTTTACCTACCTGTTGTTCCTTTCCTCAGCAGCACACTGGTTTGAAGGAGTCAGAAATCTGTGGAACTTTGTCCATGCACAGGATTTTGGGCCCAGGAAAAGCAGCTGTTCTACTCTTTCTGTTTTCAAAGGGCTGCCTCTGCTCCTGTGTTGCAGATTTGTAACTGGAGGTTGTAACCTCTTAGATCACCTCAGCTGCTAACTGCCAGAGAAGCCAAAGGTAGTAAGGTTTTGAGCAGTTGTTCTCAGAGTTTTATTTTCTATGTCTCCAGCTTTGTAGGGGTGAGACAGCAGCAAAGTTTTTTGTATCTGTGTGCACATGGAGTTTGACTACTGAAAGAAAGTGGTCTTTATATGTGTTTTGGTTTGAAGGCTGGCTGAGGATAGCTGTGGAAAACTGTGGAGAAACCTGTGCTTGGGGTGGAATGCCATGTGCACTGTAGCTACTTCATATTTCTCATGGGCAAACTGTGAAGGCTCTGTGTGAGCTCATTTAAACACAGAGACAGTCAAGGATAGATGGGTGTGACCTGCTGACACTCTTCAGTCCAGAGAGCAGGAACAGGGTACTCTGGTCACAGGGGTCCAGGGACAGGCTGGGCAGCAGTTCCAGCTGTTCCAGCAACACAGCTGAGCCCCACGGTCACAGTGTGGTGCCTCGGGGACAGCCTGGGTAAGAGAGGGCAGAACCTGCCTGTTGTTGAGAGAAAACCTGTGAGGAACAGCCCCAAGAGCCCTGAGGAGGGAGAGTTACTGCAGGTGTCCCTGCAGGAATCCACTACAGCCCCTGGAGAGAACATGCTTGAGCAGCTTTTTCCCTGCAGCCACTGGAGAGAACATTGTGGATCAGGTATCTGGAGGACCCCACACGGAACACCGTGACCTTTGGGTTGCTAACACAGGATCAAGTCTATCCTGAAGGACTGCAGCCTGAAAAAGACCCTCAGTGGAGCAGGGGAAAGGGACAGTGAGAGGTGGAAGGAGCAGCAGAGGAGAGCTGGTATGGACTGACCAGAGTCCCTATTCCTCATCCCCTATATGCACTGGGGGATGGCAATGAGTTATATTTTCCACAAGCAAACTCTGTTTTTCCAGATGACAACTGGCAAGTGATCTGTCTTTATCTTGACCTGTAAACTTTTGCATCTTATTTTTTCCATCTTGACTGCTCCAAGTTGATGAGTTTTATTAAAAAAGCAAGGTAAATTCTGAGGATGGCATTCAGTATTTTAAAACTTTAAATTTTAAACACTGGTAGGTATCCATGCCTCTTCCATATATTGGGCAGTCATCACACAGGACTCATGGTCCCCCCATCCTGGGAGGCCAGGGGGCATTAAGATTTTAACACTGAACACAGACCTACCAAACCCTACTGTGATTGCTGGCTTGTAAGGTGCAATGCATGTGTTATTTTCTAAAGGATGGAGGTTTTCTGTGTTTCAGGGAAGGTGGTGGAACTTCTGTGTGTCACAGCAGGTCAGAGGTACCTGTCAGCAGCTGTCCTTCACTGTCTTGCTGCTTTCATCAGTGGCCCCAGTAGCCCAGACTGACATTGCCTCCCTGAGAGATTTCACATGTGGTCTGAGAGGGTTGTCATCTTTGCTTTTGACATCTTGTACTTAGTGCTTAGACATCTTGTGCTTAAAGGACTTGTAACTTTGAGCTTTATTTCCAATACAGTGTTTGTTTTCTGTATTTGAAGAGAATTAACCTCAGGTTTCAAAACAGTCGGCAAATAAGTGGAGTTACAGTTGGTTAGCATGGTCTTTCTGCTTGGCTGCTGTGATGTGCTGAAAGATTACTCAAAAAATGCTCCATTAAAAGTAGAATCCCAAATTCAGGGTAGATTAAGAAATTGCAAATGTGTCCTAGTTGCATATTTTCCGTACATCAAAAATACTCCTTGATGCAGATGAGTGTGTTCAGTCCTCTGCACAACAATGCTACCTCCTCATTAATAAAGAGGCAAATACAATGGAAAATTATTACCTTTGTCTCTGGATCCTGGTAATTCAAATATTCAGTGGTGTGATAGCATTCCCAACCTTCAGATAGAGCCACTTTGTCTTGAGATGAAACAACATGTGGAGGTAGATCTGTCATATAGTATGGGGTTGCTTTGGAACTTGTATCAAATGATAAACCCCATAGTATTTGCTCTTGGTAATGAACATTTATTGAGGTTTACTTACTGCATGTGCAATAAAAGAAGAAAAATTGTGTTAAAATCAGCAGTTTAGTTCAGCTAACTCAGTTACAGCCACAGCTTATAGTAGGCTGTGAACATACAACAGGTCAAATGCAGCTCATGTAACATCACCCAGAGCATCTTGTTCCTAAAAAAATGGAAGACAGTAAGTGAAATTAGGTTTGTGGTGGGTGGAGTATTGGAAGGTAGAAGTGCTTAGAGCACTAGAGCCACTGTGGAGAAATAGACTCTTAATCATGTGTTTACATGCTTCTACAATCAGTTTAATTAAATTACTGTCACAAGCATATCATTCAATTTTAGCTCTTTAGGAGGACTAAGTACAGCCTGAGGATAGGATGAATTCTGAATAAGAAGAAGATGCAACCGAGTAGGAAATTAGGGTTAACATAACCCTAAGATAAGTTTCTTCAAGAGGTAAATGAATAAGAGTTTTTCTCTAGAACAGAACATGCTTTTAACTCTAGAACTCTAGGCAAACGTTTTTTATGCATTTTTAAAATAGATTCATGAAACAATTCCGTAAATGTGATTCCTCAGTGTCACTTTAATGGTTCAGTCATTTTTACATCCATTAATTTAAATAATAAATTTAAAAAATATTTTAAAACGAGGAATATTCTCCAAATAATATACTAAACACACAGACTATGAATCTACCCCAAAATAACACACCTTTACCTATTTTACTAATCAAGTTTTTAAAAGCATAGGCTCTGTATTTGCTGTGTCTAGGCCAAAAAATTTCCTGTGAAATCTGAATTAAATAATGGGATAAAAAATACTGTCTCTATTCCATGTAGGATTGTTTGGCTGAATGTTGCAATGAGTACAATAATGTAAGTTCTTCAGTGAACGATTATAATCTATATTTCTCTATTGTCTGTCTAATACCAGAGTAGTTGGCAGTTATACTGGCTAGGCCCTGGACAATGAATTTCCAAGTTTTTAGCACTTCTTCTGATCCAGATATTAAATCATTACTAATTTTCTTACTGAAACTTTTTTTACAGACTTGGTATTTTACATCAACCCGCTACTATTCTCTTGTTGCCCCAAATTTAAGTACTAATCTTGAATGCTACATTTTTTTACCTCTTAAGCTGTTGTTGCTTTTCCACAGAAAGTTACAAACCCAAGCCTGGAAAACTCTGTTTCATCATGAGAACATTTGGGATTGTTAGAGCTACTAAAATGGAAAAGATCAGGTCAATATTTGTATCAGGCCCCCTTATGAAAGCAAAATGTTTGACATCTGCATCGTATTAAGGCAGTCCAGTTAATGGGAGCTCCTGTAGTGTTTAAGTGAGTTGCATGTTTCTGGCAGTTCTGCAGGTCAGACTATCTGCTTATTTAGGATCTAAAATTTCAGTTCTGTGGTAATTTTGGGAGTGAAGCCCATAGCAGGGCCAGAGTTTAAACATGGATGTCAGAGCCTGAGTGTTGTTGGAAAATTTGGGACATAATTCAGAAGCAAGAAGATGTAGCAAGTGAATACACCAAATATTGTCATAATTAATACTGTTGACACAGCACGGTGTATCCTGCAATTTATGAGAGCTTGAATAAAGAGGTGAGGCTAATAGCACTACCTGCAATGAAAATGCAGAGCAAAAGGTGGTCATTTATAAAGAAAACAGCAACTGAAATTATAGAAGGGGGTAGAAAACAAATGTGACGTGTAATGCTTTCCTAGAATATGAAAACCTTATTCTGAATATAGATGTATATTAAAACTATTGTCAAATTTCATTTTATGCCAGATATAACAAATCAGATAATATTTTTGCTGAAATTTCTGAATTGATACTGTTGTTTCCTCTGCTGGAATGAGTAAAAAAAATTCAGTACAGTAAGGATTATAAAATAAGACAAAAATCTGCCCATGTTTAGAGGTATGTGATTTCATTTTTTCAGTGGAACACTTGAAATTTGTCAGGTTCATTGCTACAAACAAGAAACATAATCATTTTTCTCTCTCAGTGAACACAGAACACAAAACTACATATTTTCTTTTGGAAACCTGCCTCAAATCCTTCCATGAATACTTGAAGTTTTCTGATATTCTCCTCTATCAAAAGCTTCAAATTAGCACTAATGTACATGACTTTATGTGCCGGGGTTCTTGAATAGAGGCCATGCTAAGGTTTTTAAAAGGGTCATATCTTAAAAATTATATCACCATTCTGCTCTCTAAAGTCTCCACTTTTATCAATGAAGCTTATTTTTGTGCTATATGATGTCATAGCCCAGACATTTATGCTAAAGGGGAAAATTAATAACTAGCTCGCAGATTTCCAGTTGCTGAAGTTTGAATTTTACATAAAGACAAACACAAAGAAGGTTATTGTTGATAGCTTTTTGTTTTGAAAGAGACAGTAACTGTGGTCTGGGTGGAGAAACATGTTTTAGTTAATATTGCTGAATTAATTTTTTTAGTGCTTTTTTTGCCTTTTTTTAAAAATCTACTTTAGAGAATCAAAAGCAATTTCTTGAGCTTGTTTTGAAATATAATTTCAACATTGCTATTTAAATTCATAATAATATCTTATAAAATATCAATCAGCTGTTAAATACGTTTTATAATGTAATATACAATATAATTTCTGTCTCTACAAAAATATTACTGCACGAGTACATTGAAGGGCTGTAATTCAAAGAAATGTATAATATACAAATGTTAATAAAAAACAACTTTTTTTTTGTTCTTTTGAGAAGTACTGAATAGAATATTTGGTGAAAAATATTAAACAACCAGGCCTGACAAAGACAGCCATTGCATTAAAATTTTTCTTGTAAATTTTTTTCACCTTGGTATCTGTAGAATTATCATTATCAAATGTAGGAAGAACAGGCATCTGTAGGTATTGTTATCTGCCTGTTATAAGGAAATTTATGCTTTTTTGAGTGGCAGATACCTAAAAGATAAACAAACATTTAAGAAATTATTATGCTAAATGCATAAAGGGACAAGGTTACAGTATGCCTAAAGTGTTTATTTATATGTAATTGTTATACAAATCAAGGTGCACTATGTTTACAACTCTGCCTGAATTATCTTTCCTGTAATGATTTTTTTTTCTTTAAAAACAGTGGAATCTGAAAGTCATTCAGATGTTTTTTGTCAGATTTGGAAAATACGCCGTTCTAATACAAGGCATAAAAACCACTTCTGATAATGAAGAACATCAGCTTTCCTGGGAAAAGTATCATTCCCTAATTCAAAGTAGGCATTAGAATAGGAAATGGAGATTTTTTTAAATATCAACTGGAATTTCTGTTCCTTTCTGATTCATCAGTATTTTTGTGCATTCCTGGATGAATATGTCCTAAGCATCCTTAAACTGATAATGGTCTCTAATGCAAAGGCAAAACTTGCAGAGCATTGGGCACCAAGTGGAAAATGATTTTATTTCAGCTACCAGTGGCTGATTACTAATAACACAGGCTTACTTTGCCTTCGTGATCAGAATATTTACACGCTTTTGTGAGCCGTCTACCCAGAATTTATAAATAGGAAAGAAAATAACCCTCGAAAGCCAAACAACTTCTTCTCCTTGTCACCATATGCTGCATCTTTTCCCTCTAGGTTTTGTATACTGTGTGTGCTGAAGAATGGTGTCTTTTCTTTTCATGTTGCTCTGTCGGCGGTCATAACAGCTATTCTCTTCATGAATATGTAAATCCCATGCATAAAATCAGAAAAATTAGCATGGCGATTCCCACTATAGAACGTGCCCAATTATGCTTGCTAATACGTGGATAGTGATGATTTAATCTTTGGACTATATCAGCGGATTCAGGTACAGTTACAAGAGCTGCAGTAATTACAGAGGACCCAAACACACAAGCTGGCTGCGTGCACATGCTGGGGGATCATTGGGCTTTAACGGGAACTGGGCATCTGATGCCTGGCTATGATGGAGTGCTCGCAGATTCATTTACAGGCGCTTTCTCTGATGGGTAGTGACAAGGGAGAAAAATGCCCTAGGTCTGCAATACCCTTCCCTTACTAACTGACACTCATTTGCATTTGAATTTTTTTCCCTCTCTTTTTTAGTTCCTACTGAATGCTTGCAATTAGAACAGAACGAATAAAAGTTTGGATAAATAAAGGGAGAAAAACGGTGACCGCATTTGCTAGGCGTCCTTAACTCACTTGGTTTATCAGCAATGGCTGTTGGAGGGGGGAGGAAGGACATGCAGAAAACAAAACCAAAAAGGCACCACCAGCAATTGATGCATTTTTGTATTTAAATAAGCAGGCGTGCTCATGCATATTTATATGACGTGCATGCCTATGCGCCGCTCTGAGCAGTGGCTCTGCGGCTCGGCTGCAGTAATTAGGCTGATGTAATTATAGCAAAACAAAGCAAGCTTAGGCTGATGGTGGTTTTTTTTTCTTTCCCAACATTTAAGACATATGCATATTCCAGCGTGCAAAAAATGAACCTGCACCGCTGTCGGAGGCTAGGAGGACAGTGTGGCCAGTGCACCTATTGTGTCACTGCTGTAGAAAGCAGCTTAGCGATTGGCCACTGTCTGCAGCACATAATACTGACTGGTTATAAAGGACTTGTCTAGAGGAAAGCCTGTAGGTACTCCATTGTCTGGCAAAGTTGATATGACTGCATTCTTTTTGCAGGGGGTCAGACAGCTGAACTGTAAAAGCTGCACAGATTTTTTTTTTTTTTTTTGTCTTCTTCGTCTGTCTCTCTGTCTCTGTCTCTTCCATATAGCATTTTTCTTTCATGCCCTGTCTCCGTTTGCATAGTTAAAGAGAATGCTAATTAAGATCCCTTGCCTTAACCTGAAAATAATGACTTGGATGTAAATAGAAAACTGGCGATAGTTTAAAATATTCTTGCGTAGCAGCAAGATATCAGTTACCGTTCTAGGGGAAAAAAGGAAGAATTTTTTTTTTGTAATCAAGGTAAACAAAAAAAAGAGTTGTTGCTTCTCTTTCTTCCTTTCTTTCATTCTTTCCTTTTTTTCCTATTTTTCTTTTTTTTTTTAACCAATGATGTATACTATTGCAAGCCAGATAATATTTTATTTCAGAAAGCATGTTAGCTACATAATTTAAAAGTCCACAAATCAGTTGCAATTTAGTGCTTATTAATCCTTCTTAGGATGTAATTCGGTGAAAGAACTGCTTTAAAAAAAATTCTTTTCTGTATTATAGACGGATCTAACAACGCAGTCTGGGCTCCGTGCCAAAGGCTGGTATTTCACAGCAGCGACCGCCTTACAGATGAGCTGTGGGAAGCAGGAGGGAGACTCTCTTAGGGTGCCACTACTATGGAGACACAGCTGGGCTGAACAAGATTTGCTTCAAACGACAACAAGAGAGACAGAAAGAGTCTGGTTCGACCGCTGCCCAAGCAGGCAGTAACCAGAAGAGCTAGCAGCCAATCCGGCCATGCTGCACTGTTCGAAACCAGCTCTACATCCCAGCCAATCAGTGACATCACTGGTGAGAAACTCATTTACATCATGCAGTAATGAACTTTGTTTAACGTAGCCTTTTTTCTTTTCTTTTTTTTTTTTTTCCTCACAGAGATTAGGTCCTCCATTAATTATTCTGCCAGCATAATTTGAATCGCTATGCAAAACGATGGCTACAATTTCTTGATTTTTTTTTTAACTGTGTACTGTCTCTGCAGGTAACCATGGGCATTGTTCCAATTTTTTTTTCCTGTTGGCCCCATAAAACCTTTAGAAGTGTCTTTAATTGTTAATATTGTGCATATATTTTTCTTTCGTGTGTGTTTGTCTCCTTGTAGTCCTTACCTAATGTGGTACTTCTTTCTCCAGTTATAGCCTGAGATTACCTTTAACTGTCTTGGAAGGTAAAAAAGGGTGTTGCTGCAGCATTGAGTTTGCATCTTTAGCTGCCATCACTGTCTAAGTACTTATTCTAATGCTTCAGAAATCATTTCGCTGTGGCCGTTTTACATATCTGGCTTTCTCTAAAGGTTCTTACATGCATCTGTTACAACTGAGTAAAGTTCAGTACTGTTATATTTCATTCTTCACCACTTTCAGTCAAGATGTCATTTTATTAATGAATAGAACTGAGATCATTTCTGAACAAATTTCACCCCCTTCCTTCCACCTCGACACAATGCACCTGATTTGCATCCATTTACCAGAATAACTGAATACAAGAGCCAGTATGAAAGGAAGTCAAGGGAGAGCTTGCATACTGCTTCAGGGTATGTTGCAGCAAAGTGAAATACAGAATTTTTGTTTAGAATGTGCTTAATCTACACAGAGAAAGATTAGATCTTACGTTGAAAAAACTCTTATGTAGCCAGCTTTTCATATTAGGAAGTAGGTTTGGTGGGGGGGGTTGGGTGTTTTGGGTTTATTTTTTTTAAATAATAAATGTGCACATTTTCTTGAGATGTGTTCAATTGTAAATGGAAAACATTTGGCAAGCCAACATTGCGTTGAACATTTGGATTTAGTTCTTTACGGGTAAAGTAATTTGTTGTGCGAACAATTTAAAACCAGCCCAGGATACTGTGGAATGCAGAGATTTCAGACTGCATAATATAATCAGGCAAAGTTTTGCTCTTCAGTATTCTATGAGCAGAAACGGAATCAGATACAAGACAAATTCAATATTGTGTTATTTAATTAAAGCTATATCTGTTGCTAGTGGGCTTCTAGAGGTCACGTCTTTCGTAAAGCAAAATTTTATTTAAAGAAGTAGCCTGAAACAGAATTTTTGTTACAAAATGGTAACTTCTCCTCTCCTCACACACAGTAATCTACAATTTGTTTACGGTGCTTCAGTTATATATTGATCCTTCTAGTCACTTTGAAAATACACAGGATTTAAGCACTAAACCATAGCTCTTTCAATGCATGATGAATTCCATCATCCCATCATCAGTATTCTGTGTGCAGCTGTCCTGATTCAGCCACTGGCTCCCCTGCTGCAGATCCTGTAATTTGAATCATGCGTAATAATATATTATCCTACTGGGGGCCTTCTTTCAGTAGGAGAGTGGTTTTATACCTTCTGCTCTAAGAGAACTGTTGGCTTCTTGCCATCTCGTAGCCATTATTCACCAAGGCAATCAAGATAGTCTTCCTTAAGGAATAACATCTGCACAACTGCATGTGCCACAAATATCAAGCCTCCCCTCACGTTATAAATTTAGTTTTCTTGGAAGCAGGAATATTTGAGAATACTGAAGCAGAAAAGCTGGACATTTACTGGAATTCATCAAAAGTGTATTGAATGTGCCATGTGCTGAAATCCAGGCTGTGAAGACATTTGGACTGGCTAAGAGAGGCAGAGGAGAAGAAAATAGAAGCTGGTGGCTATTCTGTGATTTTTGATAATATTTAATCCAACTCATGTTTTGACTTAGCTGATGATTACTGCTGTATTAAAAATGTGACATTTGCCTTGCTGACAAGGTAATTTTCTAAATAGGATGATGATGGCATGGTGTCAGATGGGACTGGAGCTGCATTTCCCAGGTTGAGAATCTAACCTGATTTGATGCATTCAACAAGATGCAGTGTCAGTAATGAATGAAAAACAGATACCAAAAGGGACCAAGAGTGTAGAAAATATGAACATGTCATAACAGAGTAGCCAATCTCAGAAATGCAGAATCTGAAAGCACAAATTGAGTTCATTGAGTTCGTACAACATGAGTTTTATCTGCTGGTTAAAGCTCTGTAGGGCATCGAAAGGTGAGTTAAGGAAGCTGCTTAGGGCAGAGAAAGAGGAACCCCAGATATGTGCAAGTCCTTCAGCTATAGTGTGTGCACTGCTGCCTGATGCAGATACATCAGCACCAGGGCCTACAATTTTCTTTTGTTCACATAAATGTCACCCCTAAAACACAAACAAAATATCCTGAGATCTTATTTTTACAGATATTCTTTTTGTGTAAGCATAGAGAGGCTCATGTGATGTTTTCTGTCCTGTACAAATTGTTTGACCATTCCTGTTAAAGATAACATATTTGTCATTTTTGATTTAGGGAAGAGCGAGGGGAAGTATTGGGGAGTGAAAGAAACAAAATTTGATTTAGCATGTTTGTTTCATCCTGAAGCTTACATGGTTTTCACTGAACAACAGCAATACAACTGTAGCAAATAATTCTACCCAAGATGTGTTTATTTCAGTACTGTTGAGGTGTATATAGCAGGGGAGGGTCTTCTTCTTGTCATCACCTCTTGCTTTACCTTCTGGAGGACAGCAATAAAGTCTGTAACCTGGCTGAAAATCAAAATGGTAATATTTGGGAACTGAAGTTCTTCTGAGACTATAGGAATGATAGTTAAATAGGGTTCCTGGTGGCTGACTTTGATGTAATCTTTTCAGAGGGAAGACCCTCAATACCTGAATAATTTGTCATATATAAAATACTGTACAAAAAGATCAGAATTCTTTAATTAAACAAGAGAAATCCACAGTAATATGGCTTAGAAAGAAGATAAAATTGCAAATAAGTAAACAGGTTGGTGACGGAAGCTTACTTCCTGACTCAAGCCATCCAGAAGAGAGGAAGAAAGCTTCCTAGGCCATTGATGCTTCACTGAAGGGCATTCTCCATATAGTTATTAAGTTTTCAATAACAAGGATTAATAGGAAAAACAATACAAAAATCAGAATGATTTGATGAATCACAGGAAGAAAAGTCACCTTCATGACAGCTGAACTCTGACATGAGGAAACAGACTAAGCAGAGAATGGTATTTGTCATAGTTCACCCCATTTAAAAGAGGAGTCATATCATTCTGAAGGATGAGCCAGAAAATAACAGCCACTGGAAATTATGGCACATTTCTTTTCTACTTCTGTGAACAAATAACGTTGTACTTGATTCTGTTTCTTATGTGGTAGCATTTAAGTTTTCTGATAAAAGTCCTAACAAAAGGTCTACTCCACAGACTTCTTTTTTCAAAAGGTTATTATGTCAATAGCTGATGTTTCCAAGTAGGACATCTACTAGAAGAGAGTATGGACACTGAAACTTGTTTTCTGCCATGGCTTAAGCAACCTAGTTTTTGCCATTCAAGCTGTACTATATATCAGGAAAACAATGAGACTGAACACAGAGGTGACACTAATAGCGAATTATTGCATGTAAATATTTATGTAATATCAATTTTTTTATACTTTGTGAGAAGGTTCCTCTTTTCTCAAATTATCCATGTTTAAACAACCAACTTCATTAAATCAAATTTTAGAATTAAGGGTGACAATACTAGGAAAACACACTCTCGTGGTTTAACTCCAGCTGGCATCCAAGCATCACACAGATGCTTGCTCACCCCCCCAACCAGTGGGATGGGGGAGAGAATCCGAAGGGTAAAAGTGAGAAAAATTGTGGCTGAGGTAAAGACAGTTATAGGTAAGAAAACAACACAAGTAAAGCAAAAAAAGGAATCCTTTTGCTGCTTCCACAGGCAGGTGTTCAGCACTCCCAAGAAAGCAGGGCTCCATCATGTGTAATGGTGACTTGGGAAGACAAATATCATCACTGTGAACATCCTTCCCTCCCACCTTCTTGCTCCAGCTTTACAGACGGAGCATGACTCCATATGATGTGGAATATCCTTGTTGGGATCAGCTCCCAACTCCTTGTGCACCCCTAGCCCACTCACTACTGGGGTTGTTTGAGAGACTGATAAGGCCCTGACTCTCTGATCGCTGCTCAGTGATAACGAAAACATCCTTTTGTTATCAACACTGTTTCCATCACAAATCCAAAACACTGCCCCACACCAGCCACAATGAAAGAAATTACCTCTACCCCAGCCAAATCCAGAACACACTCTAAGGAATCAGTGACACTATTACCCTTTAAAAGAGCTGCACATCTACTCTTGTTGCAACATGCAATGTTGAATTGGCTGCAATATTCCATATAAATAGAGACTAGAATACCCTGTCTATATTTATCTAAAGGCAAAGGAAGTTGATCTATCTGGCTCCTTTTGTAGTCTACAGCAAAAGGGTAGAAATGGTTGAAAACTGTAAAAAAAATGTCTGCGTTGCTGAGATTGTTCTAAAAATCTAAAGTATATATATATATATATATATATATATTTCACTTGAGCATATAAAGATTCTTTGAGTACATTACTGAGATCCACACTTGTCTCAGACTGTGTAGGAAAGAGCTTATTTATGGGGTACTTTCCTACTGAATCAAAATACGATCTTGGGTAAACAAGGTCAGTTACTATTTTACTGTGACACTTCAGCTTTCTTCACTTTAAATTAGGCTGTGGGAAATGGAGTGTGATGGCTTTTCTCTGTATGAGAAAAAGCCTGGAAGGGACCCAAAACTGTTTTCTAGATGGAAGTACAGAAAGACTGGTGAATGTAGATATAGGGGTCATCAGTTGTTCAAGGGCAATCCTACAATATTTTAAGGGCTAGTACCAGAAAAGGGGCTCTTTCTTGGCCTAAATGCTGCCCTGAAATGTCTTTATTTTCCTGATGGCTAATAGGAGGGGAGCTAAGCAGTGTCTGTTGCACTACGTCACCCTGAAGGCCTCAGACAGGGGCTTGGATGTGCAAGGCATCAAACTGCTGACTTCTGGGGCTGTGGTTTTATTTCTTCATCCAGTTGTTTTCATTTTTCATGTTACATGTCAGTGCTGTATTGCTCTTAGTGAAAATTTTGGAATCTAGACATGTTTTATTAATGCACCCATGGTTTTTAATTTTATTCCTGCATTTAAGTGAATGGAGAAAACATCTTTTTCTAAGAAAATCCTTAATGTGATAAATTTAAGGCAATTGTTTTCATCAAGTGAGTTTGAGCTCTGTGTCACTATCCAGCAATTATAAAATTAAGCACTAAGACTTTGTTATGAAAACTATCACTTAATATTTTTGGAAACTATCTTTAGAAAGATTAAAAAAATGTCATATTGAGGGAACTGAAAATTTTAGAAGAGTGATTTATAACAGCTTGTGTTTGTGACCTCATTTGAGTTCATGGAGCAATGAAAGCTGTCTGTGAAGGGCAAATGTAGAGATATATCTTTGCCAAATTCATAGGTTAGGTGGCTGAAACAAGGAGGGTTGGATTTCTTTTAACATGAATAAACAAGTCCAAAAGGCCCAATGATACAGACAGTTAAAAAATCCCCTTAGACTGGTGAGATAATTATTAAAAAATATTCAGATAATCTCAGGCAAGGTATAACAATGCAAAGAGGTAGAAGCAGTCCGAAACAGCGTGGAAAGAAGTTTTGATTAACTATCAGCTGTAACATGAACCGAGTTACCTTGACTTGCTTTGTTATCAAGGTATGAGCTAACTTACCCATGCAGCCAGCTAATTAGCTGAGGTAGATCCTTCATGTAGTGGAGATAAATGCAGTTTCACCAGATGGCTCTGCATTGTGCAGTATGGATCCAAAATGGGTCAAGAGAGGGTCACAGAAACCAAAATTATCTTGAAAGTCAAAAGCTAACCATTCTTGCAATTCCAGTCTGGCATCGAAGTGATTGGAATGAGTAGCAATTTTCTTCAGAAAGGCCACATTTTATAAATATTTTATATGACATGCACAGACTTCCCATTCTGGCTGGCAGTGTCCTGTTTCTGGCAGAGTATGTATTTTGTGCAGAATTTAACTTGGAAAAAAAAGAAGTGGAAGACACTAATTTTGAAGGTAGAAAGCTGCAACTAAGGATCTTAGCTGCAAGGGGCTATGAATGCAATGCAATTGTTTTGAAATCTGTTGCTAAACACAAAAGCTGTTTTTGCACTAGTTGAATCCTTGATGTTTTCATGGCTGGAAAAAAGTTTAATAAGTATGTATAGAAATAGAAAAATGTGGTTTTCTGTCTCCATACATACTTGTTATGGAGTTTAATCCGATCAAAACCTGCTCAGTATCTCTGCAGTGTAATCAAGTCTTCTGTTCATGGCAAAGATAAATTGTTATTTTTGTCTCTAGATCTGTTCTTCTGTTGGTAGTTTGGAGGATTCTGAGAGGAGCAAGAAGCTTTGGACTCAGGCAGCAATGTGAGAGTGACTGACCTCTAATATGGCATTGCAACAAGGAAGCCAGGTTTACCTGTTCCTGTTATTAGCTACTCGATCCTCAGGATGAAATTTTTCCCAGCCACTAAAAAAATCTAAGGGATTATTCTTTTATATACATCATAAAGGAGATACCAATTATGGGGCCATCATGCTTTGAAGAGGGGCCAAGTGACAATAAGAAATATATTTTAAACATTTTGGGCTTTCTGGGGAAGGTAAAGTGGTGTTTGGTTCTACTGGTGTTTGGTATGAGGACAAAACTAGAAGACTTGTCCTGAAAAATACAGTGTAGCTAATTTGTGTCCATTTTAGTGCATCTTATCTNACACAGATGCTTGCTCACCCCCCCAACCAGTGGGATGGGGGAGAGAATCCGAAGGGTAAAAGTGAGAAAAATTGTGGCTGAGGTAAAGACAGTTATAGGTAAGAAAACAACACAAGTAAAGCAAAAAAAGGAATCCTTTTGCTGCTTCCACAGGCAGGTGTTCAGCACTCCCAAGAAAGCAGGGCTCCATCATGTGTAATGGTGACTTGGGAAGACAAATATCATCACTGTGAACATCCTTCCCTCCCACCTTCTTGCTCCAGCTTTACAGACGGAGCATGACTCCATATGATGTGGAATATCCTTGTTGGGATCAGCTCCCAACTCCTTGTGCACCCCTAGCCCACTCACTACTGGGGTTGTTTGAGAGACTGATAAGGCCCTGACTCTCTGATCGCTGCTCAGTGATAACGAAAACATCCTTTTGTTATCAACACTGTTTCCATCACAAATCCAAAACACTGCCCCACACCAGCCACAATGAAAGAAATTACCTCTACCCCAGCCAAATCCAGAACACACTCTAAGGAATCAGTGACACTATTACCCTTTAAAAGAGCTGCACATCTACTCTTGTTGCAACATGCAATGTTGAATTGGCTGCAATATTCCATATAAATAGAGACTAGAATACCCTGTCTATATTTATCTAAAGGCAAAGGAAGTTGATCTATCTGGCTCCTTTTGTAGTCTACAGCAAAAGGGTAGAAATGGTTGAAAACTGTAAAAAAAATGTCTGCCTTGCTGAGATTGTTCTAAAAATCTAAAGTATATATATATATATATATATATATATTTCACATGAGCATATAAAGATTCTTTGAGTACATTACTGAGATCCACACTTGTCTCAGACTGTGTAGGAAAGAGCTTATTTATGGGGTACTTTCCTACTGAATCAAAATACGATCTTGGGTAAACAAGGTCAGTTACTATTTTACTGTGACACTTCAGCTTTCTTCACTTTAAATTAGGCTGTGGGAAATGGAGTGTGATGGCTTTTCTCTGTATGAGAAAAAGCCTGGAAGGGACCCAAAACTGTTTTCTAGATGGAAGTACAGAAAGACTGGTGAATGTAGATATAGGGGTCATCAGTTGTTCAAGGGCAATCCTACAATATTTTAAGGGCTAGTACCAGAAAAGGGGCTCTTTCTTGGCCTAAATGCTGCCCTGAAATGTCTTTATTTTCCTGATGGCTAATAGGAGGGGAGCTAAGCAGTGTCTGTTGCACTACGTCACCCTGAAGGCCTCAGACAGGGGCTTGGATGTGCAAGGCATCAAACTGCTGACTTCTGGGGCTGTGGTTTTATTTCTTCATCCAGTTGTTTTCATTTTTCATGTTACATGTCAGTGCTGTATTGCTCTTAGTGAAAATTTTGGAATCTAGACATGTTTTATTAATGCACCCATGGTTTTTAATTTTATTCCTGCATTTAAGTGAATGGAGAAAACATCTTTTTCTAAGAAAATCCTTAATGTGATAAATTTAAGGCAATTGTTTTCATCAAGTGAGTTTGAGCTCTGTGTCACTATCCAGCAATTATAAAATTAAGCACTAAGACTTTGTTATGAAAACTATCACTTAATATTTTTGGAAACTATCTTTAGAAAGATTAAAAAAATGTCATATTGAGGGAACTGAAAATTTTAGAAGAGTGATTTATAACAGCTTGTGTTTGTGACCTCATTTGAGTTCATGGAGCAATGAAAGCTGTCTGTGAAGGGCAAATGTAGAGATATATCTTTGCCAAATTCATAGGTTAGGTGGCTGAAACAAGGAGGGTTGGATTTCTTTTAACATGAATAAACAAGTCCAAAAGGCCCAATGATACAGACAGTTAAAAAATCCCCTTAGACTGGTGAGATAATTATTAAAAAATATTCAGATAATCTCAGGCAAGGTATAACAATGCAAAGAGGTAGAAGCAGTCCGAAACAGCGTGGAAAGAAGTTTTGATTAACTATCAGCTGTAACATGAACCGAGTTACCTTGACTTGCTTTGTTATCAAGGTATGAGCTAACTTACCCATGCAGCCAGCTAATTAGCTGAGGTAGATCCTTCATGTAGTGGAGATAAATGCAGTTTCACCAGATGGCTCTGCATTGTGCAGTATGGATCCAAAATGGGTCAAGAGAGGGTCACAGAAACCAAAATTATCTTGAAAGTCAAAAGCTAACCATTCTTGCAATTCCAGTCTGGCATCGAAGTGATTGGAATGAGTAGCAATTTTCTTCAGAAAGGCCACATTTTATAAATATTTTATATGACATGCACAGACTTCCCATTCTGGCTGGCAGTGTCCTGTTTCTGGCAGAGTATGTATTTTGTGCAGAATTTAACTTGGAAAAAAAAGAAGTGGAAGACACTAATTTTGAAGGTAGAAAGCTGCAACTAAGGATCTTAGCTGCAAGGGGCTATGAATGCAATGCAATTGTTTTGAAATCTGTTGCTAAACACAAAAGCTGTTTTTGCACTAGTTGAATCCTTGATGTTTTCATGGCTGGAAAAAAGTTTAATAAGTATGTATAGAAATAGAAAAATGTGGTTTTCTGTCTCCATACATACTTGTTATGGAGTTTAATCCGATCAAAACCTGCTCAGTATCTCTGCAGTGTAATCAAGTCTTCTGTTCATGGCAAAGATAAATTGTTATTTTTGTCTCTAGATCTGTTCTTCTGTTGGTAGTTTGGAGGATTCTGAGAGGAGCAAGAAGCTTTGGACTCAGGCAGCAATGTGAGAGTGACTGACCTCTAATATGGCATTGCAACAAGGAAGCCAGGTTTACCTGTTCCTGTTATTAGCTACTCGATCCTCAGGATGAAATTTTTCCCAGCCACTAAAAAAATCTAAGGGATTATTCTTTTATATACATCATAAAGGAGATACCAATTATGGGGCCATCATGCTTTGAAGAGGGGCCAAGTGACAATAAGAAATATATTTTAAACATTTTGGGCTTTCTGGGGAAGGTAAAGTGGTGTTTGGTTCTACTGGTGTTGGTATGAGGACAAAACTAGAAGACTTGTCCTGAAAAATACAGTGTAGCTAATTTGTGTCCATTTTAGTGCATCTTATCTAGTGTGCAGAATTTGAGATGTTCTGCACCTGGTAGAATGGGTGAGGAATTTATAGCTGTGAAAATTGCTGTTTCTGTAAAATCTGAGCTAGCTTTGGGTGATGTTGGTTACCAAAAATTTTCAAGTGTAACACAGGTTACATTTGAATGGAAAAATTATATTCCTCTCCAGGTCAAGTCTCCTCAACACATATGAAAAAAAAACAGCTAATAAAAACTTTAATCTGGACTGACAAAAGTGCACATAGCATGTTCTATTTTAGCATATCATATTATCAGATGGGCAGTTGGTCTTGTATTCTCCTTTGTTATCCATGTTCTAAACAAAGAACAGGAGATATATTAATACATACACACAAAAAGTGTGTATGTATGCAATGGAAAATTTCACCTTAGGACACTTCTGGCTACAAAAATGATCTTTCTTCCAAAAATTGCCTTTATTCAAAGAGTGTTCAGTCAATTCATGGATGAAAAGTCTGTGAAGAACTGTTGAACACATTGGTATTACCTCTAACTCAGAAAATCCCTGACATGTGAATGCTGGAGTCTGGGAAGTAATAACAGGGAAGTGTGTTTCTGTGTCCCTACTTTTTTCTCTTAGACATCCATTTAAATTTTCCTCAGTGCCATCTTCAACTAATTGACTTTAGCTATAATAAATAAAATACAGTTGAGCACATGGTATAAGACAAAAGCAAAACAAGCTAGCCACTGAAATGTTCTTTTTAGGGAATTTTGATGGTGCATAAAATAAAGTGGAAACATTATTGTCATTTAGAACAAGATATTTTGGGTTCTTGAATGTTCGGAGATATTTACAATTTATTGGCAAAGCTGAAATATTTCTGCATTTTTAAATTGTTTTGGAATGTCCCATTCAACATCAATTTTTAATTTGCCATACTTTGACCATCATGGTTATGAAAGAATATCCAAAGTGGTAAAACACCTTTCTACGTAAAAATCTCTTTTGTTTAGAATTTTCAACAGGCTGCTGTATTAGAGTGTAAGACAGTATGTCCCTTTTCTATTAACTGAGGGATGCTGACTTGCCCTAGCCTGCCCATCAAATGCCTATGAAACAACCACTGTGTGTGTGAAATAGCTTCTTCCCATTAATTTCTCCCAGGAAATTTATATTCTATGGCTGTTTCCTGTAGATTACTTCAATTAGTGTAAGACTTTTAGTGAGAGGCAGTTATAATTCTTTGCATCTTTAAGTTATTAACATATCATTCATGGTAATACATGCAAAATCTTGACATTGCTGTAGATTTACTGTCCAAGCAGAATGGGCTAAGTAAATGTAAATGTACATATTTTTAGTAGAAGCTCTCATTGTTAAACCAGCTGCTTTAATTAGTCTACAAAACTGAAATTATTTCGCTTTGTTTCTTGTCCTGCAAAACATGGGCATAGAATTAAGACTATGATAACGATGATTGCTGTGCTGAAAAAAAATATTTACATTGTAAACAACACCCAAGCACTACTTTAGGCTTAAAACAAGAATGTAAGGAATGACAATCTGTTTGTGTTTTGTAACAAAATATATTTACACTTAAGTCACTGAAAACAACAAAATGCTAACTGTAGTTGCCATAATTTTTAGAAAATTAAAATGATCAGGGAGATCTGGAAAATTCTGGGGTTTAATGCTTCTGTGGAGATGTTTCAAAATAGTCAACATTGTGTCATTGTAAAAAATTATAATAATTGCATTTGCAAATTGTTTTGTGAAGACAGTCTATGGTTCAGCTTCCAATCCCAATTTGGAAACCAGCATCAGCATGAACGTTGATATGAATGCAAACCATTATGTTGACAGAGTTACATCATTTGAGTACGCATATTCATTTTCTGGCATGTATTTGAAACTATATTTGGATCTTTTCTAAAAAAATTGACTTTGCTGGCTACATAAAGTCCTGCCCCACAGCTGCATTTTGCTGTGCCATTCTGATACATATCCGAGATAGTCTGGGATTTTATTGCATTATCAGTCATTTTCCCTGTAGGGGACAATGATAATCACCTGTCCCATATTGGCCTGTGCTGAAGATGTGAAATGTGAGGTGTTGAGGCAAAACTTGCCTTCCTGTGCTGTGTTTGGGGAGCATCCAGGGGTTCACGTTCTGCAAGTCAAGGGAAATGGGCACAGGGGCTGGAGAAATGTAGTAAAGAAGGTTGTTTCCAAAACCCTGCCTCCTTTCTTTGGTGCTTCTGGCAAAGAGTCTTTTAGAAACATGGCTATGACAGGGTGTGGAAACAGCCTGAAATGCCAGCCCAAGCAAGGACTGAGGAGTCACTCTGATCCCTGTCCCTTGTCTGAAGTCAGAGGTCTCCAGCTACAAATCAGCACGTGTTGGGAGCAGTGGGTATATGAGACATTGTGTCACTGGAAAGTTCATGTGTGGCCTAAATGGCAATATGTCCTTCCTTCTGTAATTTAACTGCTCAGGCTCCTTTTAGCATTGTTTCTTTTTACATCAGTGTCTGTGAAATACAGACATGTAAGTCCTCACTAAAATATGTATGTGAGAGGGATCTGTGTACAAATTTTGTGCACCTCACAACCAGTTGCCTCATACCCCTAGTGGTTAGGTTCTCATTTATTTTAATAGTTCATGTTACCTGTAGCACTTGTTATTAGTGTGACTTATTAAAATTTTTCAAAGACTTCTTTATGACTTTCAACTCCTCTTGCATTCCTACCAATGCAGCTATTATTTGAATCTTGATATTCAATCTTGATATTGTAGCTATCAGAGCAATGTCTTGACATCACTGCAGACTTAAAGGGATCAGGAGCTTGTGAATCAGGAGCTTGTATTGTTGTTCAACAATTATAGACAAAACCTGTGTCCAAATTACAAAAAAAATCCAACAGAAAACAAAACAGAACAAAACAAAACAAAAGGTAGTGCAGTGTGTGAAGAACCGGATGTTAAGGGTTTCAATGGACCTTAAAACTCGAGTTCCAGCGCCCCTGCCATGGGGGGTTGGAACATCTTCAACTATCCCTGGTTGCTCAAAGCCCCACCCAACTTGGCCTTGAACACTTCCAGGGATGGGACAGCCAGAGCTCCTCTGGGCAACCTATGCCAGAGCCTCAGCACCCTCACAATAAAGAATTTCTTCATAATATTTAGCCAAAATTTCATACTTTTTCATTTCAGACCCATTGCTCCTTGTTCTATCACTGCAATTCCCAATGAAGCCCCTTTTCACTTTTCCTGTAGATCCCTTCAGATACTCCAAGGTTGCTATCAGGTCTCCACACAATCTCAATATTTATGTTACAGCAAACTCTGTCAGTTTCAGTACATCAATCCCACTTTATTTCTTTAAAATGTGGACATTCTCTGGTTGTTCAACATTAGCATTGTACAAGAACATGTAGATTCTTCTCTACAATCATGCTAATAACTTGTCCCTGTAAGTGGTACTATTTTGCTCTATTCAAAATTTTTTTAAAATACAGTTAATTACACATTTCCTAAGTACAAGGATGTAAATCAAGGATGTTTGACTCACAGTGCTGAAGGATACAAAATCACTGTAATCAGAGATCTTTCTGTTTATCTGGACTCTTATATTCTATATTTTCATCTGTGGTAGTAAGGTGCACTCTGAAAAAGTGGTACAAATATATAGAGAGCATTACTTTGAAGAACTCAACTAGTCATAAACAAACACATCCTTTACCACATTTGGGAAAGGAAGGAATGGAAAATACAGAACTGATTTTTAAGGAATTGCCTCTTGAGATAATCCATTTATCAGCTCTCTTCCAAGTTTGATGTACAGCTAGTGAAGTGGACAATTTGCGCTCTCTCCTCTTTATACTCAGCATATTTTGAACTTTGATAATAGCAAGTTTATATTTCCCTTCCTGTACTTAAAACAATTCAGTCCATTTGTTCTGTCCTCCCTATTGGTGGATCATTTCAGCATATCTCTCAGTGTGCATTTTCACTTTGATCATGCCCTTTGCATCTAGTTTAAGGGAATTAGATGCATTCTCAAGGGAGCTCAAAAAACTTCAAATTTGTTGTGTTGAGGTAATTCACTCATTGGTGAAAAAATGAACACCAACCAGCAAATATAGGAGCATACTTGGATTCCTTTTTTCATTGGGATAATCCTTGAAAATAAAGCTTTGTATGATGTAAAGTTATGCAGAATTGTAGACCTAAGTGCATCTGGTAAGCAACAGGCAACAAGTCAGCTCAGGAAAAAGTGTATTTACTCCAGGCAAGGGTCCTGTGAATTGCTCACTTAATATAAAACAGTGCAAGTGGCCTCCAAGAAAATATTTAAAAGAAGAGTTTATGTCACAAGTCAGTTTGAAAAGAGTTGTCGGGGTTTTTTTCCATCTCTTTGACCTGATAATCTGAAGCATGAATCTCAGTGTTAGATATTTTCTCCAGTACTGGTATTAACTTCTGTTGAGTTAGTTTTACATTTTTAACTTGCAAGAATTCACACTCCTTTCTTGTTTCCTGGACAGACACGTGCCCCCAGCTTCTATAGTTTACCCCCCTTTGTTAGTTGCAATATTTCTTGCTGCATAGATAACCTTAATGTTTATTATTTTCTACTTAACCCTGATAGTCAGCTTAAGCTATGGTTTATCCTGTGTATTTTTGGCCAGATGCTAGAAATCCTGATAAAATCCCACATCTAGAATCTTTCAAAAATAATGAATGAACGTGCAGTTCTAGTGGTGTGCTTTCCCATTGTCTGTGGATAAAACACTTTAAAGAACCTAAAGGATTTCAACTGGTTGCACAGACCACACTTTCATGATAAAAAAAATGGAAGAATTAACATATATTTAGTATTCACTAAAATCCATTCCAACTCCCGTTTCTCTGAATAATGAGTCAGTTGCATCCTTTCTGCTCAAATTTGGGGCTCTTGGGACCTTGGAAAATGAAACATTTTTTAAAGGAATTGTCATAGAATCACAGAATAGTTTGGTTTGGAAGGGACCTTAGAAATCATCTCATTTCAACTCCCTGCCTGGGCAGGGACACCTTCCACTACACCAGGATGCACAGAGCCCCATCTAATGTGGCCTTGAACACTTCCAGGGATTGCCTCACTTTTGTTTTAAACTCTCTTTTAAACCCTCTGCTTCACAGTGGTGTTTGAAAAAGTTGTTCCATTCATGTGGTAGCCTCAAATGTATTCAGCAACTGTTTATTACAGCAACACACAGCACACATCTGTTAGGACGGAGAAAACAGTGCATTTTGCTATATTAACTATTGGATTTACCTGGTCCAATTGGACAGGAAGCTTCAATATCAGTTGTGAGAATGAGGGGAAGTGCTATTTAGAAAAACAAGCTCATTTTCTCAGCTGTCACGTGGCTGTACGTAATCTTTATAGCAACACCTAAACACATAAATGACTTTCACAGATGAGTTTATTTCTTTGGTTTTATTACAAAGATAATGCAATTTGTTAACTGTTCCCTGGTGAATTGCTCTGTTCAGAGCTGAGTTTTGGAGATAACACCAGGTATTGCTATCTTCTATTAGAGGAAGATTGCTATTTTTCTTGTGCCTCTTGTTTGTCTTATTTGTCTCTTTATTTATTTTGTGTTAAAATTGAATTTACTGTTATGAACAACTGGTGAATAAGAGCCAGCCTTTAACAGTGCTAGTACTAAGTCTCCATGTAGATTTTTATGGTCAGGTATAAAGAATATATTGTGTCTAGCTTTTGCATTAAAAGTTACAGTATATTGAGAAAGGATACATTAAAAATTACAGTATATTGAGAAAGGATACTTGAAATAATATTTTTGTGTATATGTTTATAATATTTATGTTCTTTATTAATATTTAAGGAAAGCACAAGTGAAGGAACATCTGATGTTGAAGACAGCAAATTTGCTAAAAGTACTAATTCTGTTTGGCAATGTAGGATGAGTGTATGTTGTTAGAGAAATCACAGTCCATAGTTCTCTGCTTTGTTGGTTGGGTTTTTTATTTAGTGAAAATAGACTGGGAATTAACAGTTTAAATTTGACCTGTGCCAAGAGATCAGGTACAAGGGGAAAGTCAGTGAACGCCTGCATTGGTTTTGTACAAAAACCCAGTCAGACTCATGTTTGACATGCAAGCTCTGTATGAGTATTATCTGATGCTAAGAACTTCCTAATTCTCACTTCCTGATTTGCTCACTGTCTTGATCTGTTTTTGTGAACATTGTGCCTGAAACCTTTCACACAAGCATTTTCCTGGGCTATGTTGGCCTAGAAAAGAAAGAATCCTAGAAATTTTTAGGAACGTTTGAAAAATCTTCCACCCTGAGGGAAAACATTGTATTTACGAAAAACCTAAAAAACCCCAAACTATGATGAGCTGCAAGATTTAGTTGAAAAAAATGCTTTGAGAAAATAAGGAAAGAAAATCCAGGGCAATGCCTGTGTGTGACTTGCTCAATTTTTTCCTTCCAAAAAGAGAGAAACAATCAAAAACTCTATGCAAAAAGTTCTTAAACTTTTAAGGAAAAAACTTTGGCCCAAATTCAAATATTTGGGCATTTTTGCCCAAGATAAAGAGAATCTTTTTGCTAGAGACATTTTTTAATTAATTAATTGATCTGCTTCTTTTTTCAGCTTTTTTGTCAAATCAGAAATTGAATATATTTTGATCAGTTCTGTTCCATGGAGGCTAAAATATAAAAGGAATTCTAGCACCTATTAGAAATCTTTGGATAAGATAATGTTGGAGATTTACCATCACATATTTTTTATGGCTAGTATTTCAGTAATGAAAAGGATATATTCCTTCAAAAAGAGTTGAAAGTATTTCTCATATGGCACTGTGCAGCATTTCAAATGAAACACAATTTTAATGGGTAAATGAACACAGAAAGATTGGGAAAAGTGGCTGAGCTTATGTTAGCTTTTGTGTAGTCTCAGAAAGTCTATGTGTGGCTGCATATCTAATGTTTTTGGGGAGTGGTTGTTAAGTTTTAATGCTCTTAGGAAGATGGACCAGGGAATACCAAAACTCCTGTGCAGGAGGCAGTTTGATTTGTGAAGAGTAAACCACTGTAACAAAATAGCTGGATTCCAAGGCCTCTTCTATCACAGGTCTTTCACATGTGGACTTGTGGATTAAAATAAAGGATTTCTGCATGTGGAAGAAGTATCATTTTATGTAAGAACTTTGACTTCTGGCTTCCTTGTTCTTTCCATTCTGTTGGGAAAATCCAATGTTCACACTCACATTGTATCCCTTTTGGAAAGTTCAACTCAACTATAAAGCAGCTTCTGGCTAGTGAAAACAAGTTGTGGTTGTCATATAAGAGAGATAAGTTTGTTGAGGTCAAAAGGCAAATTTAACTTCCTGTAGCAAAGCTTTTTTGATCTGATGGCTGTTCAGGATATGAACACAGCTTTCCCTTGAAGTGAATGTTGAAGCAAGAGATGTCTTCTAGACAAAAATATCCACAGAATGTTCACCAATATGCTTTTATTTTGTGACTTTGTTTTGTGGTTTGTTTGTATTTGAAATCTTCTGTGAATGGAACCTTTCTATGTTGTACAGAAAAAAGGTAAAGGAATGGGGAAAGTGAAATAAAAAAAGGTGATTTGGTCAGAAAATGGTTACTGAGTAACATAGAAAAAGGGTTTGTGAAGAGGTAAAAAGACAAATTTCTACCAGAAATCAGAGCTACTAGCAACAAAATAATGTCAGAGCTGGAAGCAGTAAAATTATTGATTTACATTGTTTTGGAAGTTGTTTCCATAGATTTTATCATAAACTCTCCTAATGCACTCTGATTCTGGTGTTTTCACTACAGTCTCTGGCTCTAATTAAAGCAAGGACATTTGATTTTGGAACGTGACTGTTACCTTGGAGCTGTTCTTCTGGACTTTGTTAGTGCTTTGTCAAAACCTTCTTTAGTATGCTGAATTTTGCAAGAAATCTTGCAGGAAGCTGTTCCTTGTTATGGGATTTTGGCATCTGTTCTTCATCCTCAGGAGCAAAAATGCTGAGACCATGAAAGGGAGCTGGCAGCCAGGTTAGGTAGATGGGAGGGAGACACGTTTTTCTCATATAGAGAATATCCCTCTTTTCCCCTGTGTGCAACGTGCAGACATTGCTGGCAGGAAAATAGATGTTTCAGCAAAGCACCCAAGGGCTCTCTGTCTCTGAGGGCACAAAATTACCTTCTTATGTTCTACAGGTGGTTTCTCCATCAGTGTCAGGCAGTTTAGTGAGCAAACCTGATAACTTTAAGCTGTCTGTGCACTACTACTGCTATATTGACTCAAGAATACTCATATTTCACAAAATGCTAGAGTAAAAGTAGTTGTTATTTTTAAAGGGTTATTTGTGGAGCTTTTGGTTTTGTTATGGAGGATTCTGCCTTGGAAAAGGCTTCTCTTTCTCCTTTTGTTTTTCGCTGTTGTTAAGAGAAGAAGAGGCAGGGAGATGAAGTGGTGGCTTTAGACCAAAAACGCTATTAGCTTATCCTTCCTTCTGAAGATAAGTGACTGCATAAGTACTATTTATTTTCCAAAGTAGAAATCAGAGAATGAATTTCCTTTTTTTTTGTTTTGTGAAGCCAACCACTATAGACTGGGGCTTTCTTGACTGGTTCCAAAGTTGGGTTTAATTACTATTATAGTTTTTAATTACTGATTTCACTTCTATTTTTTAAAGTGACAGCTTTTTGTATTTATCAAAGAAGGGCTGCATAAAGAGATCATAGCAGACATAAGAGATTAAACCCTTAGTCTCAGTTCAGTGAAACAATGCACATATTGTCACTAAAACTGTTTCTTTTCTCCTCTTTGATTTGCTGTACCTAACAAATTAAAATGTGCAGGCAATAAAAATCTCCAGCTTTTATTATTAAGCTTTGCAAGTTAGGGCCTTACTCTACCACTTTGTCTCACTTTGAACAGTTCCTTTACACAAGTAATTGTACTCTTGCAGTGACTGGGATTACTTACATGGCAAGAAAGGACTCAGGCAAGGAGAATGTTTGATTCCAGGCTTAAACAATGACAGGAGATGCTTTGAAAATGTTTAAGTAGGTGGGTGTTGTGGCAGTTTTTACAGATGTGTCATGCAGAAAATAAAGCACTCATTGTTTGAAACAACAGCAAAAGATAAGTGCCTTTGCCTTGGAAGAGCAACAGGATACCCGTTCCTGAACACTTCCAGCATTGGCATCGCTCTGTTCTGAAGTGGGAATCCAGCTGATGATCACTGAAATTGAATAATCTGGTTTCTCTTCCCATTCGTAGCAAGTAGAATACATTATGGAAAACCTGTTAGGGCAGTTGTGTTCATCTGTTGTGTTTTTTGAAAATGGAGCATTCTCAATTTTCCATCCTTTCTCATGTGTGCCTGTAGACATGTCATTTCACTGACTCCACCTGCCTCATGCTTCCCTTATCCGTTCAAGTTTAACTGGCTGCTGGAAAACTTTCACTATTAATGGTGGCTGTTGAGAAATGTGATGGACTGATAATTAGAGTCATGTGGGCAATATTCCCTTTTAAATCTAAGGCAGGTTTGCTCAAAATTTACACATCTTCTGCTGAGCTTGCTAGATATGTAAGGCTTTCATTTACGCTCTGGCAGAGGTGGCTGAGTGTTTTCAGCTTGCTTTGGTTTCTTTGAGCACCTTTGGCAGAATTCTTAGTTTCTTAGATTTTTCACAGCACCATCTTTCTAAAAAACACCTTAATAGCTCTTGAATTCTGAGATGTGCTGAGATCATCATCCTTTCTAGCTCTGAACGTAATTTGCAAAGTGATAAAAATGATAAAAATACAGACCTTTATTGTTAAGACTTGATGGTAATGTAGAAATCTCTCTCAGAACTGTGGCATTTTTTGTTCAGTCTTGGGAGTTAATATTGTTGGTTTTGCCAGGTATCCTTATCAGAAAAGAAACCCAACTTTACATGCAAGTCTGGCAATAGAATGACTTAAACACTTAAATGCTGGAAAGGGCTATAACTTGTCTTCCTGGACATATTCCCCTCAGGGTTCAGAGCCCCCTACAGCTCTTCTTGCTCTTATATTATACCATACTCCTCCTAGGATTCCCATTTTTTTCTGGAGGTAAAAATCAGGTGAATTCATAGTCTTTCTGTTTATGCATAATCATGAAATTTCACAAATGAAATCCCGCAAAGTATGATAGGTCCTCAGAAAAGCACTGCATTTATGAAAAACAGTTTAAACATGACTTCTTTAATTATATATGCAAGTAATATGCATTGGAAGAACTGGCATCAAGTTCCTGACTGCATTTGAAGTGCCTTCTTCTATAGCCTCCTAAAGAATAAGTAACAAAAATGGATTTAAAATTGCCTTATTAGAGCTCACTGTTCCTAGTAGTCCCTTTTTTAAAAAAATTGTGCCTGTTGTAAGATTTTTCTTGGAAACCATAAGCAGAATATAGCAACTATGCTGTTAACACTTCCAAAACTGTTATTATATTAAAAAAAAAATATATAAACAAAAGAACAACCATGTGCATTTTTTTAACAAGGGGACTGTGTGTGGCCCACTAAGAAATATTAATACACATAATAAAAAAATCTTCTAATAGTCAGCTTGGGTCTAGTGAAGTTGCTGGCACATATTAATCTTTCTGCCTAAGAGGTAAGAGAAATAAGCTCTGCTACTTTGATTTTTTCTTGGTTTTGTTGAAGGGTTTGTATGTAGGAATGTGTTCATTTATCACTTTGTTCTATGACAGCTCCCTCTTAAATATTCAAACCATTTCAACAAACTGGATCTTTACAGTCTAAAGCATTCCTTAGTTGCAATGACTGGTCCTCTTACTTCTCAGATTTTTGTGTCAGGAGCCACGAGGCTTTTACCTTTTAGAGGCTCTGGAGCCTCTAGCTATGCTGCTCTAGAACCAAGGTACCTTCCCTTCCCAATAACTTGTGTCATCCTTTTCTGGGCTTATAGGACAGTCAGTTTGAACTACCATATGTTACTGACCATAAACTAACAGGCATTCAGTCTTTGTTCCAAACAAAAATCCACTTTCATTTCAAACAGTGTAAGAGATGAAGTAGTGTATTTCCACACCTTGTTCCATCTCACCTCCCATTGAAAAAGCCAGAATTGATTATGGCATCAAGAAGTCTTCATTTCTCTTTATCTGTGTCTTCTAGAATGTGATTTCCCTGATCATGTTTCTTTTTCTTGCCTTTAAAGGAAAAGGAAACCATCACCTCACTTTATAAATTCTAGTTATTTGTTTGTTGTATGAGCTTCTGAATGGTCTTATCAGATGATTAAAAAATACCTGATTATCTAAAGTATGTTGCACTCTCGTGTGACAAATATCAGGACGATGCTTCTACTGCTCTTATCCCAAAGGATACTCAATAAATTATTCACTGAAGCTTTTGTCCAAACAGTATTCATGAAGATTTACTTTTCCCTCTCTGCCAACCCTGTCTCCTTTATCCTGCAGATGAAAATTTTGTCTTGTTTTGATACGGTGTTCACAAAGACAACACAGAAGGCAAATGTGTTTCATTCTAGAAGGAGTTCTCAGGGGCAGGTACACAGAACTGCTGTGGTCACAGAAGTCAAGCTATCCTTAAGGAAACCAGTAGGAATATGCAGGAATAATTCAATGGCCTGAGTGGATGAACAAGAAGCTCCTGGACAAACTCAAACACAGAAAGGAAGCCTGCAGAGGGTGGAAGCATGGACAGGTAGCCAGGGAGAAAAACAAAGAAATTGTCTGAGCCACCAGGGGTCAGGTTAGGAAAGCTAAAGCCCTGACATAATTAAATCTGATCAGGGACATCAAGGAAAACAAGTAGAATGTAAACTCCTCAAGACTGCTATAGTTAAGGGTCCAAAGGTTTAAGCTGTGACAATCTCCATTCATGTTTGGATTTGTTTCTTTACCACTGCATTAGCAGCTCTTCTTAACCCTGGTGTCTTACCCCAGTGAGGCTGCACTGGTGTAAACTGGTGTGCCCAGACTGTGAGGACACACCCAGACACAGCAGTGGTGGGAGGTTCTCTCCTAAAAGTGCAGACTGTGGAGGAGAGGTCACATCTAATGAACAAAGAACAACCTCTTCTCCTCTTAGGTCAGGGGCTAAGAAAGATGCAAAGTCTTATAGCCTCAGCTTTTTTGTTACGCTGTAATAAGATTTTACCAACTTTATCTCTTGTGACATTGCAGATACTATTCAAATTATTTGCATAAAATATATCAACCAAACTGTATTTTGAAATAACAAATTACATGGATCAAATTAAAAGAGTTAGTACAGTATAGGGCTGACTGCCAATGAGTGTCCTCTGGCTTCTACATCTCATTTTGAGACATAAATTGGAGTGTTTTTGTGGCAGTCCAGCCTTCCAACACATACATCTCAACAGGTCATTTTCCTGATTAACCTTCATTTGTTCAAGAGGCAGACTCCAGCACTGGCCACCACTCAAACTGAATATTTCATATACTGATAGTATATATGGAATATACTTCTACTGATAATAGAAGACATAACTATTAAATCTCTTCCATAGTGATCATCAATCTGTGTCCTGGATTACTATTGACTTAGAACACTTACCCTTTTAATGTACTACTCCTATAGAGACAAGAACTCAGAGAAGAGTAATGCCCAATAAAGTCAGAAAGCTCCCAACACAATAAATCTGCCCTAGAGTTTATTTTTGGTTTTATTATCAAGTTGCATGGGTTTCAAGGCATGACTTGTCACAGTGCCAGCTAGAAAAGTGAAGACTATCTTGGTCTGTCCTAGACAGTTACATTTGTCTGATAATATGTGTGTTGTTGGTTGAGTAACCTATATATTTTGGACTTTAGTAATTTTTATCATTTCTTTTTTTCATAATTTCTTCATGTTTGTGTTCTTTGAACTAAAGAGTAGCTTTCCCAGTAGACCTGGAGCTGAGGATGCTCGTGAATTCCATGCTGGCCATGCACCATGATAGCTCTGCTGTTCTCCTGCTTCTACCTTTGTGTTTATGCACTTGTTTTTGGCAGATCTCGAGCTTCGACAGCGTTTGCTCCACCACTTTTCATTTGGATCTGCCTGCCACTTTGTTTTTATTTCAATGCTGGTTTCTATTTCACTCAGCAGCTATGCATGTGCCTTTCCCAAATGAATTGATTGGAAAGGGCTTTCCATCAATGATTTATTTTCAAATTGCAATAATCCCGAAATGTGAAGGGGTGGAATTGCATTTTCTCATAGTCCAGAAAGTTGCTAAAGAGACTGAAAAACTTTGCTCAGCATTCTCTTTTAAGCATATTTCTCTGTGACTGCTTCAGTCTTCCCCTGTTCACTGTGATAAGTTGCTTAGCTCCGTGTTGCTTACTAAACATTCTGCCACTTGTAATTTCTAGTTCTAAATACTACAAATACAAACTTAATGCTCTTGGAAATAGCTGCTTTTGCCCACACATGATACTGTGGGTAACAAGTTATTTGTATTCTTAACTTCACAAGTAAAATTTTTACCTCACTTAAAGAATCCATGCTTGAATACCAATACTACAACATTTAGTAAAAAGAGCAACAGCTACCAGTTGTGTCATTGCTAATGCATGTATCTTTCTTTTAGTTTCCCTTCCTGTATATCATCTATTTAGTATTCCCCACAAAGCTGATGAAAGCCAGCATTTTATTTCTTGTTTCTGTGCCCACAAGTGAGCTTGCAGTATGTCAGACGATTTGCTTCATGCTAAGGTAGTCAGAAGCAGCAAATTAAAGCAAGTAATTCTGTTTGGTTTTAGAATAAAAAGTCAACTTGTATTTATGTGCAAAGAAAGCAAGATCACTTCTAAATAAAGAGAATATTTCCTTTCAGCTATTTCCAAACAGAAATGATCCTGCAAAAGTATGATAGAGGGTATCAGCTTACTCAGGACTTCGAAAGACATGGTGCCCCTCAGTCCTGCTGGACTGGCTGGGTCCTGGTTTCAGATATCTGGGAACCACAGCTAAACTGAACAGCTTTGGCACTCCACTACTTTTGTGTTTAAACTCCTGAAAGCACACAACAAATTTCTGCAATCTGCTGGCAGGGAGGTGATTTTCAACTTTCCTTCTTTATGTCCATATTAATAAAATAAATAGGATTGGGTTGTTATTTTTAGTTCAGGCATGCAATTGTCTGTGCTGTTTAATTGTTTGTGTGCTCCCTGACACAGTTCTGGCCTGTGGCTCAATCTGTCCTAAGCAACAGCACCAGCCAAGTAACACAATATGGCATATGGATATGCATCCTATTTTTAGTGACCAGAATTAACAGTGCAGTTGTGAGTCTTGCCATTTCTGTCCTCTGGAGCTCAGGCTTTCCCACTAAGACAATGCAATTCTTCCTTTGGTCTTTCAGAACCTCTCACAGAGCTAACAGGCTGGGCTGTCAGGGTAAAGGCTGGACTTGAGCTGTCTTCCAGGCTTCTTGATCCACAGCACAGAGCCTCAAATCCAAGGAGGTGGTTTGCATAGGAGCCTTCCAGGGAATTGTTAGAAATCACCTTGTGCTTCCTCAGAAGTCTGCTTAAATTCATGGTGTTTTAGTGTGATTTTTGGTTTGTTTGTTTGTTGTCTTTTAAGCTACTTTACTTTCATATTTTATTTTTTAAAGGATTTCTGTTTCCTTTTGCAATTCCAAACAGCATTACTCATCTCATGACAGTCCTGCATGAGTGTGACATGGTGATGTATTCTCTTCAGGTTACTGATTTTTTTGACTAGAGAGTGCCAGCAAGCAAAGCAACTTCACAGAAATATAATTTTCATATTCTAGGTCAGAGACCACCAGCTATGTTACCTAAACATGGGAAAGTCTATTTGCTGCTAGAAAATAATTTCTGCTCTTTTCTAGACAACATCAAATGAGAGAGAAAAGTCTATAGAACAAACTAGGCCTTGCTTTGCATTGTGGAGGTAAACCCATCTCCAGCATTGGATCTCAGTTTATTTAGGCTTTCCCAATAGTATTGCCATAGCACTGTATTTGTATTGTAACTGAACTGAATATTTTTTTCTGAAAGGACAGAAGAACTGATCAGTCTGTTTTCCAAAAAAAGTGTATGAATTTTACAGCCAAGTATCTCAGCAAAACAATGGGCAAAAAGAAAAACATCCACCTCTCTTCTATGATGAACTCCCCCAGAGGAAAGAAATATCAGCATATACTAAAAATAATTCAAAAAAACAAGAGTACACAAAACCCTCAAATCCACAAAGCATTTCAAACATCAAGGTTTAAAGTTAGTCACAGCTTAAATAAATGTTAGACTCTCAGAGATGCTGACCACCCACAGTTCTTAAAAGATTTTAATCAGCAGTTTAACTCAGAAATGAAGTAGTTTCGATTTGATTTTAAAGTTTAAGCAGTACTATTTTAAATGTGGTATGAGAAACTTTAAACAAGTTCCCAGATTTTTATGTTTCCATAATATGATGAGAATTTATATCTAGAAGTTGATTATATGCAGTAACCTGTTTAAAAGTCACCTGTAAAATATCTTATGTAAGTTATTTTTAAGTTATATATCTTATGCAAGTTATTACATTAACAGTATAACAAGTTATACTGTTAAAGTAATGTTTTAAGTTCCATAAACTTCATAAGTAAAGGCTGAACATCATTAACATGCATGACTTTGCTAGCAGTAAACAAGTCCTTTGCTTTGGAACTATACCATAGATATGTAAATAATGCTAAACTTAATATGTAAAGAAAATTTTCTCCTCTTTTTCTCAACATGGATGCCAACCTGCCAAGGTTTAACTGTGGAGAATTTTAAAATAAACTTGTGTATTAAGAGCAGAACTAAGCCCAGGAAACCTCATGTGTATGTTAGGTAATAGAATTGAAAGGAATTTGGGGGTTTTGGTGTCCAAACCAAGCTGTCACAGGAAATAAGCTGACAAATTTTAATAAATGGGTCTGCACTGACTTAAATTATGTTAGAATGGGACCCATTGCATTCTTTGTTTGCTTCTAATTACAGAATTTGTCTTCTAACTCATGTGGCTATATTTACAGTGCTTTTAGCAAACTTTTGATTAGAACTTTGCACTGAAACAGACAGGAAATGTTCAAATTCAGGTTCCCCTCTTGAAGGGACATGCTCAGCAAACGACCTTGGAACTTTGTTTCCACATTGCACCTACATTCATACAACATTGGTTGGTTTGTCCTGGATTCACAGTCCAAGCACAAAATGTGATGACTTGTGCAAGGCAGCAGGGTCTCTAAATTCAACTGTATGTCCATATTAGGTTTACCTCTAAGCTTTCATTACACTTCTGGTTTTTTCTGAAGTAACTTTTTATCAGCAGTTAATTGCCTCTGATTTGGACAGCTTTCAATTACAATTTTTTGACATTGTTCTGTCATATTCTCCGTAACTCCTTACAATGAACATTAAGAGTAATCTACAGATGCTGTCTTGGGATAAACTTCTACTGTGTTTTCTAGGAGAAATATCTCAGTGAACAAGTAATGACCATGTTGGGAAGGGGAGCTATTTAAATTAGATTCTCAAAGATTCAATGAAAGAAAACAATCAAAACCCTCACAGATCTTTAAGGCTGACACATGATTTATGACACATGTCCTTTCCTACTGCAGTTGCACTCCACATACCTTTATATGAGTAGTTTTTTTTCAAATCAGAAACAATCTCTTGATGTATAGAACTAGTTCTCCATAACCCCATTCTTTCCCTTTTTACTAGCAAGGGAGCAATTCCACTCTTCATTTTAACTTTGTGATTCTTTTATTTTCAAAGAATATTTTCTTTTGTTATTTTGAAGTTCTATAAAACTTTTTCTCTAAAACAAATTAGATCTACTAAAAACCTTTAATCTCATCCACTTTCTGCACTTGACTTTGAAATTCAGAGTAAAACAAATAATTTGAGCTCTGTTTATATGTGGCATGACATACCAACACTGGCTCTAAGAAAATTTTAAATGTAAACTGTATAAAAAATCAGAGATGGCTCTGAGCCCTCTTAAACATTGACTTCCATTCACAGCAACCTTGTGCACTGTTGGAGCTTGTCGATCTCTAGAGAAAGAAATAGATCCCACAAATTACTGTGAATTGCTTTTCCAGATCTGTTTCTACTTGAACTTGCTCACTTTATTGAATGTAAACTTGTTCTCTTTGTCAATTCAATTTCTTTAGTAGTTTTCCTTTGTCTCATCTTTCTCTGATTACATATTAAGTCTCTTGTGTGGGTAACACTTCCTAAGAGCCTTTTCCAGACTCTGGGACTTGCTACTGTATGTCTAGTTTATCCCTCTCCTTTTATTTTTTCTAAATTTTCTTTCCTCTTCTCTTTTACTTCTCATTTAGGGGCCAGAGAATAGCTAATGTGCTGCAGAAGATTCTGCCTTGATTATTTCACTCTTAAAACAGTTTGTCTGTTTGACTCTTAAGGGCTTATCTGTAAATCTTTAGGTCTGAAGATGTGTAGAATTCATCCTACTTTGGAAGGAGAGGGAGTAACAGTAAAATTATCCAAAACTTCATTAGATTTTTTTTTTATTGCAAATAAATAAAAATATGCATACCTGTTTACTTCTTTTGAATTAACTTATTGCTAAAAAAACCTTAAATTGTATTATGGAACAAATGAATTAATTGAACTCATAGGATTATAAAAAGAACATTGCTCAAGTTGCAGGGTAGTACTTGTTTCATCCAATAAGTCTGAAAATTAATCAAACCCCAGAAACTGAATAAACCTGTTCTGTTCTGTGTATTTAGAGAAGAATATAAAAGGGATCCACAAGATCATTGCAGCTGATGATAATGTTATCATAGATGTATGATATAGTATGACTTGAAAAGGACTTCCTGAGGTCAGTTAGTCCAACTATCTGCTCAGAGAAGGGTTAAATCCTATTTTTTCTTTAAATTTCAACAACAATTCTCGACAATAACAGAATCTTCCTATGAAAATAATTTCTAATGGATTCCAAAAGATTGCTGAAAATGTTCTATCACAGTTCAAGCTTAGAATGAAAATTTTCAAATATTGCTCATCTTTTTTTGTAATGAAGGGATTCAAAACAATTTCATAGGTTTGTGGGGCTTCTGGACACAAAGAGTGAAGTGCCATTCATCTCCTGGTAATGGGTGCCACTAAATAAGGTCCACTCTTTCAGATGTTATTATTTTCAGATAGTTGTTATTTTTACGTGCTTTATATGCTATCAGAGAGGGAAGGATATTGTAGAAAAAGGAAAGGTGGAACAACTAGTGTTGGAGCTGGGTACTGTCTTTATCTACACTGAGTAATGTTTTCTCTTTTCTAAGTTCACACTGACTCAAGAAGAATTATGGGTAAGGCAAGGCTTTACACAGATATCTGGACATGCCTGTGTAGTGACATGTCTTTACAGATTGCTTCAAATATTAAGGATAAAAGCATATGGAGAATCCCTGGAACAGGTTGCCCAGAGAGGTCGTCAACAACTCATCCCAGGAAAAATTCAAGTTCAAGGCTAAGTGAGGCACTGAGCAACCTGCTATAGTTGAAGATGCCCCTGCTCATTGCAGATTGGTCTAAAGGACCTTTAAAGTTCCCTTCCAACCCAAACCATTCTACAAATCTTTGGTTTGATTTCAATCCAACATAATACTTAGGTTTTCTTAATGCTCTAGTTGTCCCAGGAGAAAATACAGTTTCTAACTGCTTAGGAAAAACCAGGTCTCAGAACCACTCCCCCATGTGATGTTCTTGTAGGGGTCAGAGCTAATTTCATGAGACCTGGAAGGGGAGAATCATATCTGTACCCAGCAGTCCTAATAAAAAAGGATTGGCCTGTTTCTGACTGTACATGGAGTAACCTATGCCATTATGAACTTATTAATAGGTATAGGGTGCCTCATCCCGTCCTTTGCTATAATTATCAAAATTACACGTGTGTGTCTGAATAAATCCTTTTCCACTGGTACTAACCTGAACTTGTTCTCTCACATCTTTGATTTCAGTGTAATCAACAAAAAGTATATTTATCTTACCTTAGGTATTCACCCACTAGTTCAATTCAAAAGGAAGATCATCTTGAAATACCTCTTGAAGCTTTAACTCTTCAGGTTTCACTTAGTTCTTTTTACGTTTAGTTTTTAGTTTTATTTATTTGTTTATTTTACAAAGGCTGTGCAAGGTATCAAGGACAAACGGGAAAGCAATGAGATTTTTAAGATATTGTCTAGATGAGATTTAGAGCAACTTACGTATTTATGCACACCTAGTGCAGTTCAAGCATAGCAGTTCTTATTCAGTTAAGCCCATTATGACTTCTGGATTTGATTCCTGAACTTTTGCCTGAACTGTCTTTTCAGGCAAAAGATCTTTGATTTGTCAGGTAAAGCCAGTAAGCAGAAGATAAAGAAACACATTCATCAAATTCATCCAGTGGTACCAGTAGTTGTGAGATTCTGAAATGTCTTTTCCTTTCAATACATGGCTTATTTTTAATTAAATTGGCAAGACTTCAATTATCTTAAGTAACTAAATACATTATGTATTCATTTAGAGACCCTATATTGAGTCTTAGTGCGAATTGCACTTATTTTGACAAATTTTAGGCAGAAAATTTCTCAGGGGAGTCCTGCTTTCTGTCATTCAAAAAGCTTTTATAATCATTTAGTCCAAAATGGTGATGTAGGCCAAAGTTTGAATCCCTGGCATATTGCTATAATGCTGCATTAGCTTAATCCTTCATTTTCTTGTCAATTAAGGACTTATCTTTATTCACAGATTCACTTATCTGTTATTCTTAGAGTATTTTAATGCTAGTAGTTAAAATCCCTTTGTTTATGGCAATAAGGCACCATTCAGTTTGTGAACTTTATAAAACCAACCTCTGCCAATTTTGCTGTTTGAGAATTGCTGTAAAGAAGTGTTCCCACAGTAATTACTTATTCCAGAGATGTTCACTAAAGAATGAAGTAAGGGGAAAGTGTATAAAACAATTGTGCACCGAGGCAAGTTTTACCCAGCACCTTCCCAGCAACTACAAGGCATTAAAAAAACCCAAAAAACAAAAACAAAAACCCCTTTGCAAAACAGTACACAGAAATCTGTTGTCTTTAATGCAGTTGCATATAGTGACTTTACAAATATTGGCAATTACTTAAGGTATTCAAATTTAAATTAGATCTTGCCAAAAGGTTGGGAAAAATTGAGGGAGGAGGAGCAGGGGGGGTGGCAACAGCTTTTCAATGTGGGGCTCAGCTGCCCATCATTACTCACTTTCAATGGTTTGGGTCATGGCTAGTGTCACTCATTTTAATACGCACTTAGTGACATTGAAGTAGGAATGGCCAGGCTGACACAAAGAAATATGCAATAAACAAAAATTGTCACAAAATGTTTCCAGTTGACCATTTCTTATGGCACATGAGTTTTTTCCTTTTTTGTTTTTTCTTTTTTAACTTTGTTGCACTTGAAAATGGACTTTAATTTTAAGTGTGGGGTAGGAAGGAAGAGAGTGTACTATTAATATTCAATGGCAATTGTGGAAAAGTGCCATGAGTTTGCACTTGGAGCATTTCATTTCAGCAGTACTAGTAGAATGCATTTAGACCAGCAAACTGTTGTTGAAAGCTTTGTGAAGATTCTAATGAGGCCAGGAGTTTACCCATGGCAACTGCTCCAGTCATTCCAAGCATTGCTTCTGAGAAACAACTAGCAAATCTGGAAGCTTCCTTTTTTGTGCTACCTGAGCAGATCTGATCAACAAAAAGCATTAAAAATATTTTATTTTAAAATGGAGTAAATTCATCATCTTTAGTGTAACATAGGAAAGAAAGGAAAGAAAACAAGTCTGTTAAATTTTATTTACATCTGATTTTTAGTATTAATAAAGAGGTAGATGTGTTCTGCTTCTCAGACTTCAGGGGCCATATTTCTTCACAGGTAATAAGGAGCTTCTCTTACAAACACTGAGGTGATTCAATCCTCTTGCTTTTTTCTAAGTGAAGGAGAAAATTAAAAAGGGAAACTGTGCTCATTCTAGCAACTTTGTTTGTCTGAAGAAGTTGATGAAGATTTCTCCTGATAAGCTGCAACATTACTAGGGTACTTCTTATATTTTCATTCATTGTTTGTGCTTCAGGAATAGAGCTAGAATAATTGACTAAGCAAAACAAAACTGCTTTAGAATGAGTCAAATCCTACAAGCCCTACAAGAAAGTATTCAAAGATCCCTTTTCTACAGTAATTTTCCTCAGGGAAAACTTTGCATACTAGTTTTAAAGACTAAGCTTAATAGATATCTCCTAGTTTTCAAAATATTTCATAACTGGTCTTTAGCCTAGAAAACTGGGTTCTCTCATTATTGGTTTTTGCCAAGGATGAACCATTATTGTGTCATTCACTTTTTTGCCTACAGCTTAATGGCAGAGGATGACCTGGTGCTATGTTTTCTGCAAGATGGGAATTGTCAGCAGCAGAAAGATCACATTTTAAAACTGATTCCTCTGTCTGACTTTCAGGTATGCTGCTTGAGACTAAATTAGTGTCTTTTTTTGGGAGTGTCTGCTTTTGAGAGCTGTTTTATACCTGTCATACCAGACAGACAGACATTCTGTCTTTGTAGTGAACCACAGTGATCTCTAACCAACAGAGATTACTGAGAAAATGTATGGCTGCTGGTTCCAAGTGACCTGTATACTAAACCCTGAGCCCTGTGCTCATCTTCCTGGTGAACTCTGACTCCAGCTCTGCATTCCTCCCATGTTCTTTAAAAATGACATTTGCTTGCCAGAAGCACAGCATGAGAAATAGCTGTAAAATGTTGCCTAAGGATGCAATTGCTACTGAAAGAGTTTCACAATTATGTTAACTTTTCTCTTGCAAGGAAAATATTTTGCATGGCATGTGCTTGAAAACAGGCACTGTCTGTTACCATTGCCCTTACCTTTTAATAATTTTTTTTGCTGCTTTTTTGTAAAACTTGGGTTCATGTGAACTGCCCTTCTATTTTAGTTATTGAATGTCTCAATATGTGTATTGCTTCTCCAGTTTTAATTCCTGGCTCGTTTTGGAAGACATAATTATACACTTGTTTTACATTATATAACACCAGTACTGCATAAAAGCAGGTGAACTTGTGCATGTGCAGCTACCCCATTTTACAGTATTTTCCATGCCATTCCTTCTGTAGAATACTATGTTAAATGCTGTTCTGGCAATGAAAGTGTAGATTGTAAACTATAATCTCCTCAGCCACCTCATGCTTCAGATTCCATTAAATGATCCCTGTCTTATCTTTCAAATGATCAGCACAGCAAATACTTAACTGTAAACTTCTGGATAATTCAGTTGTCATAAGCAATCATTTATAAACTGATGCTTCTCCAGCCTGTGGAGCAGTGAATCCAGCTGGGTCCTGCTCTTAAGCTGTGTGCAGTAATCCAAATGATAGGACAGGAGACAACCAGAGCAGAACTTGATAAGTTAATGCACTTGCTAAGTGCATCTTTCCTTGCTGTATCGAAGGTGGGTTTTTATTCCTTTATTGAATGATGAGTGGTCAGCAGAAACAAGTTGCTGGTTAATGAAATTTGCTTTTTGACAAGGTAAGGGAGTGCATGTCCTAAGAATTCATATTGATTGCCAGTTAGATCACCCAGGAATTTGCATCACCCAGATGAGCAGGTGTTGGTGCTAGAGTGGGAAGAAGCTCACTAATGGCTTTCTGCAGTGCAGTCACAGAGCAGCTCTGTGCAAGGGCAGCCATCAGGCCTCGGAACTTGGCTAAGGAGAAGATCTGCAGCTTGGAATCCTTTCCCAACAGAATCCTTTCCAGCAAGGTGCAGAATCTAGCCATGAATATAACTCTGAAACTGTAAGCTGCACATTGTCTTAGAATTATGCTATCTGTTCCCATGAATAGTATGGGCAAACCTGGAACTGGAAGTAGATAATAATTTTCTGCTGTGCATCTCAAAATCCAAAATCTGTTGAATGGGTGAACAGGTTTTGAGAGTCTAATCAAGAGCATTGATTTGTTTCTAATAACTCCTAACTGACAACTAGCTTCCAAAAGATCTAATAGGCCGACGTGAAGCACTAAAAAAAGCACCTAGTGATGTTAAAACTCATAATAAAAAATAATTTTGGAGACATAGTCTCAGTGACTTTCAGTGGAAAAGTGTAGAACTTAAATTTGTGAGAGTGTTATTGATGCTTCAGCAAGCCCTTTAAACACATCCCTTTTAAACACATTAGTATATTTTTCTAAGCCTTAAATATGTTTCTTCTGGCACCTCTGCATCTTATGAATAGCAGGCAGTTACAAGGACCACATCCCTGATGAGAGCATATAAAGGATATAAAGCGATATACAGACATACACTGGAGCCACAGATGGCCATGCCTAGATCATTTCACTACATTCAAATATGAGAAATGCAGTAGATTCTCCTGCCTGGCTGCCTTGTCAGACCTCAGTATACCTTACAAGTAGAACTGCGTTAGTTCAGATACAGATAATGTCTTTGCCCAATGCTTTACAATGCATAACTTTAACATCATGAAATGCAGCACATTCATAATGAAAGCAGCAGGTTTGACACTTGTTCTGAGATGAAACAATCATATGAAGGGCTTTTAAAATATTATTTTATATTTTTAATGTATTAAAGTTTACATTCCTTCCACTTCTCAGACAAAAATGTGTTTTCCAATTATATAGTGCAGTTTTCCTTTTTTCAGCAGTTTCTTGAAAAAGTTACTCTAGTAAGAGTTACTTCTTGAAAAAGTTACTTCATTTTCTTTTCTCTTGCAATCCTTATAAAGTATTATTAAGCAGTTTTAGAGGCATATAGCTCTCCTGTCATAAGGGATGTGAGATTTCCCAGATATTATTTGCATAGCTCAGCCTGGACAACTCTAGAGCTTGAACTTTTCCCTGCTCAAACTTTTCCTTCAGGTGTACTCTTGATGTGGATTTTGTTACACATACTTAAACATATTGGCTATGTGCAGGACAATATCTAGCTAATTAGTAAGTTTATTCTCCTGAATAGAAAATGTAATGGTAGCAAAATTGTGCAGATTTCCCAGAGTAGAAAAATTCTATTGTGAAAAATATGGATATTTTAACACATTATATTCTGAAAATGTGTTATATTATTGTAGTTTTTAAAGAATGTTTCCAATCCCCAAATATTTTAAGATATCTTTTAAAAAGGTATTTTACTACTTGGTTTTTGTTTTTTTTTTTTTTTTTAAGAATAATTTGATCACATTTTTTGTTTGGGTCTAAGTTGGATTTGGTATATTGTATGTAAGAAAAGAGCCCAGACCAAAAAAAAAAACAAACCAAAACAAAATAAAAAACCCACACAAAAGCCCATAAATCCTGTCATATTTCTGGTCTGAGCAAATATATTAAAAAGTAGTATGCAACATATTCTAGTGTGAAAGGCTTGTGATTGAACATCCCCCTTTTGCAGAGATAGGAGAACTTACAGATGTGGTCCCTCTGAATGAGTGATTTAAGGTAATATTAGTCTTTTAAGGCAGGGTCATGGAATATTGACTAAAGTGAGGTAATTTGAGGATGGGAAGGTGATAATAAAGGCCAAGCTGCACAGCTTTCATTACATTCAGTGAAGACGAAGAAAATATTTTTTATGTTTAACAAACTTCCCTATCCCAGTACTGAGACCTTGACACACCCCTACACTCCTGAAAAATCTATAAACCTCTTCACTAAGTCAATGGAATAGTCACACATTTGGGAAGGTTTTTTCTGGTGTGAAGAACAGAAGCAGATGGGACATGAGATGGCAACCATATAAACTTCACTATAATTTCTGTCCACAAGGAGACTGAATTAGTTTGCTTATAATATTCATGGGACTCACTGTTTTCTGAGTGATTTACTGTACAGATATTATTGTGTTGTTACAGAATATGCGGTAAAATTTCCTTTGTTAAAGCAGGTGGAATATGTTTAGTATTTATATATATATGTGTAATAGATATACAATATATATCTATTGCTAGGCAGCAATAAAATGTGTCAGCCTGTTTGCTCTACAGAGTCAGTAGGAACTCAAGGGCCTGTTCTCCACCATGAACCTCCCATTTTATATTGTAAAATTTGTACTTAAAGTTTTTCCAACCTCTACCACACCAGCATCAAATCAAGTCTGTTTTGTGACAGACCAGTTGAAAAAAATTCTTTCATTAAAATGATGAGTTTGTCCAGTCTTTGTCAACTTAGAGACAGTAGAATTGTATCTTTACTAATGAGAGAAAAAAAAGGAAGAAAAGACTCTAAAGAAAAACCCAATCCAGAAGATAGTTTAAATTATCTGTGTTTTTACCCTTGATGATAATATTTTGAAGCTACTGGATCCCTGCCTGTCAAAAGGTATCAGTTTGCTTTCTGCATATGTTCACAACATATTTATATGAACAAAAAATAATAATAACAATATTCCAGTGATTATTGACTGTGTTTGGCTTAATACTGGGTTGCAGTCAATGCTAAGATGTCCTTTGTATGTAATAGAATGAGGAGCTGGCCTTTCTGTGGGCAGGCATGAGTTATTATTGCTTTATGGTTTTGATGCATTTTTTTCTTCTGCTCCTGGTTTTGGTAATGATCCTCCTGTTCTGCAATGTTCTGGTAGCAGTTACAAACCTCAGCCATGGAGGTTAGACTCCACTGTAATAAAGGCTGTAAAAAATTTGGCTAGAAAGTCTTTTTAAGTTTATATGATTCCCTAATCCCTGTGGAGCTTGCAAGAAATCTAATGAATGGTGCTTAGCTCTGCTCTGATTAGCTGGCAAAGTTGCAGCAATATGGACTCAAATATGGAGCAATTTTAGCCTTTTGAAAGGGAATACAACCATTCTAAGGCCACCTGTGAACTTTTCATGGAGCTATTTCTACTGGAGGAATAACACTCATGCTACCTGTAGCATTAATAAAGCTTTAATAATTCATTAAGAATCAATCTGTAAGTGCATTTTTCAGCAAATCAGTGTCAGTAAGATAAAGCAGTGGTTATAAAGAGCTCTTCAGTTCTTCATTTCATTGTTATATGTATAGGATTATCATAGTACTATTTATAAGTTGTTCTTTTTTCACTTCTCCATTTCTAAAAGTCCTAGAAGTTCAGTATTGTAAGCTGAAATATAAAAGTAATAAAACATGTTAAATCTACTAGGTGAAAATTACCAAGTGATTTAGAAAGGAATTAATACAAAACCTTTTCTTGGATTACTCTGGGATGCTGGAAGTGCATCACTGAATTATATAGGAATAGTCAGGTTTGGAAGGATCCTGTGATTATTTGGTAATTACAGCAGCAACAACAGTGTATGAAACTTTTGTGATGGATAAAGTAATTTGTAGGCTACAGACATAAGCTTACATGGAGAAGACAAGTAAAATAAAACCTTACAGAGATAAAGAATGGAAATCATGAAGAATTGGTCAGACAAATAGTGATGTTTCTTCATTCTTTTTGTACGTACTCATTTTTTATGGATCAGATGGTTGACTGTCCTAAACTAGATGTCATATCTGTATTTTTGTGTTAACAGGCTGTGATTTACCTTCTTGCATACATATGCAACCATTTTCTTGGTTACATTTACACTTAACAGTGTCTTCTGTGGCAATGAGTTCCAGGATCTAGATATAAGCTGTGTAGAAATGTACTTCTCTTGTAGGTTTTAAAGCTGCTGCCTGATAATTGTATTTGAGGCTCCCTAATGGGAAAGAGGGAATAATCATTACCACATTCTCTATCCTGCTAGTAATTTTGTAGCTTTCTAATTTATTTTATGTTGTTACACCACAGGTCATCCTTTTTGTTTTTGTCTTGTCTCCTTCTGGTACATCTTTTATTGGCAAACTTACCAGAATTGTGCCTGGACTTTATCATGTCTTTTGTTCCTTACTGTTTTTCTTTTAAATTTCTAATATACTTTTTGCATCTCTCTGAGCATATGTTTGTATTCTTATAGGCATGTAGACAATAAATGTCTTAAGTTGTAATAGCTAATTAAGATCGCATCATTTTGTGTGTGTATATTTAATTAGGTACAGAATATATATATACACTTATACACACACACACACATATATATATGCATAACAATGTATATGTGCTATGTCATGACTTGATTTGAGGTCTGATTGAAATTTGAGAGTGTTTGCTCTCCTGCCACACTGTGTCTTTACCAGGAGTGTCTCTAGGTTTCCACTGCACTGAAATATAAAAGGTTTGTAGCAGTGCATGTGATTTGTGCCATGTGTTTAAAAATTAGGCTCCAGAGTTCCTCAACAGGAGTGTAGGCTAAGTGCTTGAAGGATAGTTGTCATTGGAGAAGTAATTTTGTTTGTTTTCCTGAGAATTTTTTGTTTTCTGCATCTTGAACACTGTGGCAGACAACTGCTCTCAACACACTGCACTTGGTGTGTATCTTGCAGCTCTAGTGGACATCAGGAATGCTTGAATTTCTTTATCTCCTTCTCTTCTGTGATGGGTACATCAGGGCCAGCACCCTTGGGCAGCAGAATCTGAGATTGCTGGAGTGCCACTCATGGTGGCCAGGTCATGGCTAATCCCCAGGCACGTGGTGTCTCACTGTGCTGCTGGCACAGTGCTCTCCTGTCTTTGACTGTGCTCAGGCAGAAATGGGAGAAAACTGAGTCACACTTTCCTTTCTTGAGAAGACAGGCAAATACAGCCTGCTTTAAAACATGGCAAGGATTCCCTAAAATTATCCTCTGTAGAATCCTATGGTAAATTACAAAATTTTATTTCAAAATATTACCCATCAGGACATGACTAAGTTTAAGCTTTGCATGTAGACAAACATGGTCATTTTTATAAATATACTGGCTGCACTTGACCATATTGCTGTCATACCTGTCAAAATGTGCTACCTTTTTTCCTAGTTCGGGCGTGGTTGGAATGTGTTAGACTATTAAGAGTAGTTCAGGTGAATGTGTTCTGGTTTGATGTGTTAGGAGGGCAAATGCTGCCTGAGAGAAAGCAGCCAGCCAAAGGAGGAGAGAAAAGGGTGCCATTGTGAGGCTGGAAATCTCCCAAGAGCCATTCTCCCCACCAAACCCAGAGAGTCTTGGTCATGTTCCTCATCCTGCAGCTCCTAAGGTGACCATTTCTGATGCCAGATGCAATCCTCATGGGCTGTAAAACATTAGGGACTTGTGCTTTGCCTTCTAGTTCCTGGACTTTGGTGTATGATTTATGCCCTAACAAAACAATTTATGTTTTCAGCCAGTGTGTACCCACCATAGGCTTTTTACTTGCCTCAATCCCAGCTCATAATAACAGTGTAGAGAGCCAAACTTCAGTCCACATCTGCACCAAATTGTCTAAAGTTCCCAAGCAGTTAAACTGAGGAAATCTCACTGGACAATTCTTTATATATTTTATATATATATATATCTATTTATTTGTTTGATTGATTTTTTGGGGGTGGTTGATTGGTTAGTCATTACTTGTCTATTTCTAACCACAGTGAGATAGTTTTGTGGTCTGGGGAAATGGCAAGTTCATGTGATTGCTCTTTTTTTCTTTTGCATTTTTCCCTTTTTCTTTTTTCACCATATGCTGATTAGAATGTAGTGCGGCTGTTGATGAAGTGAAGTGGCTACAAGTTTAATGCAAATGTAACACACTTCAGAGTTGTGTACACAGTCCTTTCAAACTGTTTGGATTTGTGGGATGTTTTGGTTTGTTTTCATGTGGAGTTTTTTTGTCGGTGTTTGGGGATATTGTCGTATTCGGGTTCTTTTTTGTTTCTGTGTTTGGGGGAGGGTGGTGGATGCGCGTGTGTTTCTGTTCCTTTTGTTGTTTCCTTACACACCAAAGCACAGCTGATGATGAGGATGTTCCAGAGCAGAAAGGGAAAGGATTCTCTGTGCTACTCAGGACTTAGAAGAGAGCAGTCTCCCTTTTAGTCTGACATGGAGGTATAAATGAGACTGGCAGAATATCCCTCATATTCTGAGTGCCCTCCAGGCTTCTGCCCGTTTTCCCCGGTTGCTGGTTTCCCTCCGCCTTCCAGAAGATTCTTGTTCCGGGGGACGCAGGGGCTTCCCGAGGCGCTGGCCGCTAGAGGATGCTCCTGGTCCGGCGTTGGCGAGCAGCGGGCAGGGCCGGGCATCCTCCTGCCGGCGCCGGGGAGAGGACATCGGCTCCGGCCTCTCCCCGGCTGCACGAACCGCAGCGCTGCGCTGCCCACAGCCGGCAGTGCCACTGTCCGAGCGGGAAAGGAAATCCGTCCGATTCGCTGGCAAAACTGCGAACTACCGACAAACACAGAACCGCACTGTAGGAATTCCAGTGTATTTCTTACGGTGAAGTTCTTGGGCTTGTTTAGGTGACACTCTCATTGGCGGTGTGCTCCTCAGTATCAGAGCCCTGCTGAGGATGGTCCCACTCTGGATATGGTTTAGACGTTCAGCTAGCTTTCATTTTTTTGTCCAATCTTTTTAAAGTGATCAAAATCTCAGTGCTTAAATGAGGTTTGAGGCTTATTTTACAATAAATATAATGCAAAAGACATTCTTAATTTAAAAATAAAAAGAAACAAATATTTAGAATGCATAGTTTTTCAAGAAAGGCACATACATGACATGAATTCCACATTTTAAATAAAACACAACAAATATTTTCCCCAAAAATAGCCTCTTCACCAATCAAACAAAAAATTAATGAAATCAAAATTTCTTTTAAGTAAGTGTGAAGTTAAAAAAGTTATATATGAAAATGTCTCTGTAGTTCTTTCCTGCCCTTCCAAAATCCTATTGCAACATTAACAAGTTCTCTGGCATATAAAACATAGAATTTTGTATGTATTTTACAAGGAAAAAAAAACAAACAAACAAACAAAAAAAAAAAAAAACCACAACCAAAAAAACCCAAACAAACAAAACAAACAAACAAAAAAAACCCCAACATAGAAACAGTATTTTTAAGGTACCAAAGTGGAGTACTCAAAGGTTAAAAAATGGTAGATTTGAGGTCATTTAAGATGGCTCATTTGTTCACGTACACTAGAGCAAAGTCTTTAACTCTGTAATTATCTACTGACTCTTTCTCTCTCCCCATGTCCTCATCTCCTGTGGGATTTCTGCCTTATCCAGACCTCAAGTCAGACCTGCTCAGGGAACTTGTGCAGTGGAAGAGACTGTTCATTTCTTGCAGTTGGATGGCGTGTAGTAGATAAATCAAAGACTACAGGAAAGGAAATATATAGGTGAAAAGCTAGATAAGACTGAAAAATAGGGCTGTAGTCTTGTCCCTGCCACTGATATTTTGCAAAGTCAGTAAATTTTTCATATCATGTGCGTATTCCCCAGCTTCTGCGTGCTGACTGCGAGATCCTACACTCTGATTAATCAGAAGCTTGAACACCCACATCCACTCCTGAAGTCACTAGAGAGTTGTTTTGAGTCTACAGAATAATGAGTAGTGCTATCTTTTCTTGCAGCTCATGTGCCAGATGTCTCAGATTTGGTGTACCTGTGTCTCTCTCCCTGCACATCTTTTGTCATCTGTACAAGATGGATGCTGATTTTTTTCCAGGCTGCAGTAAAAATAATATGGCTCAATCACTTGTATCCTCTGATGACGAGCACCAAACAACTGCCTGGGCAGAGTAAATAAATTTGTCTTGGGAACTGGTTTTGAACCACATAAAGGGTGCTACAAAGATTGCTATATGAGTAATGGAACAAAACAAATTAATGAACTGCTCTTAAAAGGAGCATTGTCTATCTTGTGCATTGAAGGAAGCAACATTAGTGCTGTATGTTAAAGACTATCACAAGCTATTTAATAATCAAGACCAGAAAAGCATTTAGGCTAAGTTTAAATTGCACATTAATTCTGCAATTTCCAAGTATGTGCACTGAATTCTGTATCTGGACTGATATGGCTCAACAGCATGTGTAGAGTGAAAAAAAGAAAACTACCCAAGTACCCTCACTAACAAGAAGCTGGTGTTTTCTAGTGAGGAGCTTTGTGCAGCTCCAGGTAAGCATTTAAAATATTGTTAATTTACAATTTTTTCCTCTTCTATTTAGTTCCTTGAACAGATTGTATAAAAGTGAAATCCATTTCTTGCTACAGGAATGAAAGAACTTGGCTGATTTTAGAGCACAAACTTGTGTAGGAATGGGTGTGTTTTCTCAGGTTGAAGAACCTATCACTCTTCATAACATGATGTTTCTAATGAAGAGGAATAAGGTTGCTGTGTCCCTTTCCCTTATTTCTGTGTTTCACTGCCTGTAAACAAAACAAATTATAATTGTAAAGGAGGTTTCTAAGCTTCCATTACAGATTCTTGCCTTTTGTTATAAAAAACCCTGGAATATACCTGCAGTCTAAAAAGAGATAAATAAAAATGTTAGGAGACCAAATAACCAAGAAGCTGAATTTATCTTCTCAAGTGATTTAGGAACCATACTCTAATTACCTGCTCAAATTATGTTTACAAAGATGTTGAGCTCCTAATTCATTCCCACTTGTCAGGAAATCCTTCCAAGAAGTGTAAAAAGAATGATGGTAGCTGTGGAACATATTAAATATTGTTATTATTTAAAGTAATTTTTCAAAAACTTGTAGATTCATTCCTTGAACTTCAACTTAGAATTCGAAAAAATGCTGTAGGCTTTTGAAATTTCACATCACAGAGGAAAAAAAATAAGGAGGCTGCAAAGCAGAATAGATTTCTTAAATCGGGTTAGGAAATTTCCATCAGAACCTAACACTTTGAAAGCTACTAAGGTCGAAGTTACTTTTATTACTTTTGTGTTTTTCTGCAGTGATAGCATTTTGTTACACTATTGAGTGAGTTACAGTGTGTTTCCCTGGTCTTTTATGTTTGGTTTGATTTCAATGTCTTGGCTTGAGGTTGAATATATCTTTAATAATGTCTTTTTTTTTAACATATCCAATTTTTATGAGTAAAAGTATTTGAACAACCTTTACTCTAATCAAGTGAAACTTTTGTGAAAGGATATATAGAACTGAAATTAGGTCCTCTTCATGGTCTTGGAGCTGTGAAAAGTAGTGAGGCAGGAGGGGAGCACGGGATCAAACACAAATAGTCAGCACTGCCTTGTACTTCCCAGGGTAAGGTGTTAGTGTTGGTGTTTTACAGATGGGTTGTTTGGACAGCTTGGTCAAAGTGATTTCAAGATTTCACCTCTGGCAGAGGTGAGTGACTACTCTGGGGTGGAGACCTGGCTGGGGCACCACAGCCTCAGCTCATCCTGGTGGTGTCTGCTGATATGCAGAGGTGATAGTGGGAGCCCTGTTTCCCCATTTTTTTTTCTTGTTTAATCCCAGGGAAAACTTGTTGTTCAGAATGGTCCTGTTGGTAATTTATGATGTCATGTGCAGCCAAATATGCACTTTGGCCATTTTTTATGCGTTTTGCTAATGATGGGTCACACAGTTTCACTGAAAGGTTTTAAAGATTAAAGTCATCAGAAAAGGCAGCCCTGGTGACTGATATTCTCTGACCCCATGACCTACCAAAGGCCATAGAGCCACACTAAATAAAGCTGTCTCAAGCTTATCACTTCTGGTGTGCTCTAACACAGAGTTTAAAAAGATGATCAGGTTTGACTTAAAGTCTTTCAGGATTTATCTGGCATGTCCTTAAACAGGCAGCTTTAATTAAAATATATTCTTTGTCTTAAAAATGTCATTTCTCCAATAGGAATTTATTCAGCTTTCTCCTGCAACAAATTATTTTCTATAAGTAGTGTTTTCCTACCTACACACCAGAAGGTACTTGTTGACTGAATTAAATTTATTTTTTAATACATCCAGTTCTCTATTTTACATAGAATGTGATGGGGTAGGAAGACATCCTTCTTTTTTATGATATAGTGAAGTCCTCCTTGTGAAGTACAAATATCCAAAAAAATTGGTGGGCTTCTCTCATCTGTGCAAGTGAAGACCAGTCCCAAATGCTGCAATTCAGCTTGATAGTTTCTACTCTTTCTTTCTGTATAAAAGGCATTGGAAAACAGCTCTCCTCAGCTCAGTCCTCAAAAAACAAAAATAATAGAATCCTTTTGATTTTTGTTCTTTGTTTTCTGATATCTTAGCAAAGATAGATGTAAAATGCTGGGATAGCATCATGAGTCACCAGCAAAGTGGGTACATCAGGTGCCACCAAGAACAGACTCAGCTCCACTTGTAAAGCCCAGGAATCCCAGCAATCATGTCATGCTGGAATGGACAGGACTGCAACAAATGGAGTGTTCCAATTTTCATGTGTCCCTTTAAAATGTCTTAAACCTGGTCCCAGTTCAAGCAGGGAACACCTCCTGGTTTTGCTTGGCTGTGGGGTGCTTTATGTGTCAGGAGCATGGGGAATACAAAAGTCCCCAGCTGCTTTCTCATGCTCTTCTGCATGTGGCCCACACTCAGAAAGCTTCATTTTTTAAATTATATTTTTATTTATTAACTTAGCCAATTTAAGTCTTAGCTATCTGTCTGTACAGTACAGCTATTCTCTGGTAAAAGCCTATCATAATGTGACTTCATACAACATAGAATATATATTTAGCCCTGAAGATTGCACTTCTTGTCGCTCTAGCTTTTTAATTTACTGTGTTTCTTGCTGCTGACACCTTTGAAACTCAGTGGAGCCCTGCAGGGGTGCCTCAATCTCGTGTTTCCTATCTCCTTTGAGCTATTGCATTACAATCATCTGTCAAAGATGAGCAGGAGTCAAGGAAATGGAGCACCTCAAGTGGCTGACACTGCTGAGCAGATAGCCTTCTATTTTTGCTGAGTGTTTACATACCTCAGGAGTGTGGATGTGGCTGAGCTGGATTAGATGCACAGAGAGTTTGTAACACCTTCTTCATCTTAGAATAACAGCAGTTCTGATTCTATATGAAAATGATACAATTTTGACAACTTCTATGACAACCTATACATATAATTCCTTTACAATTCCTTCCATGGGTGCAGTCATGGTGTTATGTTATGCCAGGCATAATTGGGTGTGCACTGTGGTTGTACTAATTTAATGTGGTTAAAAAAAAGCTATTGCACCTCTTGAGGATTAGCTCAGGAATCAGTCTGAGAAGGAGGAGTCTGTACACACTCTGTATCCCATTTCCATTCCAGAGCAGCATCAGGAATGAGAATGCAGGCAAGAGGAACCATCACAGGGTGCTGCTCCCAGTGGTTCTGACTGGCACTGGAATCAATTCTGCAGGATCTATGATAAGTATTAGGCAGAAGTTTAGCTAGTAAAAGTGATTTCAGCTCAGGGGAAAAATACATTGGAATACCACAGAATACATTTTAAAGTACTAACAGCAAAGAGAGTTTAGCTACTGCAGGTAGCTAAACCTAGTATTAGTATGGCCTACTACATACTTCTCAAGTAAGAATCTCCTTTTTCTCATCATTTTGTTGAGGTGGGTTTATTAAATTAGATTGAAGAAGACTTTTTAAATATGCATTTTTTCTTGTTGTAAAACAAACCACAAATTTCTTTCTCATGTCTTAAAAATTTTGAAGTGGCCGAATATTTGTTGACTCCCTGGTTCTAAATCCAATATTTTATTGGAATTCCCAGTTAAATCAATTTCTTCCATGATTCATTTCACTTGGCAACAGAAATGTAAGCTCTGGCCTCTGGCCCTAATGAAATCCTTTAAATGCAGTCTACATAGCAAGAGGTGAAGGGGGCAAGGCACAGTTTAATTTCCCAATAACACTTTACAGCAGGCTTTGTAAATGTACTTGCTTCTTGAGTTTTCTAACACCCCTCCCCCTGAAACTAGTCAATTTGCAGCCGAGAAGTTGCTGTATTCAAATTGCTTACATGAGAGAGGTTGGAGGGCAGTGTGACACAGGACCTTCCTGCTAAATTGCTAATCCAAATTGGGCCTTAGTCAATCTTGGACAGAGTTGTCAACATCCAGTGACCTATAGGAAATGAGTTGGGAGCTTGGGCCTGGCTCCCAGAGAGGTGTGCACATCACAGGAGCAATGGGCTGGCACTAATTGGCACCCTGTGTAGCAGCCTCAGCACAGAGCCAAAGGTCTGCAGGGGAACTGAGACTGGAGTGCTCCCTCGGCCTCAAGGATGCTCCCTCTGGGGCGGGGTTTAGGGCACATTAGTAATATCTGTGGAATTTTCTGTGCCTCTTGCAGTGCAGGACCAGAGCTGTGGCTTGGGAACTGAGCTTCCAGAGGGTTCATGGGGCATTTTGAATGCCACGGGGCTTTTTAAACCCTGAAATCACTTCAGCTTTCCTGCAGATATAAACATGAAGGGAACATTCACTAAGCATTAACCTGATAGTCTGAGGTGTCAGGTGACAACCAGTCCAGGATTTCACAAGAAAAGGGAAAGAGCAGGAGCGTGTATTCTTTCAAGACAAAACTTTCTCATGTCTGTGCCCAAAGTGCATAGGTACTTTTACTCTGCCATTTTTTTTTACCTATTTGCCTCAGAAAGGATATAAATTAGTGCTGCCTAAATATTAAAAATATACTTTTCATGAGTAGGATTGTGAAGTTCTATTTATTACAAAAGCATAGTAACACATGGTCTTCCTACACTTGGAATTGTTCCCAGACCATAATAATTACAGAAAGTTTATTATGGGTATTATCTTCCCAACAGCCTTGCTTTTAAGAAGTCTGTTTCTTGTTTTGTTGTTCTGTTTGCATAGTTTCAGTCATTCAGGCAAGGTGGAAATACTGTCATGAAGCCACCAGTCTGTTCAACATGGATGGGTTCAGTGAAGAAGCACTAAATTAGGAAAAGAGTGATGTACCTACCTAGTATTTTAAGCCAGATAGTTAGAGGTGGTAAAATATATTGTCTGAATTTGAAGTTAAGCAAATTTTTTCTTGAACACACAAATTAATAAGGATAAGCAATGACAAATTTTTGACTGTGGATGTCTGCTAAGAAGAAGAAATAGGTTTGTGTGATGGAGGTTAGTTTGTTTCACAAAACATTTGGTGTCCTCAGAGAGCAATTTGTATCCATTCAAGTATTGTCTGTACCCATAGAGATGACAGGAAGGCCTGCATAGAGCATGTATACTTCCAGAAATCAGAGTATACCATTTTCCCTTTATAGCTTTGCATGATTGGAGTCAGCAATGACCTGCTGCAATTCTTCTCCCATTCTGTCAGATAACTAAAGAAATCAGGATTACAGCCATAACTGAAATGATGGAGTTCTGAAAGTAAAACCCTTTTCCTGTCATACAGCAGCCCCCTTTCACTACCTCCATGCTCTCTCACTGCATGATGTGGTGCACAGACACAAACTGGAACAGCAAAGAAAGTCAGGCAGCACTTGCATCCCTGAGTTTGGGATCATGAACTGTTACAAAAGGTCAGGGAGTTTGGGGATAGACTCTACTCCCAAAATTTTTACAACACAATGCAAAAAATCACCCAAAAATGTTGTATCCTTGTGTTTTAATGGCCTGCACTGAACACGGTGGTGCTCTAAGTGTATAAAGCGTTGCCATTTGCAGATTGCCACCTGTTGTTCCTCTTTCCGGAAACTATCCCTGGCTGCGGTCTGCTTGTGGCCCCGGGTGGTGTCTGACTCTTAACCCAAATCAAATAGTAATTGTTCAGACACCGTCTGGCTCTCATGCAGGGGACAGGCAAGGCACAGCAGCTCTCTAGTTACCTCTTAGGAAGCCCAGGCAAGGATTTCCCTCAGGGAATCTTCAGCCTGTAATGCTCACAGACCTTTGGTGTAAGGTTTCGGGTTGCAATCCCCCTTGCCCTCCCTGCTGCAGTAGAGTCCAGCACAGTGATGAGCACACTGCAGGATGTGAAAGACTGGGACATAGGAATGAAACTGTGGGAAAGGACAAGATTAGGTTTTCCTTTTTGCTTTGCTGCCAGTACCTTGTTAACGTAAACCTAGCAGTGCCCAGACTACAACACTGGAGTTGTAAATGATGTTGCCAATTTAGCTCTTAATGCCACTGAGGGGATGCAGTTATTACAGAGTAGCTCAGATCCCTGTCTGCCAAAACAGAAACTCCAGCATATTCCTCTGAGACTACCAGCAGAACTGCTTCAGATCCCAGTTGTTACCCCTGAACTCCCCCATTCCCTCAGTTCCTCAAGGCATGGGGCTGGATTCAGCCCAGCTTGCAGAATCAGAACTCTCCTCCCAAGGTATTGAACGGAAACTGTGAAATACTGACAATTCCTTGAGAACTGCTGGCTCGATCCCAGTAATCCCATCCACCTTGGGTTATTGCAAGAGGTGACACTCTCCATGTCTACAAAATCTAACAGGTTCTAGTTGAGGCCCAAAGAAAAGACTGAAAGTGTGGCAGAGTGCTTGAAGGTGTATGCACACAGCAACAAACACTGCAAGCAGTGTGGACTGCCCTGCTTGACTCAACCAAAGTTTATCATGCAAGATAGGGTATGGGGTTTGTGCCTGACACCTCCATTTATTTGGTGCTGACTTGAACCTTTTAATTTGGCCTTTTAGCCTGAATTTGCACTGTTTCTCTCTTTAGACTCAATAGAAATGATGACTTTTATACTGTGGACCTGAGCAACAAACGTTGTCTTCCGTAAAAGGGACAGAGAAGTAACTGCTCTTTAAAAACTTAAATAGTTCAGTGTTATGAGAACCAAAGAAAAATTAAGGTTTTATTTTCATTCAGTGGAGAATAGAATTATAACTAGTAATTTGTTTAAGAAATTATATGTACATTTTTGAAAAATATTTTTTCATAGTAAAAACAGTTACAGGGAAAGCTCAGGTGACGATGTACTGTCCGAAAGAGAGAACAAGCTAACAAGAAAGATCTGCATACCAGTGATGATGAATTTTTACTCTCTTCTGGAACAGGTTGCAGTCTTATTTCTGAATGCTAGATTGTTCTAGTTCACTTTCCTGGGTGGCTAAACTAAGCAATATAGCTTTGAACTTTCAGATTTTTGTATGGAGCCCATACAATCTGCCAAAATGCATGTTAATCCTAGAGAGGACCAAAAGAATCTACTAACATATGCACACTGCCAAAATAAATGATGTCCAGATTCTTGAACTAATTTTTGCCTTTGATCATGTGTATCAGAAAATTTATTTGCCAAAGTAGTGATGAAAATTTTCTGATCATTCTGAAGTATCAGCTGCGAACAACATAGACATTTTGATTTTCAAGATAAATCAGGAAATGTGGAATATTTTCCTCTCTTCAATCCATAGGAGTCTCCACAGAAAGCTTTATAGTAAAGAAATTCAGAGAGTAGCAGTAGCCATTCCTTTTCTGGCATTATTACCTTATATGTGAAATCATGCAACATGTTCTGTCAGTGTGTTGAAACCTGACTCTTGTTACCTCTGAAAGTAATGGCAGAAGGAGATGGAAATGTTTTTTCTTACAGTTTTTCCTCATTGGCTGTGTTTTTTCTTTTTTCTTCTTCTACCTAAAAGTTCATAACTCACAGTATTTCTGTGCTCACAGACATTAACATGAAAGCATAGTAATGACACATGATCTTGTCTGTCTTGGGGTGCATCTCCAGCGTGGAACTTGGTTTATTTTTTCTACATCTTACACATCAAATAACTGTTTTGTGCTTTGGTTATTGCTGCTTTTGCTGTGATAATTTTCCTACTTGCTTTTATGCTTTGTGAAACCTTTCTGGTTTTTGCACTGTTCATTCACTTCATATTTTCATATTTATTTATGGTTGTGTATTTTAACTGATTTATGGTGGATTTTTCAATACTGTAGAACATGTCTTTCAATTTTTAACACATATGGAGGTTTTGGTATAATTTTTGCAGAAATCACTGAAACTCGGTCATTGAATCTGTGTTAGACCCGTACTGAATAGGGTGAGGTTTTTTTTAGTTTTATTTGTGGGTCATTGCAAGTTTGTCTTTTTAGGTAAAACACAGCCTCCTGTTTTGAAAAACACCTTGTTTACACTGAATAGCACTTTCTTGTTTCAGGACATTCTGATGTATCCAACCGCATGCACATGAGAGCAAAACTGAAAGGCTTTTACTGGTTATTGCCTAAAACCTATTTGATAACCAAGTCCATATCATATAGTCTAGATGGAAATTTGAAATCAGAAACTGGGGTACAGAAGGATTAAAGTTGCTTCACTGAAGATTAAGGAGACCAGGGAAGATCTGCTCAAATCTTGAGCATGTTTTTTAGGAGTGTTGATCACTGTGGGCTCATCTACCGGGTACAAAACGTAGTTATAGGGGAAAAGTCCAAGTTCTTATTATCCTGGGAAGAGATTGCAGTAACAGCTGTCATGGCTGTATTATTTCGTTTGTTAGGATGTTCTGTCTCTGCCCTGTTGTGATCAATGGCATCAAGAAATGTGGTAAAGACTTGAACTAAACTAAACAAACAGCCCCATCCCTGTCTCCAGAGCACCTGCAGGCAGAGTGGACAGGGAAGGTCCTTGCCTGCCCACACAACTTCCAGCCAGCCCCTGCACCTCACCTCTTTGCTGCAGCGGGTGTGGAGGCAGATCCCAGGATGTCAGAGAGCTGCCAGGAAGAGGCAGGGTCACCTCAGGAAGGTGGGAGGGTGGGAGCAGTTTTCACAGGTGCCACAAGGCACAGAAGAGAAAGGCAAGGACTTCCAGCTGGGGGTTGTAACCTTGCTCTGGCCTTGAGAGGAGGAGGACAAGGGCACCAGAGGACAAGGGCACCCTGCTGCACATCTGAAGCACAGCAATGGCTTCAATCATTTCTCTTGTTACAGTTTGGGATGACATCTCCAAGCTGGAAAACTGATTTCCTTGTCACTGAGTGTGGATCACCTTCAAATTGCAGATCTAAGTTGATGTTGTCCCACATTGCTCCCATGGCCAAGCTGCATGGAGAAGGTGTGCTTCTGCATGCACTGGAACACCACAGTAATGACAATCCTTAAAAAATCAGTGGCAATTAAAATAATTTTAAACTTAATCAGCACTCTATTAGTGAAGACTGGTTTCTTATTCTGTACAAGTGTGCTTGATAGATATCAGGTGGATAAAATATATCTGCTTGTGGTGTCTTTGTCCCCTTTTTAGTTTTTTCGTTTAGCTCATGATTTTATTTAATGGAAGAGACACTTCTCACATATTGGCTTGACAATTTACAAGCATTTGTTTGTGCTGAATTAAGCACATTTTTAAACTTTGTGTGTTGCTGCTGACAGTTTGGGGATTGATTTTTATCCCTAGAGAGATGCCTTTTTGTCTTTAAGGCAAATTGAAGTTGACTGCTGGAGCATTCCCTGGTAAGAGAGAGAATCTACTTCAGGGATATTTTTCTACTGAGAATTCATTTTTAACTCAGAAGCTTCAGCAAGGTCATGTTTTTCATGACACTTAAAAAAAAAAGTAAAAAAGTTCACAGACAAAGAAGTAGCATTATCTTCAGAGACAATAAATCGGAGCAAGTATTACCAAGCCTTTTCCCACTGTGCTTCTCTGTCAGGGAGGGGTGTCTAGATATGCAGTAGGTAAAACTTCCAGACTTTTCTTCTGAAAGCCCCTGCTGGTGTGGGCAATGACAGATAAAGGCTTTACCTATCCATGTGTTTTCATATGTGTCATGAGATTAAATTTTAAAACTTCTGTAACATTGTTAGGACATTTAGATTTTTCAAGAGCAGATTCATTGCTTGTCCATATTGGCAACATGGGATGAGGTTTGCAGACATGAAAGGATTAATGTAATGATATATGTGTGAGGATGCAGGATCTCCACCAGACAGGTGCTTTAGGAAGTCTTCATTCATGTCAGGTAGCACTAACTACCTGCTGCTTTTTAAACAGTAGGGTCTGTGGCTGGACATGCTGGGCTAGACTTACATCCTAAATTTTGCCAAGCTATATTCACCTACCCCTAGTCACCCGGGCACGGTTTTTGTACATAAACATTATACTGTTTATGTATTGACAGGGATGCTTGGAATTTGTTTATGTATCTTTCCCTTCAAGGTCTTTTTTGGCACTAGATTTGTTTTATAAGTCTATTTTTTTTACAATTATAAATGCAGCTAAAATAAGTAGTGCATGTGTATGTATCTGGTCTGGTTCTGTGATCCAAATAAATAGCACCTCTCACCTGAACAACACAGCTGAATCAAACCATCCTGACTGGCAAGCAGGTTTAGTGAGGGCTTTTGTGATGTTACCTGGCAGGTTACTGGTGAGGTGATGGAGAGACCCCATTAAAATCTCATTTAATGCTTGTCTCTGGAATGACTGCACTCTCTTTAATCTCTGTCTTTGTATTCACTCGTACTTCTAAGACCCAAGTGACTTAAAAAAAAAAATAATCTTAGTCCTTCAAGAAGGTACTAAATGACAACCCACCTGTTTTCATTTCATTTTAAATCAGCTGAAGGGATTTTTTAACCACAGTGCATCTAAACAAGTTGTAAAAACCAGTTTCTTCAGGCAACTTTTATTGTACTGGTTACAAAATCTTCTTAAAGCTGCACGCCTCTGTAATTTTACTTTAAATCTTCTTTGGGTTGTTCTCATTTGATTTTTCCCACACTTGAGTCCTAAATGTTTTTGAAAACCTACCTCACAATTACCAGAATTTTGATTTGCCTCTTTGATTTTTTTTTTTCCTTCTCAGATTCCTACAATATTAGTGACATTCATTCTTAGTAGTGACCGGGCGAAGACATTTTGCAAAATCCAAGAAACAAAACTTACAATATTCTTTGCACTATAAAGAAAAAGTGAAAACCTGCACCTTCAAACATGAACAAGTGCCTTGCATACGCAGTAGAAAGCATTTGGCTGGGGGTTAGGATGGGGTAGGTGAAGAGTGAGAAGAAGCAGGGACTGATGTTTCTTGTTGCAGCTGGTGAGCAACACCCCAGAGCTACCCCCCTGCAGCAAGGAATTCACATTTTCTGCCATGTTCTCACATCTTGGATTTTATTAATTAACTGCTAAATTTTTTGCTCTCATCCACCATGGAATTTGGATCCTTTTTGAAATTAAGGTATCTTTAAATTAGAACACAGCGTGTATTAATAGCAGGAAATTCCAAGTACTACTTTGTCCTTCTTTCTCCTCCTATTTTTTATTGGAGCTAGATGATGATTTTTGTGAACTATACTTTTCTACTCTAATCAATCTTGTTTCTCTTTTGTCCTTTAGCCTGAAGACTTTTGGTGTTTAGAATCAGCTTTGTTCTCAGTTCTTTTCCATTTTGTGCACGATTATGCACCTAATTAGAGGTAATTGTTTCCTTGTTCCTACAGCATCAGCCGAGCAAGCAGATCTCAGCTGCCTCTGAGGGTTACAAGGAACCTCCATCCCAGAAAAAGTGCAGCAAAGACTTTGGTAATTTGGTATTTCTCTCTGGCATATTCATTGTTCTGTACTTGCAACAAACATGGCTTAGATGGTTTCATCTGCTACACTAAACTGTGGGAAATCATAGAAAAAAAGGGTATTCTCAGCCAAGGAATGGCAGCATGAATGTTATACTGCTGTCACAAAGGTTGTTGATCAAGATTCTTTTTTTTAATCAAAGCTTTAAAATTTATTAGCTTTGTGTCTGGTTCTTGCTTGGGTTTTATTTGTAATTAAGAATAAATGCATACTTTTACTGATTTTACAGCAACTTTTTCAAACTTCCAAACTCCAGGAATGAATTCCTATCTGTTATCTGGGGCTCAGAAAAGGTATTTTACCAGGTCTAATCATGGCAAAATGCAAATTGTCATTAATTAAGTTTGCAATTTTGTAGCAAGAATGAGAACAATTTACAGGAGCAAGGGTAGGAGAAGACCTTTAAAGCAGCAGTGCATGGCGAATGAGATGCACAGGCTCCATTATCACCAGGAGCTGCATGGCTAATCCTGCAGCCTGTGCACTGGGGAAAATGTACCCTGGGATGTCAGGTGTTAAGGGGAAGAATGGGCCTCTCACGTTCTTTGCACTTACAAGCCGGCTGTAACCTTTTGACTCTCTCTCTCTTTCTCTTCTTGAGTTTTGTTTCCTGAAAGGAAAAGGGGGTGGGGGAACGCAGGGGAAGAAGGCTTAAAGAGTGAAGGATCTGTTTCAAAGTACTGTAGTGTATTTGCAAGCTTTTTTTTTTTTTTTTTTTTTTAATGGAATGAGTTTTGCTTTATTTCTTAAAGAAGCAGTTACCTTTAATGTAGAGTGTTTAGAGCATGGCTTAAGATATGAATGGCTGCTGAGTACCACTATCAACACTATAAACTTTACACATGTGATTCTTCCACAAGTGTTTTGCACATAGTTTGTTTATCTTTCTAACTAAAATGAATTTAATCTCATTTAAGAGCATAACAGAGGAGGAGAGCTAGTTCTGTGAATTAATGTTGCTTTTCCTACTGGCTAGTGCAGAAAAACAACTCCCAAATAACAAGAAATCCCTTTTATTCTCAAAGGATCCCTTAATGTAGCATGTTCATATATTGATCACATTGAACTTGGGTATAATGCTGGTCTGAAGACCAGCACATGAAAAGAAAAACTTGTACAATTCTTGCACATTTGATCTCCTTGTTAGCACTGAGTTAAAGAGTGTGCAAATACCTTGATGCAAGGAGCTAAGCATTTACTTAGTCTAAAAGAAGATACAACAAATAAGGGGGGGAAAAAGGTGGCTGGTTAAGGTAGATCTCTCCAAATTCAATTACTTTTGAGGAAAAAGAGCAGAATGTGGAAAAATACATGAAAACTTCTATTATCCTTTTCTGAAACTGTGTTCTGGGCTGATCCTCATTAGAATGTAAATGTGGAAACACTAAACGTGGTAGTTGCTTCCATTAATTAAAAGGAATCTTACTCATAGCAAAGCGCCCTGAGAACACTAAAGGAGTTTTATATATTCCTGGTTACCATCTTTGGTATGAGCATCTTGTTTCACTTCAATCTTTGTGTTTTTCTTTATTAGAGATAATTTTGAAATGGCTCACATTGCCTCTGTGTGACTGAAATGTGGCAGCAATGGAGTGGAGCCAATGGAGGGGTAATTTTGCAGCCAGCATTCAGGAAAAGGAAGAGTCCTTAGCCAGGGAACACAGCAGTGCCAGGAGTAGCCATTATTCTATTATTATTTCTAGTGTGGAAGCATTGTTTTAAGTTACATCAAAAACATCCTTTACATTTCTTTGTTATTTGCGTTGTATATTTTCCATATCGACTTTTCCAAAGGAAAGGTGTGAACGTATATGGAAGTGGGCTGCTTGGGATGCATCTTGCTTTGGAATTTGTGAGTTAAAGGGAAACCTGGAATCAGTGGTGATCCCTCTGCTTCAGCCTGGAAGTTCACAGAGACTGGCCAAAGATGGAATGAATTCTCCTTTTCTTAACACTTGCTGAAAGCAACCCTCTAGACAGCTTGTCTCTTCACAGGCACAGTCTTCCATTTTTTCTACTATTAGGGAGTCAATATTTTGAGTTTTAGGCACCCAACCCTGGAAACTTTCCAGGAGCCTTTTACAGTTAGAGGGCTAAAGGGGAAAGAATGAAGCCTATATTGTTTTTCATGTGTATGGACTTGTTTTTGTCTCCTGGAGATTGCACAGATTTCAAAAGATTTGATGTAGATAGTTTTCTAGTGTCAGTGTCAGTAAAGTGTCAGTCAGTGTCTAGTCCAGTGTCAGTAAATATTTTATATTCAATCCTGCTTTAATTCCACCATGCAGAGCATGTGTTGAGAATCAGTATTGAAGGGATTTGCATGCTGAAGATAATTATCATGATCCATTTTTTTTATTGGTAGACTTTGAGGGGGTGAAGGCTTTACCACTGAAAGACAAGGGCAATTTGACATAAATGCAGAAATTGCAGCAATGTCTCCCAAATAATTTGGGCCATTTGAAACATGAATGGGAACAGAACCCAAATATCCTAAGTTTCAGTATCTTAATCCTGATCCCATTTTTTCTTTCAAAATTAAAGTTTTCATGATTATTATTTTTACTGCCAAGGCTTTCCAAGGGTATAAATGTGACCTAATTTATTAAATGCTGTCTTACGTGCAAGACAGAAGCAAAATCCTTACCCCGGGGCACTTACTCAGTGGCCCTGATCCTGCAATCTGATCTCTTGAATGAATGTCTGGACTAACATGAGCTCTGCTGCTTGTTCTGAGAGCTTGGCTGGGATTTTAGCAAGAAAGGGACATGAGGATTGCAGGTTATCCACAACACCCTCACTCAGCTTCACTTCATGGCCACTACTTCCCTACATGGTTATGTGTTTCCCTGAGACCTCTGTGAGGTCTACCTTTTGTGTAGCTGTTGCTCAGTTACTTTCAGTAGATGGTGAAGTTTGGGCTGAAATGTTTTTTCTTCTGTGTATAAGCCTTGATCTGTTGCACTGCTTAAAGTTGCTTCGCGATGCACCTTGAGATTAAAGTGCATCGCCCCTGCAGTGCATTGATCTTGCCTGGCCCAGAAAGGGGTTGTCATAGATCTGCTTTTCAAATCAGGACTCCCTCATGGGTTTTTCCAAGGATCATCTCCATGTCATTGGGTTGGCAGGATATGAATCTGAGGGTCTTTTTGAAGTTTTCCTTCACACCAAGGGGTGTATACTTGTTGTGTGGGAATCGAGGCAAGTTACACCCTCTCTTCCCTGTGTGTTCAGGGCAAGATAACTTAATGCATCGTTCAAATATTCTGAATGTTTTCCAAAAGTAAATTGTTCAGTTTGTTATTTTGGAATATTAAAATGAAGAATGGAATCTGAATGCTGAAAACTAGTTTCTTGCAAAGGACTTAAATACAAGGGATGAACTTCATTAATTAATTAAATAGTCCTGTAAACATCTATTCCTGTGCAGCTACACACAGTAGTCTTATTTTAAGAAACATCATCATGTACTTCGTCAAATATCACTCAGGCCACTTTTATTTAGTTTTTTGCATAATCATAAAAAAAACCAAACAGTCTGCTGGTATTAAAGTCTGCTCATGAATCTCACATTTCATTCTTTTTTTTTTTTTTTTTTTTTTTTTTTTTTTTTTTTTTTTTTTTAAAATTTTTTTTTAAATCTCTCCTTTTTTTTTTTTTTTTTTTTTTTTTTTTTTTTTTTTTTTTTTTTTTGGTATAAAAAATTACTTTCCTGCATGAAATGATTTGTTATTAAAATAACAAAGCAACACTTCTTTCATTTCTTTATGCAAAACTCTTCTTCCTTCAGAACTGTGGCACATGGAAAGTATTTTCCAGCTTTCGGGGTTTATTTGATTTTGAACACTTTTGGTTATGTAAGTTTTAATAAGTAGCTTTGGTGTACCCCTAAAGGCACACCCCACACACTTATGTTGTGTGACCTAGGGTCACAAGTAATGGCTGCAAGCTAATTGATTGAGAAAGGCTTGTCTGACTGGGCCCCTTTGAGTCCTCCCTTTACATTCCTAAATTTCTGTAAAGGAGGCACTGGCAGCTTCGCCTGGTGAGAGGAGGGGTTGGGGGAAAGGGAGGAAGTTTCTCAGTTTCTGATTATGCGCAGAGTTTCCTTGTACTGAGCTTATGTTCTCCACCCACTACTTAGTAAGAACTCCTTAACAACTTAAAGCTTTATCCCTGTGAGTACCAGAAAAGTGATCTGAGTATTTATTGAGCAGGGAGAACAAACTGCTTGCTCCAGGCAGAGAGAAAGCTTATGGAAATGATATTAGACCTTCAGCAAAGTGCACAGCTGCATCATACAGAAGCTGAGACTCAAATTGACAGGCAAATAAGCCAGATCACGGAAGGGGCCTCTGTGTGGCAGCTCTGAGCTACCAAGTGTTGGACAACTAGGCAAAAAGTGCAATGGAACAGGGCAGAAAATAACATACTAACTTCAGGCAACTGTTGCTTATTCATGGTGAGTCCAGATTTGAAATGTTGTTTGAAATGTAGCTTTTTTTGTTGTCTCTAAAAACCCTTCCGTTTTACCACAGCGATCCTTCTGCAGAGCTCATTGTGTTCCAGATTATTTGTCCGGATGTGCACTTCAGTTCTGAACGATACAGAAATGCACAGGGATAGCCCTTTCCTCGCTGCTTGCTCTCTCTTGTGCTGCTTTGGCTTCAGGAAAACAGGTCCTGTTTCTAAAAGCACACTGCATGGCTTCTGACTTGGAAAGAAATAGTTTTGCAGCCAGCACTTAGTGTGCAGCTGCACAGAGGTGAATAAGTGAATGTAATTTCTGTGCAGTTTTCTGCAGTTTGAGCTTTGTGGCACCTTTCCATTGCTCCTTATTTCGCTGCCTTATCTTGAGAATGTATGGCACGGTCACTATGAAAAGAGCTTTGTGTTTGAATTCCTGGTGAGTCGAAGGGTCAGGGCCTATGAGTTATCTGCCTGCCAGCAAGACTCATTGCCGTGTCCCTTTATTTTTCAAGCTGAAATAGAAAAAACATGTGTCCTCATCCCTTTTTTATAAATGTATTTTGAATTCAGGTTTTACATGCTGTTTGTGTGTGCTTTGTTCTTTTGACAAACTCAGGGTTTGGGAGGAGGCCAGTTTTATTCTATCCATATTTATTTTATTTATTCAAGCTTTCCTGCAGCTTTTCTGAATTCCTTTGTTGTGATGCACATAATTTTTTTTTAAAACAATGTTCTGAGATTCTGATTTCTGCTGAGAGAAAAAGGATTTATACTCTGACACATATTTCCAAAAGTACCAAAGAGCTATCTAAATTTTAGGTAAGTTGCACAATTATACAGAAGATAAAGCTTTTATAACATTTTACTTGCTTAAGGAGGGAAACACAATACTTGTGGATAAGTTCTTGAACAGATTGTGTTAGATACACTAGTCATCTAGTGTAATGGTAATAAATATGACCTGAGCTATAATATTATTTCAGTTATGAGTTTGAAAAAGCTGCTTCATTAGCACAGCAGCAGAATTAAACATTGTATGTTGACAGTAATGTTAGAAATATGTTTGTGAAAACTGCCAAGTGGATGAAATTTAGAGTAATAAATCATCAAGGCATGCCAAAGTTACTCTCTATGTGAGGTTTTAAGATATCTGTAATTTAGAGGAGAGCCTGGTTTTCCTTCAGGAGAAGTGGGATTCTGTATAAAATCATTTTCATCATATAATTCAGGTGCATGAAAAATCTTAAAATTAGGTAGCAGTTATTTGGGGCTAAATGGGAAATGCTGGTTTGATAGGATAATTCTAATACACAATGTAAGAAGTTGGTCAGATGAACTCTGTACAGAGAGTATGTTACTACTTTTTTCTTGATCTTTCTGTTTTTATGCTCATCTAACAATTAGCAGAATGCTTGCTTAAAAAAATTAGATGTTATTTCAGATCTGAGTTGATCTGGCATTACAATCCCTTTCAGGTGCAGAGGTTCATGTTGCTCACAGTTGTGTCCTTTCTTATTTGCCTGTTTGAGATCTTGAGTTCAGCCATGAATTTTGAAAATGGTTTTAATAGAAAGGGGGGTTGTGCCAGAGAAATGTTAGGAATACAGATTTGAATGCAATGCTGCAACGTAAGGTGATCTAAGTGGACCTCAAACTTTGTGTTTTCTTATTTTGAATTGAATTTCTGTATATTTTGACTTAGGCTAAACATTGCTTTCCACTAGAAAATCTTTGACTTTGTTCTTAGTTCAGTTAAGGGTGTTCTTTCCTTTTAGGAGTTTCAGTCTTGCTCTGAGGGAAAGAAATATATTCTCTTCCGTAACATAAATGTACAATTTCCTTCTTGGCTGCTGTGAGGGAGGAATACCTGCTGAAGTGCTCTTTACACCTTTAAAGACTGAAAATAAAAGAAACTTTGAGGAGGTGGGTGAGACCCCAGCTGCCCAGGCCTCCAGAGCTGGGAGGACACCACCTCCTCAAAGTTTTTTCTGTTGGTCACGGGGCCCTTGGGGAGCAGGGAAAGGAGGGTGCTCACACAGGGCTGCCTCCCCCATAGGCACACGAGCAGAGCATCCATCCTTTCTGTGCCCTGGGGTTTCCAGTGGCAAAATAATGCACCAGTGGTGTTGTGACACCAGACTGGAGGATTATGAAACATTTCTTCATGCTCTGATGATCAGCCTGATGAAGGGGAAAAGGTTTAATGAGGAAGAAAAGAATTTACTGAGGATTTTGTGCCTGTATCTATTATCAAAAGCAGAATATCTGCTCACAGTAGTTGTGTTCTGTGATTCAAGGAAAGCTAGCAATAATGATGATTAAATATGGTGTTCTCACTGACTGTCTGAAGACTGGCACAACTTCATGTGACTGGCAGGAAACTTAAACATCAATAGTATATCTCCAAATACTATTATTTTCTCTTAGAAAAAGTCAAAGAACCATGATCTCAGACTAAAATAATTATACCATATTTTTTATTTCTCTCTGACACCAGTTAGTGGAAAAAAATGTAGTTCTGAAAAGGTCAAAATGTTTGAAAGGTTTGTATTTTACATTATTAATGTTTTTCAAGGAGTAAATAGATTTGTTTTGTGAATTACACAGAAAATGATTTTAGAGGTTCACTTCTAGGTTCATTCTGTTCCCTATGGAAGAAGGAAACCCTTTCTTTACTAGATCTTTTCCTTTTTATTGGCATCAGTATATTAACAGATGCAGGTCTGCATGACACCTATGGATACCTTTAGAGTCACAATAGAAATCATGGAAATTCAAGACTAATAGTTGACTTTTCTTTCAAAGAGAAGATCTAGTTTGTGCTGTCATGACAAGGTGATGTCTATAACAATAGATGAAGGAAAATTGGCAAGTATAAGAGAATTGTAGTATTCATGGAATCAGTGAATCACAGTGTTTTTAAGATGAACTAAAAAAAACCCCTCCAAGTTAATTCCTTGTAATTTTGAAAGAATTTTTTATAAGAATTAAAAAAAAAAAAAGATAAAAACTTCTTTCATCTTCTCAGCTGCAACTCATGATCACATTGGAATGTGATCTTTGGAATACACAAATTAACTTTCAGTTCCCTTTTGTTTTCCAACAACTTATTCAAACCATCAGCAGAAGACTGTCCCAGAAGGTGATGATTAAGGTGAAAGAAGAACAGATAAAAGGAGAAACATTTGGCCTGTGAAGTGATTCAGTAATTGTAACCTGTGAGGAAAAGCAAATGATCACAGAGGAGAAGCAGAAGTGAGGTATAGGAGCAGTAATAAGAGAGGCAGAGCTTAAAAAGCACACCAGAGGAGACCTAAAAGTAGAAGGAGCATGGCATGAGAGAGGAAACCCACCATGTCAAAAATGATTTGTCAGTCACTGAGAGGAGCCTTAGGAATTTTGCTGTCTTTCTCTGGGTTTGTTCAGAAGCATTTCCACTGCTGGCAGCCAGTTTTATACCTGAAGTTATAAATTCACCTGAGAAAGCAGGCTGTTCCTTCCAAAATTATGATCACAGTATTTCAGAGAGGGGGATGTGAGATGGAGCCTCTCTTTTCCACCTGACATCCTCTTATATTTCTTTTTGCTCTTATATACTTCTCTCTGTCTAGCAGTGAAGGTGGAAGTGAGGATGGATGGTTACATCTGTTGTGACTGTTTTTTGAGCACAGGTTAATTTTTTTTTTTTCAACTTCTACAAGATCTCTGTAACTTTTTAAAAATTCTTTACCTTTGGAAGGACTTTTGGCCATTCTGATTCTTGGGTCTGGGGGAGATGGGTGAGAAATATCAAAGGAATTTCCTTTACCTCACCTCTGACCAAGCCATCCACTTTATTTTTATCACCCTTGGCTTTATGTGGGACTCTGCCAAAGATCCTACTGATTTTGATAGGGATTGTGTGAGACCAGTGGAGGAGTTCAAAACTGTGTTCATGATGATTTTCCGTGTATGAATGTGGCACCATAATGTTTTAAGATTTCTCAGTATTCTACTGGAAACTATGCCAAACTCCACAACCACAGAAGTACACACAGTGCTATCTCCAGTTTCTGAAATACCTGCCTTTCTGTTACAGAAATGTTCAGTGATTCAGGCAATAACTAGATGAACTTTCCGATTTTGATATTACCTTTAAAACCCCAAGACTGTGGTAGTATTAATTATGTAACTTCTGTTCATTCAGCAACATGATAGAGGTAGGTAGCAAATACTGCTTCAAGTACTGCAAAAAGCACCCTCTTCTCCCTCTTTTTAGGCCATTTTGAGTGACAGTTTCATTTGTATCATCAGCTGTCGACGTCTCCTCTTAATCCAAAAGATGTTCCATGGACCATAAACTTCCTGTGAAGGACCTGCAATTGGTCCAGTTTTGAACAGGGCACATTTAATGGTTTTAAATGATAAAGGAAAAGATAAATTAAGGAGAAAGCCCTACCCTGAAGTACATGTGCCATTATTGTTGGGAATTTTCATTATTTCCAAAAAGCAGCAGCAGCTGAAGATGTCCTCCTAAGAATAGTCCTTTGTGGGCAGAGCTGGTTGGAGGTGTCCCAGTACTCTCTCACTTCCTCTTCTCCCACCTCTCTGCTAACCAAAACTGTATGTTGTTATGGCCAGGCTGGTGGAAGTACCTTCAAAGTGCCTTTCCTAAGGGACATGACTTTGCAGTCCCTCTGGATCGAGGATCAATGTCCTCTGAAAATAGTGCCTGTGGTTTTGGTCTGTATTTTATAAGTTATTAATGATTTTGCCCTGGTTGGCACTGAGCATCTGTTATTTCGGTCTGTGTATAACGAATTCCTGAAATAAAAATCCATGCCTTTAGTGGAGGAGACTAAGTTATAACATATAAACAATGACAATGGAGGAGAAAGTGGTCGGCACAGAACTTTATTCAAAAACATACAAAATGTGACACAGCAGCATGACAGAATCAGCCTGTGTTGGAAATACCTTTGAATTATGTGGAAACCAGAATGTACTTTCTATGAGCCCCATAAAACTTCTTTCAAGCTCTGATTGAAAATTCACAAAAAAGATTTTTTCCTAAAGTACCCAGTGTAGGTCCAACCATCTTTCCACTGACATCAAGATGAATTACAACAGTATTAGACAAAAACTGTAAAAATTGATAGTTCATGTTATGGAGAAAGTAGTATTCCTCAAATTCTTTCCTTTGTGTTTTGTTTTTCCACTTCATTTATAATCTACTGCCAGTGTCTGGAAGAAAACCAAGAAATTTGGCAGGATCTGGTAACTTAATCATGTTTTAAGATATATCAGGCCATTTGCTTTCTATCACTTAGCTCTTCTTTTAACTGTATTATTGGTCTGAAATTTTCCATTGTGTAATCCCAAACCACAGGTGATTCTTTTGTTTGTTTGTTTTTTGTTTTTTTTTCTTCTTAAAGGAAGTATGTTGAAATTATTTTAAGCAGCAGAAATAGGAAAGCATTATATTTTTCCTTCTAAAAATGAAGTAAACAAAACCAACTCAACAAAAGTCTTTGAAAAACAGCCTTTGGAACAATGTGATCAACAGGTGGTTTGTGGACTATTTTTAAAGGGCTTGACATAAAAAGAGGTCTAAATTGTTATATGTTGAAGATGGTAAATTATAACTACTTATTACATGTGTTTTGGCAACAGATGTCAAGGTGGGCACTGATTTTTTTATTTGCTGCGAGGATCTTAAGACAGGCTGGGCATTGCATATGGATAACACTGAGTCCTTACATAGCATGATGCTGCAGGAACTTGGCATAACCATGTATCCAAAGTTGACTTAGCTGGATACTGGGGAGTAAAAACACAGGAAGCAAGATTGCCATCTTGGAACATCTCACATGGGCAGGGAATCTTTTTCATGAAGCCTTCCTAGACTGTAGTTTCAGCAGCACCAGGCGGTGTGAATTAAAAATGTGCTGATGTGTTGGGTTTTTTTTCCCCAATTGCAATAAATTCTGCATCCCTGCTGACATTAGCACCAGGTGAATCACAACAGTTCTATGAACTGGTGGGTACAATTTGAAAGAGCAGAAATTTATGTTAGATTAAAAAAAGAGAAAAATTATTTACCATGAGGGTGGTGAGATAGAAAATAGGTTGTCCTGGGAGGCTGCCAGCCGTGGTGGATGTCCCAACCCTGGAAATGTTCAATGCCAGGTTGGATAAGGCCTTGAGCAACCTGGCGTGGTGGAAGGTGACCCTGCCCATGGCAGGGGTTGGTACTAGAGGATCTTTCAGGTCCCTTCATGATTCCATGATTCTCAGCTCAGCTAATTGGCCCTGTCTACTCTCTGAAGGGGTATGAAGTAGCCACCTCCCTACTCTTAACTCAAAGCCAGCACTGTTTTAATTTTCTTTCTTTTTTTATCCACTTATATTCAAAAACCTATTTGTTTTGTATTGTTTTGTTTTGTTTTTAAAAATCAAGCCATATACTACTACGTTATGGAGTATATACACATTTTATTTTGCATATGGTCAAGTCATAGCAAATACATTTTTTGAATTGCTTTTTGAAGAGAAATATAGAAAATCCTGTAGAAAATATCTGCAGTAATATTTATGATTAATATTTATGTATTAGGGAATGGCATGTTTGGGACACACAAAATCTTGACTTCATTGCACCTATTCCATCTTTTTTTTTTATATCATAGGGAATGCAGTCTTTTCAGATTTTTATTGGTGGCATGCTTTATTTCCTGTGTTGAGTCCACCAGTCTTCTGTGTAAAATTTGGGCAAAACTGCTCCTTTCCAAAGCATGCCTGTTAGAAAAAAAAAACAATCAAAAAAGATGATGAATAAAAGCAATGCATGGCAGTGTTCAGTCACTGGGGATGGACTCTGAAATGGAAAACATTACAGCAGTTTTTTTGACCTTGCCAAACTGAAACACCAGGAACTTTGGAAAATTCAACTCTTTTATCTACACTGTGCTACATATGTACAGCTGCAAATCTAACTGATTTTAAGGTGGAGGAATTTGTTCTTAGGACAGTCCAATTATGAACGGATGGAAAGAACTTCCAACTTCAGACGTTGGCATAGCTGAACACCTTCATTTCAGTTTAAATATCTGAAAAGGTAACCATTTTGTGGGGATTTAGGTACAGAAACATAGTACACAGTGGCATTGGATCCATCTCTATCATTTTGGGTTTATTCAGAGTTTACCACAGTATTAAGAAGTCCTGAAAGTTTCAGTCTGGATACAGAAATCTTAAGATTTCATCTAAATTCTTTGTACCTTTGGGCAAATCCCTTCAAACATGTAATTTCTTACTGCTAAAATAATTTGAATATTTCTATTTATTTTATAAATGAATGTGTTCCTTTTTAGCTACAATTGCATTTACTTGACAGTATCCATCTAAAAGGGTTTTTTGTTTGTTTTTTAACTTTGCAAGTTTATTTAGCTGTGTTCTGTGAGTAGATTTTTACATCTACTTGGATGCATTTGTAGGTGATCATTGGTATATCTAAAGAGAAGGAAGTGAAAGTCCTGTAGTTTAAAGTGCTTAGTAAGGTACACATCACACTTAAAAGTAAAATGATGTTTTCCTGCTGTAATGGAAGCAGGGTCCCTCATCTCATTTCTTAAAACAGATTTAAGAGCCTAATCTTAAAATACTAAAAAAAAAAAAACCAACCAAAGAACCAACCAACCAACCCAAACTGGATTTCACAGAGCTGTCCTATTATCAACAGTATTATTCTTAAATCTTTGTTGTTATTTTCATTTCCTAAGTGAGACTTCTACTAAGATTCGTATTTTCTCCTTTGTTCTTTCCCTCCTCCCTGTGTTTTGAACCCCTTTGTGTATCTCAGTTAAATCTGAAAGATGAAATTCTCAATGAATATCATGTTTTATGAAAATCTGTGAGTGTGTGGAGGAAAACCCCCACAATTGGTGCCAATTTAGAGGAAGAGGCAGGCAGAACATAGCTGTTATACATTCTGTTTGGCAGTGGCTCAGTGGCCAAACAAAATGTGTGCAGTCCCAGACTCATCACAGCACAGTTTCTCCTGCCAGGTGATAGTGTAATAAGCAATGTGGAGAGATATGGCCATTTGCAGTGAGAAGAAAGAATGTGGAGTTACAGAGCAAAGAGCAGAATTCTGTAGGAAAACAGGTTTCATCTAATCTGGTGCTTGTGGGACACCTTGGGTTTGCTATTGCAGAAGAATAAAGGACCAAATGCCAGAGGATCTTAAAAGGATGTAAATTGCTCACTATAGGCAAACAAGAACATCTTGTTTGCTTTTTTTTCCTATTTGCTGAGCATTTTACAGTGCATGGAAAAATCATATACTATTTCAGTCTTCACAAACAGCACTGAACACAAGAGATTCGTACTAATCTTTCATATGAGATGGCCAACTGCAGTTAAATTGTGTATAAACAGTAAAATAGCTATGCCAAGGTATGAAATATGGTAATAAACTTTAAACTGGAGGAAACCTACTTTTTCCAGGTGTGAATTTTAGCCAGAACTTGTTTTTTTACTTTGATCTATTGAAGTGGGCATAGATGTGTTTAGATGAAGATAAAAAACTTGATTTTAAAGCAGTTCAGTATTTTTGATTTGTTTACATTTAAAATGCCTATATATTCCATTTTACCTTGGGCAAATTGCAAATGGATTTTGTAAACTTGGGATTAGTCTTTTCTAAAGATGAAAATTGTTCATACTGAAATATTAATGCTTGCCTGTAATTGTTAGTGAAATAATATTTTTAAAGAGCATTTTATTTCTCAGCCAAACAAGGTTCATCAATAGAAATTAATTTCTACTGCCTTTTATGATACTATTGATTACATAGATTTGGTTTTCTAAAATGCTGTAGCTTGTGTAAGATAATTTTCGTTCTCCTAATATCTTTCAAGATAAGATAAAATACCAGCTCATTTTCATTACTATGCTTTTTGTTTTACAAGCTGAATGAGCGTTGATACCAGATGATGATCATCAGCAATCACTAGTTTATTTATTAGAGAAAAATATAAACATTTCACATTTGAGCAACAGCTGTCTTTTATAGACTGTTTTGGAAAGGTATTTCTTCTAAATATTCATTTTTCAAGAAAAGCAGATGTTACCAGTAGCAACAGGAAATCTTAATGATTCGGGTCACTGCAAGCAGAAGTCCATTCAACCACAGCTTTTGGATGGAATTTGCAGCTGAATTTAAAAGGTTGCTAGCAATTAGGATGTACATTGTACTCTGAAATGTAACAGATGTAGCCACAGTGACCATTCTCCAATATCTGCCATGCACACAAGATCAGACTCGGCACACCAGCCCTCTTCAGGGCTTTTGGAGTTTGAGGGACTTCCTTGGAGCATCTTCCATTCTTGCACCTGGCAAAGCAGAGCATAAAGTCTTCTGTGGCATATGAAAGTCTTTCTGTTGCTCCTTTTTTGGGTATTTCTGAACATCTTTTTTTGGCGGATAAACCCTGGCAATTCTCTGAAGGACAAGATTTCCTCTACATGCAAGAGCAAATTTTTGCTTTCAAGCAAGGAGTTCTTTTCCCTTTCAGGGCTCTCTGGTTCTATGTCCTCTCAGTAACCAGGGGCCAGATCAGTAATGTGCTTTTCCGTTTAGCAGCATGTTGTGATGTTAGAACTTCCTGCAAAATCATGTGTTTCATATGTTTTTTATGTTTTAATCACATTTCTTAGAGAACTTCCAGATGTAAGCACATATTTGGTTACAGCTTTCTGCACGTTCTTCTGCACTGGAAGGGCCTGCATCCATCATCAGCCTTGAAATCCATGTGTGACTTTGTGTGTGACTTCCAAAAGCTCTGGTTCAGGATGTTGGAAGTCAGGGGGTTCAGGCTGCAGATTTTCTCAGAGGTGTTCAGCCCCCAGCTGTGCCGCAGTTCAGTTCAGCCCCACAGTTAATGCAACATTTACAAGTAGCTTAGTAATGTGAAAAGTCACTTTGCTAGAGAAAATGCTTTTCTTTCTCCTTCTCCTCCCTCCTCACTGAATCAGACCTCTAGTCATACTTCAGCTGGCTCTTGCCAATATAGATGAAGCACCCAGTCAACCAGAGAGGCTGGTTATGTGCTCAGGACTCCCATATATCCATGCAAGGCACACTGGTGCACACCCAGTGAGACTAATGTCTTCTGGGCTTAGCAAATCCCCATGTAAGTGCACTGTGTGTGCCAATACAGCAGGTAAAATTACTTTGTGGATTTTCCTTTTTCCCTCTTCATGTCTGTTCGTGGCATCCCTTATCCAGAGGCCCTTGCTGTTATCCCACCAGGCAGATCTGCTGGGCACAAGGAATCTACTGGTCCCTAAGGGAAGCAGGGCACAAGAAAGGGATGAGGTCACTTTCCCACAAAATGCAGTAAGTGACAAAAAGTGCATGTGAGATAGGTGAAGCACATGTTGGCATTGTAGAAGGCTCAGTCCTACTTGTAGTTCATGCATTTTTCCTTTCCAAGCAGGAATCATTAAGCAAATGAAACACCAGCAGTTCCTTTTTTACTAATTCCAGTTTTGTGGCAGCTCAAGAAGACCTGTATGGAAAGATGAAAAACATAAAGCAGCTCTATATAATATCCCTTGAGTGTGAGAGAGATGAAACTGCTTATTTTATCATGTAGAACCCCTCTTTAATATCTCCTGGGGTGTGGAAAAAGAGGACTTTGAGTGTCCTGAAAAAGAGGAAAGCCATGAGATAGGTACCTAATAGGTCTTCTGGAAGATGTGGAGGTTTGATACCAATAAAAGTTCTCAAAACTTCATATGATGAGAAAGTCAAGGACTTGGAAGCTTTTCACAAAGATAAAATTTGAATATTTTGTAAAGATTTAGTGAGTGAAAGCTGGGAAAAGTAATCCTAACTTTATATATATATATTCATAGTCAACAATAAATTGGGATAATCAGAAACAGACTGATGCTGAAATCTTCTCAGGTAGTGCCATGCAGGGGCATTTGTTGGTAGCTTGAGGGAAATCTTAAAAAAAACCCCAAGATTTGTGTGAGAGATGCACAGAAACGCCCATCATTTATCTGAATAACTTAAATGTGGTAGGTGAACTCAGTCTTGGCTTTGTGCTGCTTGAGTTTAAAAAAAAGAATAATTTATTTGGTTCACTTGGGACATCTCAAATGTTGATAAACTGGAAAGAACTGTGCCAGTACTTCTGTCATATGGTGACAGAGAAAAACATGCACAACAGAAATGTACTGTGCAAAGAATCAAGTAACACAGTTTCTATTCAGATCACAGCCCTGTGGGTAGATTACGTGGAGAGTAATTTTAGCCCTCTTAGAAGTGTGTTGCTAGAATTTCTCTATAAAGAGCAGAAATAACAGAAGCCTGATAATTAAACATGCTGAATTAAAAAATATTGGAGCAAAAATATTTATTGCAATAAGATTGAAGCATTTAAATCTTTTCAACTAGAGTCTTGCATTAGCCTTTGTGCACCAGTGGCATTTAAATTAAAACCAGTGTGTTTCCCTAAATAGAAAAGTTGGTTTTGATGAAGGCAGAATTTGTGATTAAAACAACCTCCATTTGAAATCCCTGATTGCATCTATAAAGCAACTCCTTTGAACAGTATCCTGCTGTCATACTGTTGATGACAATAAAGCTAAATAAAAGAACAAAGACTATCTGCAAATGTGTGCTTCCAGTTATATATTTATATACATAACTAAAGCAAGTGGGAAACTTGACATATTTAATTCAAATGCAGATGTAATATTAGGATCCCTTTCCCCCAAACCTGGTCTTGTAATAAATGAGAAAGGAACCATTGCTTGTTTGAAACTTCATCCTTTTTCAAGGTGAATCATGAAATAACAAAGACAAGCATAAACTGGAAGTCTGAATCCATCTCCGATTTTGTCTGTTTGTCTACACAATTGTATGTATTCAGAGAAACCTGTGAAGTCCCTCTGTATGTACTTTCATTCAGTTGTACTTGATGGCAAGATCTAGAAAAGATGATTTTGGATTTTTTTTTCTTCTTTTTTCTAGGTTGTACCTACAACCATATCTCATTGTATATCATATACAGCATGAATTTTAGCCCAGTGTGGATATTTTTGATAGAAATACACAGACTATATATATTCATAGATACATATAAATAAAAGCAAGAGATCATCTCAAAAAGAACCTCTCGAAATGTTTTCTGGCTTCTTTGGTCCTTGCTAGCTGAAGGTAGCTGAACACAAGCTAAATGGAGCAGAAATGAGAGAGCAGAAAATGGCAATTGTCAATATAATCAATACCTAGACCACAGTGTAAATATCTGTTGATATTTGTAGTGTCTGGGATAATGGGGAAAGGTTTAGTTCTGCTTCTGCTTTGCAATATTTTAGCAATGCTTGTAGCCATAAACCTGCCCTAAAACATCAATTAAAGAGGGTTTATGAGTGCTTTGTGTCACTAGAGTGATGCAACAGATCAACACACGTCAATGAAAGCAGCTTGTTGTTTTGCCATTTTTGAAATAATGAGCCCGAATAACAGAAAGTAATCTGAGTGCTGTGTCTAAAAGCAACATGTTGGATGGTCCTCACTCTCTCTGTAAATTAAGAAGTTATTTGAGTTAACTAATTGATTATAGACTGTTTGGCCCATAACATCCATTTGAATAATGTAGCAGCTGGACCATGTAGCTGCAGGAGATTTGGGATGAGATGTGGAGAACAGCTGAGACATGCCTCGGGTGGAAAGGAAAGGAGGCAGCAGCTGGAGAGTATAAACAGGGACCTGACAGGATTAGATGAGGAGGAACTCTGCAGCTGGATTTGTGAAGCTTTACCTTGGTGGTATCTGCTCCTACACAGAGCTTTTCCTCAAGAACTTTTGTTTGGTCACCCTTAAATCTTCTCATCCACCCCTTTTCCTCATCTATATATGAATCTCAGCTGTGCAGAGTATGCCATGTTTGGTATGCTGTAATGTATGCTATTCTTTACCATTCCATTAATTTAAAACATAAGAAGGAAAAAGTTATCTTTAATATTCAACTCACAAAGATGAAAACCAGGTCATCTTAAGGAGCCAGCATTCCCACAAACAGTACTTTCCAACTGTGAATTCTCTTTAGGCTTTTAAGAATGTCTTACAAAGCCTGTTGAATTGCATAAGCCTAAGTATATGTTATCATAAATAAATATCATTATGTGTAGTGGATGCTTGTAAATTAAAAAAGAAAAAGCAGAACCAGAAAAGTAAACTCATTCAGATTAACAGTGTGTACGTAATCTAAATGAACTCCTGTTTGAAGTATGATTTTCAGAATGCAAAATCCAATCATGATTTAAAAGGGTAAAGGACAGAGATGTGTCATCATCCTTGGGAAGGTGTTCCAGTGGTGAAGAACTGCTGTGGTACAAAAGGTACCCTGTGTACCTGAATCAGATAGATGATAGATAGACCTATATATAAAATCATATATCTATATAATCTGAACTTGACTACTGGGACTTGTTTGTAGTGTTGCCTTTTACCTGTAAAAACCTCCTGTAAAAACTGATACAGACAGTGATCCATTCAGACGTAATTTTTGAGGATAAATGGAACTGTGTTAGAGAGTTTCTTTTGGCCCTTTAATTATGAGGCTCTTTAGTGAGTTTCTTGAATTGTGCACATCAGACATTGATACAGCCTTCCAACAACAAATGCTTGAGTGCCAAGTATAGAGGTAATCCAAGTTCTTCAGTCCTTTCCATGCTTCTTCCAAAGAGGCCTTTGGGGATGCATTTTTCCCCTCAGCCCTGACAGTGCACTGGGAGCTCATGTTTGGCGGAGTCGTGTCCACTCTTAATGCCAAGCCTTTTTAAAAAACGTTGCCCGCAGCATAAACTCTCTCACGCTGCCAGGAGAACCCTAATCTCTTGTTTAGTTTGTAGATATATAAATTGCTTATCAGCGTGAAGGGATATACCCAGAGGCTCAGGGAGTCTGGGAGGAGCAATCAGACTCCTAAATATCATATTTTGTCCTTGCCAATGGTAATTTACTTGTTTCTTCCCCTGTACTTTGTGTGACTGAATATTTACATTTTTTTCTGCTTCATGTGCCAAGGCTGTACATCCTTTTTCTTTTAGATTTTATCTAGTTTGATCTGGTGAACTTGAGGGATCGCATTGTCATAATGCTGTTTCTCTAATCATGTTTATTATTATTATTATTATTATATAAAATGTTATCTATAGGGTTAATTATTTCCTGTGGTTGTGTGATTAATCAAATATTCATCTCAAGTACATTATGAAATGCCTTCCATCTTGTTTAACTTAAGATTAAATTTCCCTCATTGCTGCCGAGCCCTGTTCAGGGTGGTACTCCTTCTCTGCTATCTCTGGAGAGCTGATATCATGCTGGTTTGGAATATTCATTAGCAGCCCAACCCTTTTTCCAGGGATAACTCTGATTATGCCCGTTTCAAATGTTTCTGCTTTTAGAAAATGAATCAAAACATGAACTATTTCAAGAAAAAGGGGCTTGAACCTGAAATCTACTTCCTGGGCTGGCTACAGAGGAGGAAGAGAGAGCCCCTGTCTTCTTGAAATGGATCAGTGTTACCAGCATGACACTCCTGCACCAGGGGCAGAAGCTATAATTTCCCTTTCCAGATATAAGAAAACTATTCCCTGGTGTTAAGCAGAAGAGAAATACTTTTTCATTTTTAGGATTACTCTGTGTTTAAAAGTTTCTGTTTGAAAGGAGCAAATGTTTTATTGGGGGAAAAAAAAAAGAAAAACAAAACCAAAACCAAAACAAAACAACCTAATTTCTCAAAATATAAAATTATATCTTAAAGTAGAAATAAATCCAAAGAAGAGCTGAACTGACTTGATGTCAGTAGGTATTAGGAATTTTTAAACTGTTGTTCACCTTTCTTGAAATGAAAGTGGCCTCTTTAATTATTTTTAGTTATAATTTTCTCTTGAAATCCTTCACTAAAACAGTTGTCTGGTGTTATAGGGGTTGCAGCTGTGCTGAGTCCCACCAAGTGGCCAGCCAGTGAGTGTGGCCAGTAGGGGGTTGTGCCAGTGTGACAGGCAGCAGTTGTGGCACCTGATGTTGGCAATAACTCCCTGGTCCTGCCACCTGGCACCTGTGATGAACTTCAGGTCTCTGGCTGCATGGTTGCCTGTGGTTCTGCAATTCCAGCAGCAGCAGGCTTGAAACTGCACCAGGGCTGCTGGCTTCTGCCAGGGGAGTGGTGGGTGTGAAGAGGGAGGGTGAGCTGCTGTGCTGAGGGGAAACAGGAAGGTTTCCAGATATGGAGACTAATGGGCCATCTTAGAATCAGAAAACATGCGGAGTTGAAAGGGATCCATGAGGACCATTGAGTCCTAGCCCTGCACAGGACACCCCAAGAATCACACCATTTGCCTGAGAGTGCTGTCTGAATGCTTCTTGAACTGTGTCAGGTTTGGTGCTTGACCACTGCCCTGGAGAGCCTGTTCCAGTGCTCCACCCATTCCCAGGGCCCCACCTGTTCCAGTTCCAGCCACCCACTGGGCAGGAACATTTTCCTGATACCCAACCTAAAACTCCCCTGACAGGATTTCCTGCCATTTCCTTGAGTCCCATCACAGGTCATGAGAGTGCCTGCCCCTCTGCTTCTCCTCATGGGGCTGATGAAGTCAGCCATGCCCTGAGTACGTGAGGACTCATCACCCGCAGTTTGGATCGTTCCCTCTGATCCTTCCGTGGTGGCTGATAGGGACAGTGGAGAGGTGGCAGTGCTGTCTTGGAGCTCAGGCACATTCCCTGCTGGGTCTGGAGGAGCTCCCTGGGGCCAGCTCGAGCTGAGCCTGTGCTGTGTTCCCTCAGGGGGTTCCAGGCATGGCAATGGTGAGGCATCCTCATCCCTGTGACGGGCATCAGGCCAGCCCAAAAATGCCTGCAGCAGCCTCAGGCGTAGCCAAAGGTGGCCCCAGCGTGTGCTGGCTTTGCTTGGCCACAATGCAGGGAGCAGGAATGGGACAGTCTCCCTCTTCTCCCTGCAATGCCGAGGCCAAACCTCCTGCTCTGACCTGGGCCATTCTCAGGAGAGGAACACAATGATCAGCACAAGGTATTTTAGAAAGAGCAAGACCCGCAGCCTCTTGTGAAATATCTGTTACTGGGCTGGCAGGTGTGAAGTGATTTCTTGTAGCAGTTCTTGAGCTGAAGAGCAGATGGTATCTATGTGCTATGGTGTAAGTGCAGCAGAAGCACTTGGAGGATTAAAATGATGACTCATTGGAGCAAAGCAGGTCAGGAAGATGAGCAATTGAAAGAGATGGCATTAGTTAATAGAAAGTTGTTGGCTTTTTGAGACCTGCACAAATGTATTTTACACTACTGAGAAGCAGTATGTTTTCAAGGTTGTAAACCTGCTCTCCAGAGTATATGTTAAATTAAATAAACCCTCAGTTTTTAATTTTTTAATACAATTTAGCTTTATGTTTTGTTTTTCATCTACCAGGTAATGAGTCCTTATAACATTAGAAAAGCAATCCTTGTCTAGCTTGGGTAAATAAAAAGATTGATTACTTTTAAATTACTGTGAAAGCTCTTTTTAAATAGGTCAACCTAAGTGACAAAGCTACTCCTTTTCCCCTCTTTGTTGGAGGTATCTTTAAAATTTTCAGCATACACTCATGCTGTGGAACTTAAGATAACACACCTAAATTAACTTCCTAAATGGCACACTGTAGCTGTGAATGCAGTAGAGGTAATACAAGTATTGAGATTTGATGAGTTTTCCAGTTTTTCCTTGAGATACAGTATTTGAGAAGTTGTGACTCCTGTGAAGCTCAGAATATGATGTGTTTTCAGCTTTAGAAAGTGAGGTTTTTTAACTGTTAGGTTATTTGATTTAGATTTTTTGTTTGTTTTGATTTGGCTTTAAGGAAGAAGTTGGATGATAATTACAGCATCTCTGATTTGAAGACAAGAGAGAAAACTACAATATTTTAACAATTACTTTGTGTTTTCTTTTTTCTTTTTGCTCTTTGAAAGATTCTGCAGATAAAACAGGGAAGAGATTGCCCAGTTTTGACAGGGAATTCTGCAACTATTCATGATGAGACTGAGTTTTGTTTTAGTGCCTTGTAAAAACTACTAAGCATCGACAGTACAGTTTAAAGATAAACTTTCAAGCTGCTCAGCTAAAAAGTCTGCTAAACACACTCATAGGCTGAGTTACCTGCATGTTGGAAAGGCAGAATTTGATATAACCCTAGGAATTAGAAAGGTAACTGTAAGGAAGCATCAGCAGAAAATGTAAAGCATACCAAGGGCTCAGGTAAAGGTTTTGCTTCTTAAAACTCATCCCTGCTCCTCCTTACAGTTTACCATAGAATAATAAGTTATTACAATTATTCTGCAGAACAGCCTATCTAGTAATGTAATTTATAGCACCAACATTTAATAGTAGAGTAGAGTATATCTATTCATACAATCTAAAGTTTCTGCATCATTCTACTGTGTACTGTTCACATTTTGTAGCTAGGCTGTGCTGCCATGGAATAATTTACACCACTTGAAGTAATTTGTGTAGTAATCTGTCCTCACATCTAAGGGTAACATAAAGTTAGTGTTTTAAAATGAAGGAAAAATACTTTATAGAACAGATCTATTTTCTGAGGCTGTGTGTGTTTGACTTGTCATAACACCAACAAAGTACAGGACATGGGCACACCCAATCACATGCTATGAAAGCTAATTTTACTTTGCTGGCATGCCATAAAAGTTTGATAACTTTGGAGAACTGCATGAAAAGCCTAATGTAATAGAAAATATACATGAACTGCCAATAATCAGAAATGTGAGGGGAGCTAAATCTGAAATACAGATAAAAATCAGTGCAGTTGATTGACTTAGCTGTAGAATCAGAAACTTTGTTCCTTTGATATGGATTTCTTTTCTTCTGAATCAATCCTAGAGTAACTTCTCCCAACAGGTCTCTCCCTTGTTCCTGAACATCCTGTTTTGTAGGTAGCAGAGGTGCATTTCTGCAGAACTGCCTTTGGTCATTGGTGGCTCTTCTCCAGAGCAACACCTGCTGATCCCTGGGTCACTTGATGCCTTTCCAGAAGAGAGGGACCATGACAGCGGGAATTTGTGCAGCTTTTTACTTCCAATGTGGTGAAATGCTTACAAAGGGCATAGGTTGGTTCCCAACCCAAAAGTCAGGGAGGATATTTTTAGGACACAAAAAAATAAAGAGGCTGCAGCTCGTGTGGGCCTCCCAGAGACAGCTGAGGGCTGACATCTTTGGCCTTGCATCTTGCCAAAGAGCTGTTGGCTGTAGGATGAGGATTAAGGAGAATGGATAAATATTTGGGGAGTGCAGGAGTGCACTGAGTCTCTTTTGCTGTGTAACTTGTTTAAAGGACACAGTTTGGCAGCCAGAACTCTGTGTGGGTCAGCTGGCTGCCCTGTGGGGAGCCCAGAGCACCTTCATGCAGTGAGTTGTTCTTGCCTGGCTGAAGTCGTGTTTGTTCCAGATGTTTGGCATACACATAACTTACAAATCACTTCTGTATAGTTAAGGCTGTAATGCTGGCTATCAGAAAAGAGAAACTTTGAAAAATATGTTTGTAAAAAACTAGGAAACCACGGAATATTAATTTCAGAAACCTCCCTTCTCTTCAGTTTGATTTACACAGCTGATGGCCCCAGGACTTTTCATATTTTTGAGGCTGAGGTTTCAGTGGACTGTGCCAGAAACATGATGGTTGCCCACACCAAGAAGTATCACTGGATCCTAGAGATGTTCAGTCCAAGTAACCCTTGACTAAACTTTAATAAATACACATTTTTTAAACCTCTTATGTTTGCTTCATAAGTCTAACACCAAACTAAAAATTTGGCAGTACACTTGCGCTGCATCTTTATAGGAACAGCTGCACTATGCTGAAAGCTTAGCAAGATCCTAAAGTTTTAAATGTAGCTCTTCAGAATAAATCATAGTTAAAATTGGATGTGTCAGTTTGCTTGTTTACATTAGCAAATGTTAGAGTGCAATGGAAGAAAATCTGAAAAGCAAAATGTTTTGTGCTCAGGACCTAATGTACACATGTGGGGACACTTCTGAGAATTCTACTTTAGATTAGGTTCAATATAGTTCTATGTACTGAATGTTCATTTATGATCATAAATTAGAGCATATTTTTTCCTAAACTACCAGCCCCACCCTTTTTTATTTTGCTATTAAAAAAAAAAAAAAAAAAAAAAAAAAAAAAAAAAAAAAAGTGAGTTTTTTCTCTGTCAGCAGGTGCATCTGATATAGGTTAGGGTTACATGACATAGACCAGGTTAGCACAATGAAATGTAGATTAAACCTTTTTTGATTCAAGAGGGTTTCAAAATGAGATCCTACTTTACAAATATCACACATTTTGGTGAGGTTTCACTACATATTTTACTGAAATTAATGTTTTAGGGCCATGGAGATTGCAGTCGGAAACAGGTTGCAGGCCATCTGCTCAATATGTTTTCTGTGATGGCAGCCAGTTCCAGGTGCTTAGGAGCTTAGAAGTCCCCATATTAGATGGCTGTGGAATAAAATAGCCCCAGGGCAATGTCTTTGAGATCCATAACAGGTTCTCTGTTTGCTCTATTACCTTAAGCAAAATATTTTGAAAACATCTTACTTTGAAAACAAATATGGCTTACTTCATGCAAATCAAGACATTGGCAATTTGAGGGACCTCTCTGTGTCCAAGCTTTAGGTACAGATGACTTATAAACTTCACCACAATCATCTTTAAATGACTTAGAATATGCTCTACAGAGATAACCTACAAATTGTAGGTTTCCTGAAATTGATTTTATTTTTTTATTTGTGAAAGAAGTTTCTATTCAGCTATATATTTTTTTTTTCATTTTTCAAGTTGACATGTCCCTCAGTAAGTTGTTCAAGCTATTGAGTCCAAACTAGCTCTGGAACTTTAGAATCCATACTTTACCTCCCAAAATAATTTCTCATTTCTAAATATTAATAAAATAAAGATTTGTGCTCTATTCCTGAATAGAATATTTGTAGTTTCTTCCAGTTCTTTCTGCAGTCCAGTAAATATCTTGAATCTCTTGGATTATGCTGTTCAAAGTTACCTCTAGGGCATTTGAAAATAATGTTTGAATAATTGGGGGGAAAAACCCCAACTCACATATGTCCAGTGAAATGGGCTTTCAAGCAATTGCAGTGTTAATTTTTTTTCTTTTTTTTTTTTTTTTAATACAGATGCTATTTCACAGTACATTGAGTCTCTGTATTTAAATATTAATTGTATATCTTCTTTTGCCACTGGCAACATTTCTTTCTCCTGTTCACTTCAACATGCGTTTATGAACAAACACATTTCATTAGACTTTGACATTTGTGTTTTGTTGTTTTTGGTTTTTTATTACTGGAAATACAGTAGCTTGTCACTAAAACCCCCACAGAAGACCTGATTTTGTTCCATCTGTTCCTCCAGACTGATAGGGAAGAGCAGGATGGCTGGCAGGGATCACTTATAAAACCTGAGCTGGCTCTCACAAAACTCAGTGCCCAAGACAGCAGTGAAACTTTCCAATTGGAGCACAGGGGTGGCATTTTTCGTTTCTTCTCCTTTCTGTGCTTCATGCAAGTATTAGACAGCATTTACTGGACAGCTGGCTTAGCTTCTTAGGGAAGAGATGTGGAAAACTAAAGCAGCTGGTTGTTAGGATTTTTTTGTTGTTGAAAATGGGGCTGAACTCAAAGAGTTTCTATTTTAGTGTGAGTATGGTGTATGAACCATTAGTGTGAAACTAGAAGCTGTGTGTATGGCTGACTGCCTACATCTCTGCCCATGTTCCTGTTCCTGTTCTCCAAGCTCAACATGAGAAGACCTGACAAAATCCAGTTCTACCCAAACATTACAACTTTTTATTCTGCTCAAACCTAGTTGACATTTGGACCTTCAGGAAAGCACTCTGCATCTCTTCTAGCTGGGTCTTTTCTTTTCTTTATCTGTACTTGCCACTCTTCTCCCAATAAGTACCCTCACACTTTCTGAAAACTGTTTTAAACTTGCTTGCTCAGAAAAATTACTCCAGAGGTTCTTATTCCAATAATATTAACAAAGTTGTCTTTGGAGAAGGATAAAGCCTATAATAAGGAGTGAGCAATGCCCGGAGTTGTTCTAGTTCCAATACTGAAACCAATGCAAAAACGAAATTACTTTTCACTTTACTTTGGGAGAGGATGGTAGAACAAGTCTTTACAGTGTGATTACTTAAGTAAAATATGAAGGAGGAAAAATAAATTAATACAGTTGAATAAATAAACCAGAAAGCTCCGCCTTCTTATCAAGTGACTCTTTGGAGAACTGACACTTGGAAATTCAAAACAGAGGATTTTTATTCCTGTTTCTCTTACTAAGCATGTATATTTTGAATTACCTAAAACAATAATATTGAGCTGAGAAATTAATAGCTTGCTTTGGAACCTTTGCTGAATATCTTGCTGTGGATCTTGATTTCTTTTTGTTATATCCAGGAATGGTAGGGAGGCAGAAGTTGGTAGAGAGGGACCCAAGCAGTGACAAGAGGACCCCTCCTGTCCCTTCCTTAGCCTGTTTCTCCTTGGGAGCAGACAGCTGATTCCTGCCTACGACATGCACTGTCTGGTGCTGAGTTGATGACCCTTACTGCCTCTACACACTCTCTCTTGAGGACACCACACTTCCTAAGGGCAGCGTTGAATTGGAAACAACTTTATGGACTAGCTTTTGTTATGCGAATTAACTACTGAATTACTTTCCTTTCTACGGTGTTTATGGACTTGCCTGTTTCTTACACAAACCAGTTTAATTAGCTGTGTCAGTTCCAGTGCTTGCAGAAAGATTTACATGGTTGATCTTTGCTGATATTTCCTGTCTGCAGTCTCCATTGTAAGTAGTGTTAGCACTTCACAAGGACGTGGCTCGAGATCATGCTGTGATAATTTCTTATGGATTCTGGCACTGGGGGCTGTGTGTGTTGGTGTGTGTGCATTCCTTGTAGCTAATCATTAGCTGTAAGTATTATAGCTACATAAGAAGGATGAAAACTATAATAGAAATTGTAGTTATTTTTGATTAATTCTCCTTCAATTTGACTTCAGTCACTGGTTGTACATACCTTGCTATTTAGGGGGGATAATATCTGCTGAACATCACAAGTAAAATGCTGATTTAAGAAAGAGAACATTTTGAAATGTTACAGTTATTGCTTGAATTATACAGTATTAAGAGTCTCAATTAATGTTTAAAATCTCTTACAGATTACTTGAAATATACCCACAATTTAGAAATAAAGAAAAATAGAAACACTGGGTTTGTACAACAATTTCCATCCAAACTATAAAGATTTTTATTACTTTTGATTTTTCTCCCTCTTTAGCATATTGGATGCCCAGAGTGCCTGCCTTCTTGCTGAGCATATCCCAAAACAAAGTTTAGGCTTTGAAGGTGTATAAGGGAAAACAATTGTCTTGTAGCTTCTTTTGGAGTCTAATCCCTCTGTATTTTGCAAATCTCATTAACTTAGACTATTGTGTTGATAAAAGAAATGTTCTAAAAAAATTGTAGGCCAATGTATTTATCTTGTAACTGAAGAGATTTTAGAATCTGCAGTGAAGACAACCTTAATCATTATTTCAAGTGATAATGGAAGTATTGTTCTGCTCAGTGTAAAGTTAGGCAATTTTTCAATGTTAAACTAGATGACACCTTAAACAACATGGACTTTAAAACTTTTTTTTTTTTTTTTCCACTGAGGAGACATGTCAGGAAAAAAGCAACAGTCAAAACTGCTCTTAACTGTGTTGTAGCACATCTCACCTACTTTAATATCTAAGCTTACAAAAAATCTGAGGAGTGGGTTAACTAAGTAGACATGGGATAGCTCAACATTCAAATTAATTGTTCACTAGTAGTAGCCTCAGAACTATCTGTGCTAGAAGAAGTGAATAAGTGCAAAGGAGTATTATCAGTGCCTTCTCAAAAAGGGGGAAATGAAAACAACATGGGAATGCTTCATTCCTAAACTTTGTCAGGGTGAGTTCAGCCTAAGCACTTGTAGATAAATGTGAACACAACATTTGGCATGTGACTTGGTGTTTTAATGCTGCCAGGTTACCCTTTATGAGTGCAATAGTGTTGAGAATTCAGAAGGTGTCAATTCCAGCCTTGTTTAAATAGCCTCCCACTGATGTGTTCAGCTGGATCTCGAATCAGAAATCACTAAATTAACAGATCGGCAGTCAAACTTAGTCAAAAAATGTGTGCTTTTCTAACTGCCTTTTATTGCCTGTTCTAGGTCTTTAGGGATTTTACATTGCATATCTGGAAAAACAAATCCTCATTTAAACATGAAGTCTACAGCTTGAATGGTAAGGGGTAGCTGCATTCATTAGTGTGTGATTATTACTCAATTAGTGTGAAGCTGACGACTTGGATGGAGGGAATGCAGTTCTAGTTTCTTTGCTTGGAACTCTTGTGCTTTAAGTCAATCTATACCCCAAAGAACAATTTTTTAAAAATCATATAAAGTAAAACACAGTTTTAATACTGCCATGTTTATAACTATGAGCTTGCTGCCAAAGGGGATTGAAGAGATTTTACCAGCTCTCATTGAACTCACTGGTATTCTTGCACTGGTATTCTGTGTATATGGAACTTCTGATGCATATATTTCTACTTTTTATATATTTAAATTTTAAATGCTTCCTTAGGGCGTTTGTTTTGTCCTGTCCATGTTTGCAATGACTTTGCCTTCAGGGTGGCAATTGTTGTCTCTGAATGGCATCTAGCCTTTTCCATTCTAAAAATCTTACTTTCCATCTGTTTCTGGAAAACTGGGATTTTTTTAGGTTAAAATGATCCATCTTTGCTCCTTTGTTTCCCTTTCCACCAGAAGGATTAAGAAATTTAGAGGAAACCCATCTTTCTGCTAATATTCTGGCAGCCTGTTCCAGCAACTATATTCTGCCTTTCTTTTAATGCAACAGGACAGAAGGGAAGGTGTCTTCTACAGAACTACAAAAAATTCTCAGATCTGACCAGGTATCAAGAGTTCTTATTGATATAAGAATAAATGACCATGTAGAAACTGAAGCAGAGAGCTCTAGGCCTCTGCAGCTGAAGAGTTTGTATTCTTTCCACATTATAAAAACACTGAGCAGAATATTTGCTGCTTCAATCAGAACCTGCTTTGGGCAAATTTGAATTTTTGGCATAGAAGTCCCAAACCAAAAGCAGGTTGACTATACCTTTCCTGGGCTCTCGCTGACTGCTTCTGGGTTTGGCTCGAGTGCAAACTAGACACAGAAGGAAGTTAATTGGGTTTGTATGATTTGAGAGATAATTATCCATGGAAAGTGGCCCCAGAACTGCAGTTCTGTTTGAACTGACAAGTACAAGAGTACATAAAATTAAGGCTGCCCTTAGAAAGAGGAATTTGTATTTATTAAAGTTACTCTGAACTAAAAATCAGATTTTTTTTTCTTCAGAATTAGTTGCAATTATTTATAGCACACAAGTAATTGTAGTTATTTATAGCATTTACTGAGTGACTGCTTTCAGTTTGATGTGGTGATAATTACAACATTGGTGTAAAATAGCAAAGTTTCAATACACTGAAGCTTGGACAACTGACAAGCAATAATATCCATGAAGAGTACAGATCATTCCTCATTGTTTCAGATCTATTTTAAATTTACTGAAGGAAAAGTACTCCATGGATTTCCAAGGGGATCTGCTGTGGTACTTCAAGAAAGTGCTCTAGACTTTTAATTTCACATTTCAGTAAGTCTGGGAGGGCCTCAGTTGGTCTCTTTTAGCTTTCAGTGGGTCTCTGAATACTTCAGAGACACTGGCATTTTTCATATTCCTCTTTATGTCCTGAGCATGCCATGGTGAACTTTGACACTGGCTCTCTGATCTCTCCAGTGTAACCAGCCCACCAGTCAGGGCAAAACTGAGCAAACAAGGTTCAAAACCTTCAGCTATTTCTTTAACTTATGTCTGAGTGAAAGGATGAGCAAAAGATAGAAGAGAAAGGATAACAGAGATAAGGAATGGCAAAATCAGTTGCCCAAGTGCTTACAACTGGCTTATTCACATCACTTACTGCATAAATCAGCAGTTCAAGTAACGGTCCATTTAGAAACTCAGGGTGAAAAGGATTAAAAGAGAAAATTCCATGCGTCTTAAAAATATTATTAAACATCCACAGAGCGTAGATGCCTTCAACTGATTTTTAAGAATAAAATATTTGACCTTCTCCTTCAGATGCTTGTATATGAAGCTTCTGGCTACCCAATTTATCTTGAATCTTGTTTCAAGACAAGTTGGCTCTTTCAAAGAGGCTTCTTAGATATTAAAGATAGTCTGAAACATGCAATTTCCTAAAGAAGTAGCCTGGGAATACAAGTCCAGTATAAAGCAAACAAGAAAGGCTGAAAATTAATCTTTTGGAAGAAAAGCCCAATAGGAAAGAATGAAGATGCCCATCTTAACTCCCTAGTAAAAGATGTGCAGGATGATGCCTGCAAGGGATTGCTAGGCAGAGGAAAGCACATGGATGACATTTGGAATTTATTTCTTTCAAACAAAACTAAAACTCATGCCCTGAAGAAAATTAACTCCTACAGCTCATAGGAACTCTCTAAACACTAGCCAGTGAATTAAACCACTGATTTAGAGTGTTTCTAGTGTAGCTAAAATATATATGAAGTCTTCAGGGCAGCAAAATCTTTTCTAATAAATTTGTACATCATCAAGCACAGTGCCAAGAAGTGCTGTTTCCATTTGTGCCAGTGAGAATGTACTATGAAAACTCCTTTGGACATCTGTAGTTTAATTTCCTTTTAGAGTCATTTCTACCAAAAATATTTTATTATACAGCTGGTTTATTTTTATTTTTTTAATGTGAGTTTGGCCCTTAGGTTTTTTTGAGAAAACCGAAATACCATTTCATATAGCATCTAGAATCCAATGCAGAGGGGCACAACACTTCTCTCCACCTGGCATCTAGAGCCTGAAGCATCAGCAAACAGTTAAAAATCCCATTTGTATGGGGGACTGTTCAATCTCAGCATTTTTCTAGGGAAAGCACTTGGAACAGACAAGGGGTATTTAAGAGGATTCAAGGAATGGTGAAGTTCAAGGAAAAATACGGATGCATGTTAATCTACTTCAGACTTGTTTGCTCTAATATTTTCCCCTGTGAATAAATAGCGTAGCACTCAGAGGGATTTGTTCTCATCACTGACTGCTCTGTTATCAGTCCCAGTGGGAGAAAACCTGGACCTGAGTGGAATCAGTTGAGGTATTTATGGTGATCCCAGGTCTGGTCTGAGGGGAAGATGGCCCAACATGAACATGCCAGAGGTAGGTGCTGATTTGAGATCTAACTCCTGCTGTTGCAGGGCATGTCTGTACTATGGAATTGGTTAAAGTGCAAAGGAAGCTCCATTGCCAGTTTCTTGTCCAACCAGCACAGTGCTGTGCAGGCTTCCTGGCATTCCTGTGGGAGAAGGGGAACTCACTTTATATTGACAGAAAGAGAGGACAGAGTCTTGTGCTATGCCTGGGGAGGTTCAGGTTGGACATGAAGATTTTCTTCACAGAAAGGGTTATTGGACACTGGAATGGGCTTCCCAGGGAGGTGGTGGAGACACTGTCCCTGGAGGTATTTAAGGAAAGACTGGATGTGGCACTGAGGGACATGGTCTGATAGACGTGGTGGTGTTCAGTCACAGGTGGGACTGGATGATTTGAGAGGTTTTTCCAACCTGTTTGTGTTCTTCTGTGGTTGTCCCAAAGCTGAAATGAGGAAGGTTTTGCTTGCATTGACATTGTACTTATGGGCAGAGCCATGGCCAGGCAGAAGCTGAGCTGGTATCTGCCAAGAACATCCCCTCATCCCTGGGGTTCTGCCATCAGTGAGGGTGTCCAGCACCCTCACTTGTACTTGTACTTGTGGGGGCTGCTGTAATTACTCAACAAATGTTAGAAGGATATTGCAACAACCAGCTTCATGTTCTGCCCCTCCCTCCAGCCACCATCCAACACGTTTGATAAATATTTTCAGGATTCTTCTCTGACATTAATAATTTTTTGTTTGTTCAGTTTGCTTTGGTTTGATTTGTTTTGTTGGTGTAAGTTCTCTTAATAATACTGATGCATCTTGTAGTGCATCCAGGAACCTTCACCAGGAGTTAGATAACACTTGGTAATGTGTGTCTGTGAGGAAAAAATCCCACTGTTGACAGAGTAACAGTGAAAGGTACAAATGACATGTGACTTCTGAAGTGAAAATCTTGCTGTTGTATTTGTGCAGCTTGTTATGTACTTAATAAAACAAATGTAAAGTAAGTGTCAGTTATGGAAATCTTCCAAAACAGTCTTTGATAACTAAGGTAACTTCTTGTTGATAGTTTTGCAGAGTAACTGGTTTGAAGAGGAGAAGTTTGTTGTCTTTTGTGACATTCATTCTTTTATTCTTTTAACTTTCATCAAGAGCAAAGCAGCTACAAGCTTCTGTACTCCATGTACTTATGTTTGGAGAGTTGCCTAAGAAATATATACTTTGTCTTTCTGTAGTCTTTGTTATCACAGCATCACAGTAAAAAAGAGACTGGAAGGGAGCTACAGAAACATATCTAATTAAATCTGGTTGCTCAGAGCTGTGTCTGGTTGTGTCTTGAATTCCTCCACTGAATTCCTTCATGAGGAGATTTTCTGGACACTCTGTATCAGTGTTTGATCACTGTCATGGTAAAACAACAAACAAAAAAAAAATATTTTTACATATAATCAGAATTTCGCTGGTTCTGACTTATGATTGTTGTAGTTCCACTGTCAAGCTGCAAGAAGGGCTCCGTTAGCCTCTCCTTTTTTTTTATTAATGGATGATACACATCTGTCTTCACTTTATAGCTTTCTCTTATATATAGTGGATATATATATATACTTATTTAACTTCAAATTGGTTTTGATTTATTTTCTTTTCCCTCCAGCCTGGATAATTTAATAGAAACAGTTCTGGTAGCAATGTTTATCCTAGTACAACCCAGGATAGCAGCATGTGGCATAGCCACATTGCTGGCTCATGATCAGTTTGGTGTCCATCAGGTCACAAGGTTCTTTCCTGCAGAGCTCCCTTCAAACAGGTCAGGCCTCAGTGTGCAGTGTTGTCTGCAGTGATTTCTCCCAAAGTTCTGGACTTGGTGTTTTCCAGTGTTGAACTTCATGAGGTTCCTGTTGGCCCATTCCTCTGTTTCCCTCTGACGGGTGTAACTCTTTGGCATATCAGCCTCTTCTGCCAGTTTTGCATCATCAACAAACTCCCCGGCTATGTGTTCTGTCTCATCACCTATTTCACTGAGGAAAATTAAAAATTATTGTCCTTGAGATTAGCTCCAGGGGTAGACCACTAGGGACTGTCCTCCAGATGGACTCTGTGTTGATCAAAACCCTTGAGGCTGGGCAGTTCAGCCAGCTTTAGGTGCCCTCAGTGTCCACTTACCTAGTCCATATTTCATTCCTTTGTCAATGGGGATGTTGTGAGAGGCTATGGAAAAGCAAGATGAGCATTCACAGCTCATTTCATTGTAGACAGCTCCCAGGTTGATCCAGCATGACTTTCCCTTTTCCTATACTTATTGTGTCTATGATTTCTTTGTCTGCAATACATCTAGAATGTTTCTCTGGTGGATTTGTCCCAGGGCCGGAGGTGAGGTTGAGCAGGATGTCCCTGGATCCTTCTTCTGACCCTGTTGAAAGATGAGGCTGATATTTGTTTTTTTTCAGTCCTCTGGAACCTGTCAAGTCACAACCACCTTTCAGAGATTACTGAGAGTGGCCTTGCAGGGCAGCCCATTCCCTCAGCACTTATGGGTAGATCCCATCAAGTCTCAGGGATTTGTTTATATCTACTTTTAGTTCTGTTAAATGTTCCCTAACCTGATCTCCCTCCACTGAGCCCAAGACTTCCCTGCTCCACATTTAAAATATAAACTTGGACTGTTGAAAATATATGATGTGAAAGATGATTTATGTTAAAACTAAGCACCCCAAATCCCTCCATGTCATAAATATTCAACACAAAAAATATGATGGTAATGACTTTGATGTATAAACAATTATTTTTCCAGGAAAATAGATATTTTTTTCATATTCTCTACAGAAAATGCTTGAACTGCCAGTGGGTGATAGGCAGCATGTTGTTAGTTAGGTACTTGCCTTTGTTTCCTTCCTTTTCCTACTGAGTTAATAAAGACAAGGTTAACTTATGATCCACAGGTCCTTAAGTAAATTTTCCAGCTTTCTCTGATTATTAACAATTAACGTTTTTAGCCATGCATTATTTAAACAATGGCCAGATACTGAAGTAGGTACCAAGTGCACTTCAGTACATCTTAAATACATTTGAACCACTTACAAATAGTCCTACCACATTTTGTTTGATAAATAAATATGTCTTTCTTTTGGCCCCAGACTTTGAAGGCAGAAAAATAACCTCGATTGCGTTTGGAAAAGGCTTTATCTCACTCTTTTAGAGTATAAGCATGTGCTAAGAAGCATATCCCTGGCATACCAAAGTAGTCTCAAGTTTACTGCTTTATCTGTTCTGCCTACATAAACAGAAGCTGATACACAGGTAGGTCTCTTGTTGGTGCTTCTGTAAGTGACAGAAGCTTTTAATCTTTATCTTAATTTAGTTTGTGTCCAGTATTCTGCATGGTTGTTCGATATTGTCAGCCCAATGCTGAAGTTGGGTAATTCCTGCCTACTTGTTATCCTCTTGAATTCTCTTAAGTGGATGTGGTTTCACTGTATTTATGAAGAGGATCAATTAAGATAATCTTGGATTAGTCCCATTACACTCTTTGGTCTTGTTTATGGCTTTCTTTTTCATCAAATTCACACAAACTGTGAAAAGACGTTTTTCTGTTTGTGGTACTGTCATTATCATTCATTATAGAATTCCTTCCCTAAAAAAGTGTAAATATATCCTCATTGCATTCCACTGTTCACAGATACACAAAACAGGCACACCAAAGATTTTTGTTATGTTACTTTTGAAGTATTGTCTTTAAGGCACTGATCTTACACATAGTAATAAGTGTATGGTTACCTTGAAACAATCCTGTCAAATTTGTGGTGCTGTTAAGAAAATTAACTTTAGTTTCACACTGGAGTTTTAAGCTGTTCAAGAGGCAAAAAAAATGGGAATTTCACCTGACAGCTCCTAGAGAGCTTATTAAATGAATCTATGCAAAGCAAGTGCATTTACCTGTCTCAGTCCAAAACTATTGGTACATAATTTATGGGATCATAAAAAATGCTCCTTGTTGAATGAGTATTTTGTTGAGAAAACCTGCTATGAGCATAGAGGTGAATAGTATGCACTGTAATATCAAGTTGATCTGTAATCATAATTTTTTGATGTGTCAATATGCAGGGAAGTAATCTGTCTCACTAAAAAAAAAAAGGGAGTCTGATTCATTTTCACCGGGTCAACTGCTGTTGCTAATCCAGAGTCTTTGTCAGTTTGTGACTTTCTTGTGTTGTGTTGTGTTTTTACACTTTTGCTTAAAAGGCAGGTAAGATGATACTGTTAGCACTTTCTGCTCTTGGTTTTTTTTTTTTTTTGGTTTTTTGTTTTTTGTTTTTTGTTTTTTGTTTTTTGTTTTTTGTTTTTTGTTTTTTGTTTGTTTGTTTGTGGGTTTTTTTTTTGTTTTTTTTACTTGGAACAATAATGCGATTAACTTAAAATAGCTGCTTTTAGCAAATTCTATTTTCCGCATGTGTATTCATGGGGAGACAGATGGCCAGAGAAGGATAGAATGACTTTGATTTATTTGCATTAACAATTTTTTTTTCTTCTGTTTATGGTGTCTTTAGTGTCATACAAATTCATTCACGAAATACTAACGTTGATAGTCTTGGAGAAAAAAAAATAATTGTGCCCTCTGAAACATGGTACAAATATTATAGAAATGTAGTTTATTGTGCTAAGTTTTTTTAAGACGGAAAAAATGCCACTTTGTGCTCTGAATATTTAACCAAAGGAAGATCTCTCATGACTATGTCCTGTCCACAGCATGAGTTAATCTCCTGTGGTTTATATTTGGATTGCAGGGATGATTCTTTCTTGCAACTTTGTGCATATTTTCCTAGTAGAATATCTTTGCTGTATTTCTTCTTACTCATATCATGTGGCTTTAAATTTTGCATTCTAATTCTCCCTATTTCACACCACGTTATTTTGTCAATATTTCTTAAGAAAATTTCATACACACTCAAGTACTAAGTCTCTGGTTATGAGTGGGAGTGTTGTCCTCAGGTATGCAAGGAGGTAACTGCTGGGTGCCTTAGACTTTCAGTGAAACCTCATCTAATAATATTGTTCCTAGCACCTGGCACACAAAAATATTCCAGGACTGGGTCCTGCAGGCAGTCAACATGATAAAGAGGATTAATTCCAGTAAATGAACATACACATAAGGACTAAGATCTTTGGTAGTCATGTACTGCTTCTCGGTGCATAAACAGTTTATGATGATTTTGTCTCCTAGATTTTCTTTTCAGCATTTCAAATTACTACAGCATTGGAAAAGCTATTTGTGTATTCCAAACCTAGTACTTAAAACAGGTGAAGTCCTCAGTGAACTAACACTGCAGAGTCTGTAGGGAGTGGCATTGCTTTTTTATCTTTTGTTGTTGTTATTTAAGACAGAATATTTGAAATAATTATTAAAGCTGCTCTTTTTCTTCACTTTGGTTAAGAACATCTTGATGTTTTAGTGAGCCTTGAGTTGTGCCTCGAAGAGGTAAACTCCAAAACTGCATGTTACTCCTTATGGGATTAAAAAACAAAAGCCTAGTGGGAAGAGCAGCCCTGTCTAATCCCATGGGGAAAAAGAAAACAACAAAAAACCCAAACCAACAAACAAAAAAACCCACACAAAATAAAACAAAACGAACCACCATGACCCGCCTCCAAAAAAAAACCAAAAAAACAAAAAAAAACAAAACAAAACAACCCCCCCCAAAAAAAACCAACAAGAAAAAAAGAAAAATAAAAGAAAAATCCCTCAAGAGCCAAAGCAGTGTTTTCCCCGCTCCTTCAGCAGACGGAGGCATCCGCTGGCCGCTGGCCCGGCCTGTGCTCGGTGGTACCGAGCGGGGGATGCAGGAGGCGCAGCCCCTGCGCTGCCGGTGCGCTGGGACGGAGCGGAGCACAGCGGGCACGCTCTGCTCTCGGCCTTTCCCGGCCCTTCCCGGCCCTTCCCCGTCCTTTCCCGGCCCTTCCCGGCCCTTCCCGGCCCTTCCCGGCCTTTCCCGACCCTTCCCGGCCCTTCCTTGCCGCGGGTCCCGGCCGCGCTCGGGGCAGCGCTCCCGGCCCCTCCGCCCAGCCGGCGGGATGGGGTTCTCTCCCCTCTCTCTCGTCCTTTTCCTCGGCGCACGGGCGGCTTCAAAATCGGAAATGATCTTAATTAAATGTTTTCTGTACAGAAACAAGCGGGCCCCCTTTTTGTGAGCGAGGCGAAGGCAGCAGACCTTATCACAAAAGACAAAAGCAAATATTTATCAGGGAACAAAAGATGTCCACGGTTGCTTGCAGCGGGGGAGATTTTTCTCTCTCTCCCGGTGAAGATGTTTAACAGCGTAAGATGTTTATCGGGACTCCTTGTTGAAATTCTTTGTTTCCCTGCAAGATCTACAAATGAAACTGTTTTTCTTTCTGTGAAGCACATAATGAAGCCCATGAGTTAAACTGCAGAGAATGCAAACACCTGCCTGTCCCTCTGTTGACTTTGCGTTTCAAGAAGGTCTTTTCTGTTCCACATGTTAATGGTTTGGGGGCTTGGTTTTGTCTGATTTTTTGTTTATCCTGTGTGGAGATAAATGGTCATCTTGCCTGTCTTCACTTTGTGTCACTTCTGATGCAGCGATTGTCTCTGTTGAAGGAATACCATGTTGTTAAAAGTATTCCTTCAGAATCCTATGTGTCATCGAGTGAATAAGCTATTACATTTTACTGCTTTACCTTCCTTGGTTTGTTTTGTATGTTCTTTTTTTTTTTTCCTTAATGCTCTGTTTGATCAGCTATATGTCTTACAACCACCTTCTCAGCCGTGAATAAAAGGGAGGAAACATTAGAATCTATCTAACCCCTTCCAGGACTTCTGCCTGTTCCCCTTAACCATTTCATAGGTGGAAACACAATATTTCAGATGCGCTTGAATGCTGCTTATCCAGTGGTTTTGAACAAATGTATCCTTAATACAATGTGAGTTTTAGGTGGTATTTGAAAAGTGCAAACACTTTTATGAGTATTCATCCCCAACAGCTGGATTATCAGTTAACTACAAAATCTATCATAAAAAATTAAGGTTTTATAATGTAAACTCCCACTTTCCCCAACTTGTGAAGACACTACTTGTGATTAAATTTATTCACATGGCAAATGTTCAGTCTCATAATAAGCACTGTAAGTTGAAGTTATTGCATAGATTTCTGGTACTGTACAACATACTTCATAGTTGTACCTGCAAGCAGTATCTGGGTTTTTTTATAGTTCACAAGATTTGAAGAATACTTTGAAACACTTTTCCACAGCAATTTAGAAAAGAACTTTACAGTGAGATAGGGTTTTAAGTACAATGTTGTAAAGCAAAAGTACTGTGTCATAACAGAAGTGCTATACCCAGACAGGGCTTGTCTGCTGGTTTAATATATTTCATAAATATTGGGGGCAGGCGGGATGCCTGGTTCTTCACATGACTGTATTTGAAGATAGTCCTATTTGTCTGGGAAAACATATTCAAAGTAGGACTCCTGGGAGAAAGCACCTGTGGAATTTAAACATTATTTCATATACATCATTACATTTTAAATTAATAATGTAAAATAAATCTTTCTTTGTATTGGGAAACTGAAGTATAGTTTTTATTCCTTTTTTAATGACTATAATATTTTTCTCAAACTTCTCTGAAGCTTCACAGAACTGCCAGTTTTAGATGAACAATTCCTAGGTGTGTTTGTAAATTATTTACCTTTGTACCTTAAAGGTACATGTTTTAATGAAATGAAATTATTCTTGTTCTAATTTGACAGAATAGTTCTTCAGTAAAGGTGATCTATGATTCTTTATTTTCATAGGTCCATTTCAATTCTGATTACAGAGCTTGCATTCTATTTTTCTTTTATTATGGAGTCCAAAGAGTTCAATACTCTTTTCCTGAAGTTGTAAAAGACTGTTCCTGTAAAGACATTAGATAGTCTCAGCACTTTCCCAAAACAAGTAAAAATATATTTTTATTTTTTCATTCTCAGTTCAGAGCTTTCTCTTTACCAGGGATAAAGCACATTCTATGATAATTTGCAGAATTTCTCTCTTATACTAAGGCTTCTTGTATTTCTGATAATACTAGAGTGTGTGTCTGGAATCTTAAAGATAAATAGAATATATATATTATGAGATTTTCCATTTCATCGAATAAAATTATTATCTAGGCTACCTTGGATTGAACTACTATCATTTTCTCAGGCTCTTTGGCAAGACACAAGTACTTCAGTAGAGACAGATTTATTCTTCAGAAACACAGAGTATATTTTGTAGACATATATTCTGTAAAATATTAAATGCCATATACTTCTGGACTGCTTTTGCCCTCGAGATAAGTTTTCTTTAAAAAAAAAAAAAAAGAAACCGAGACTGAGACTGTTCTAACTTTCGGTTCTAACAGCACATGCATTATTTGAGGATTTTATTGGTTTTAGTTTTATAAATACTGTAGTGAATTATTTTTTCTGTAGAAGCAGGAAAGTAGAAAGAATGAGGAGGGGAAAAAAGCCTAATGCCCAAGTTCACCGAAAAAGCTCATCTTTTTAAGTTAGCTTCCTTCTTGCTTACTTCTATCTGATACTGTACCCAATTTTTTTCAATGTATGTATAAAGGGGTTTGTAAATGTTAACATGGTCAATAACTCAGAAATAATGAAACCCACACTGCTGTGGAAATAAATTCACTCCAACATTAAGAAGTCAATTGTACAATGGTAATGCATTATTGCTGGTGGTAGCAATGCTGATCATTCTGCAGGGTGGCCGGTGGTAAAAATACAAATTTAAAATTTGTTTTCCAATGCAAGTGAAGTATTTAGAAATTAAAGGGAAGGGTATTAAAATATGAGTATTTTTTGTACGGTTTTGTACAGATGGGATTGTAATTGGTGACATGGGAATAGTATATATACTGAAATATTTGAAATGCTAATTCATTTTTTACTTCAGTTTTCCAACTGCCAGCTGTAATTATGGATCTCATTTAACAGATGCTAACACAGGGAGTAACTTCACTCCTGGAGTAGGCCCACTGAGACTGGAAGTAAAGTTACGTTTCAGGTGCTTCAGCACTGGTGTAGGTACAGTTCTAGGAATTTGTTGAATGCTGCTGTTAAAGACTGTCTGGTGCCTAGGTTAGAAACCATTTGCATTTTGAATATATTTAGTTACACATAAATTAAGTTACACACTGATATTCTTTATCAAGATGAATGGAGGCCTTTAAATTTCAATTTATCACTGTTAACAATCTTTAAAATTTCATTATTTGTTGACAGAGGTGAATGATTCTGAAGTGTTTTTTAGATCCACAGCGCTCTCATAAAATTTAAGAGATGGATGTGAAATGGTTTATGAAACTATTTCAATTAGTTTTGCATTATACTAGTTTCCAGTGGGACGGATTATATACAAATAAGTGCTCTAAAAACAGTAATAGTGTGTAAATTTCCTCAAGTCTTCTTTTTGAATTTGCAAGAACATTTGAATAAATCATCTGTTTAAAAGAAATTCTATACAAGCAGGGGTTCAGTTGGCAGAATGAACTGAAATAAAACTTAAGGCTTTTGTCAGTCTTCCCTCTGTGAAAATGATAGAAACATGATAAAAAGACAACCTGTTTTATTCTATTTATTGTTAAAATATAAAATCAACTTAGTACGCAGAAAAAAATTTGTTTTTTTGATGTGTTTTTCCTCTTATCAATATTTAAATATATGTATTATTTGTAGTTCCATTTTTATTTACTGGAAGAACTGTATTTCTGTTCTGTGGGAAACCTTGTATCATTCAATCCAGTTTGGAAATTTAATTTTGAACTTTCAGGTCAAACTAAATGTCTTTGTAATTGTAAAATTAAAATACATTAATATCCTGAATGACTTCAGTCCCACGGGACTTTTTAACAAGGGTTTAGTAAGAATGGATCCACAAAGATTCTGTATAATATTAAAAGAAATTATTTTAAATTCTTTGTTGTGCAACAGGAAATATGCTCCTTTTCTAACACTTTCTGGCTGTTGAACAATTCTTCAAGAAAGTGTAGTAGTGATACGATTTTGTAAATTCTGGGACAGGGTAATATTTTTTCCTTCACTGTAAGGACAGAAAATCCTTACAGGACAAAGAAGAAAAACCCTGAACGAACGCACTAAACAGTAGAATAAATCCTCCTCAATTCCTGAAAAGGAACTAAGCTTATTACCTTGTGATGTTGTGTTATTATTATTATTATTATTATTATTATTATTATTATTATTATTATTATCATTTTCCAAAGTGATTTTAAGATGCTTTAAAGGTTAATGAGAAAACAGAAAACACATTTTGAAGCAACTTCTGGATGCTTCAGAAGAGCAGCTTGGTTCTGTGCTTCCTTTTGAAACTTAAACTTGGGCAAAAGTGTTTTTGCATTTATTCAAATGCCTTTTTTCTTCTTACTTTGAAAGCACTGTAATTGAGTAGGGATTTATCTTGATAAGAACTAATAGAAGTGTAATTATAAAAGGGTGAGTAGAGATTACAAAAGATTGTGTTGTTTCAAGTTTTCGAAGTTATTCAGTCATTACTTTTTAATGTTTTTGCTTTCCTTATTCCAGTGCAGAGTGATGCAGTACTTAGAAGGTTAAGGTGAATTTTCAGGCTGAATGCAAAAACAATAAAAAGTATAACAGGAAATTTAATATTGCTTCACATTAATGTTTAAGGCTGGACAATAACTCTGGGAAGGATAACAGAGTTGGAAGTAATTTGCTCTCAGGGCTAACGTGGCTTTTTTGAAAGACACAAATACTATATTTTTATGCATTAATAAGTATATATATATATGTGCGTGTGTGTGTGTATATATATATATATAAATCCTTGCTTTGTCAACTAGTGCAATTTATTTGGTTGATTTTTTTCATGCCTTTTCCAAACTTCTTTCTTGTGCAAATTCAGGGATGGAAGTGAGGTGGCTAATTCACATAGTTTTATGGAAGATAATCCCCCTATTTTTCAGCCCTTAGTCTCTTCAATCTCTTACTATTGCAAGTCCTTATTTTGATACTTAGTTGTTAGAGCCAAACAAATATAGGGGAAATTTCATCTTGCCACTGTGCTTTGCTTTATACAGTCATCTTTGTTTTCTTGTTGTGTGAGTGGAAGGTAGCAGCAGTTTAATCAAGTTAGTGCATGATGGGCTCTGGGAGGTTTTTGCCTTTCATTAATTTCTTGAAGGACCAATCCCATACCTGCAGCATCTGGGTGCAAAAGGCACAAGGATATTCTCCTCTTGGGTAGGATTTCCAACCAGTGGTGACCTATTCAGGCCAGAAAGGAAGAGAATCTCTGTGTGGAGTTTTGGAATGACCTTAAAACTCCAGGAGAGCGAGCGGATGGTTTTGGTGAATAGGCAGGAAGCCAGGGCAGGAGAAATTCCAGGGTGTTTGTCTAGCTGTGAGGAGGACTTTGTTTTTAATGACAGGAATAGGACAACAAAAGAGGAAGGATTCAGGCATTTGTTTTCTCTGTAGCCTGAGTAGTGCCAGAAAGGTGTTTCTATTTTGTATGCAGCACCAGGAACAGAATAAATGTATTTGGCTTAAGGATGTCACTAGTAGCTCTATTGTAGTGAAAGATATTTGTTAAAAAACTTCTTATTGTGGATAAAATTAGTTTTGAATTGATTTGTTTTCAAATTGGTTTAGCCATTCAGATTCAATTTTATCTATGACATTGAGGGGTTTCTAGACAACTCTTTCCTGAATAACACTATGGAGCTTTTTGGCATTATACACAAATTAACAGCATGCTGCATCATTAAAAAATGAAAGAGCTGCAACTTTTTCTTGGCGTAGATTTCTGCAAAGCAATAAAAGACTCCCTATGCTGATTACAAATATTGGAAAGTGTTTACTTTGCTCCATAAACTTGGAACATTTCATGTTTGAATATATTGTATGTGGCCTCTTAAGACCTTTTCCATTGTTCTGCTTGCATCTTGTTCGATAAGGGTTTCAGGTCTCATGCAAGAAAGATTTTTGAAGGACAAAACCAGTGTGCCCTGCAGGAGAAGCAAAGGCAATGAAGGTATTTGTAGGCAAGATACACATGCTTTAGGAATCTTGCCTTTAGTTAATGTCTACTCTTTAAGTGATGGAAAGTTGCAGTTTTCCAGTGCCCTCATTTTTCCATATTTTAAAAAAGAGTAAAATTGACCTGGCGTGCAAACCAGTGGTGTTGTTCTTTATTGCTACATTAAAAGACTAGAATTTATTTGCTATTTGAGGTTTGTTCATTATTAGACCAAACCCAAGTTTCTCTTTCTCCAGTTCTAATGTTTAGACAGAGAAATGTCCAAGCTTCATACATTCTAGATGTTTCCACTTAAAATTATTAATTGAAGAACCCCATGTGACTTCCCAGTGAGGTCTGTACACACCAAACCTTTTCCTGCATAATCGCACATGACAACGAATCTTTCCCAAACAGAAACTTCAGGTCCTATGAGTTGAAAAATGGTTTATATCTGGCTAAAAGCTTTGATAAAAATACCTTTTGCTGGCTCAGTAATAAAGGAAAAGGCAAGGATGAACTATCCCTGCCTTGGGCAGCACTGGACGTGTTCTGTGGGGCAGTGCAGGGAGTGTTTTTCTCAAGTATTAGACTTTAACTGCTCACTGGAGCTGGCTGAAAGCCAAGAATTTATTTTTAAGAAATAGTTTTGTGCTGTTTGATTTTGCTTCTGCATTCCATTGCAACAGAAGCAAGGTTTTCATGCCTTTTGGTGTAGCACACAGATAAAGAGTGTGACATATGGGAATAGGAGAATATATCATGGAATAACTGGTGGACAGGAATCCATCCCATCCTGTTCATGCTACCTACTGTGCATGGCCAGGGCAGGGAGATAGATCTGAATCACCAATTTTGTTTTCTGTTCTGAAAATGAAAAAGTTCTACTTTATAAAATATGTTCTTAAGAATTGCTGATATTTTTACTTATTTAACTATTATTTTTTTAACTGGTTCATTTTTGGTAGCATTCGGTGGATTGCTTTTCTGCCATATCCTACTCCTATGCAGAATTATTTTCAAGATATCTTTCATGTTGAATAACACAATTTCAGACAGAATTGACATTTATGAAAAATAGAAATATGAGTGCTAATGTTCTTAATGTGAAATTCCAGAGGCAGTTAGTAAGAAAGTTTAATCAACCATTAAATAATCAATAGTTACTAGTTCATGGAAGGTTTATCAAAATTTTAATTTCTTTGGTTCAAGGATATTGGAAAATATACTTTTCAACTGCCTTAAGGAGTTAGAATTCTCACCCCCATTGAATTTAAAAGTAATTTGAACATTTTATTACTTCAGGCTCCCTTAATAATCCCAGCATGCACAGGTTGCACCTGTTGTACTTTTACCACTGAAAGCAGTGAATTGTGGATTCTAAATTTCTACTTCTTCAGAAACACGTGGATCTGGATAACAAGAAATGAAACATTTTCAGGTAAACTTTGAATTCTTAGAAAACTTTGTAGAGGGACTATTGAATATCGCACAATGAGTAAATTCAGTTTAATTTTTCTTCTTGCTTGTCTTTGGGTCCATCTAATTCTGTGAAAAAGACCGTGTGTTAAGGATTTAATTTTGTTTTTTGTTAGTTGTTAGATAATAGAACTCCTTTTACAGGGAAAGATTTGTGATGTGAAGACTCTTTACTGGAAAATATTTTTTTTTCTATTCATATTGCCAACAGAATAATTACTTGTCGTTTCTGTCTCTCTCTAGATATCTAAATTTATCTTTGGACTGTTATCTTGAAATACTCTGGAAAATATTCTGAATAATTTAATAGTCAGTCACTACTTTTATTTTATCTTATTATATTGAGTTAATCAGCCGAAATTTTCTGAAAAATATTTTCAGTGAATAAAATTTTCTGAGTATATTTGTTACTTTCACTTTTATTATCATATGACCAATAATTCAACTGCCTTTCTCAACTCCTTGACTCTTATGGCTTCTAGGTTTATCCATAGTCTTCCTTCACCTCAGAAACAGTTCATGTGGATACATGTGAAATACACTTGTAGAAAAAAATAATATATTATTGTGCTTCATGTTTTGGAGCATATGAACTGGTTTCATTTAAGATGAAACAAATATGGGAGGTTTGCCCCAGCCAGGCACTCAAACCACAGAGGCAAACTAGAGTTGGAATGCTCATAGCATGGGCATCAGGTCCTCAGTATCAAGATGTGGCCTGGATCACCCTGTAGCCTGCTATGGCAGGTGAAGCATCTCCTTGAGAAGGGCTTTTCAAAAAGTGTGTAGTGACCTCTCCACGCACAGGAAAGAAATGGCTTAGCCATCACACTGTCTGAGCAACTGGTCAAAGAGCCTGTTTCTGTATTTAAAATAAGAAAAAAAGATTTTGAGGAATGAGCCAATAGCATTGCCCTTCCCCTTCCACGGTTAGCATGACTTGTAAAGTAAAAATGGTACAGTGTAAGGAAACACTGCTGAAATCTGGCCCCTTACATCATCTCCTGAAAAAGGTGCCCTCCTACAGTTCTGAGTGAAAAGTGTGAGAGGTAGGATTGAATCATGTGCTTAGTGCTCCCCACTGCCCAACTGCACACAGAGATCTGGTAAACATGACGAGGACTTTCATACTATCTTCTTCCTTCCCTCCCTCCCTTCCTTCCAATCTCCCTCTCTTCCTTCCTCCCTCTGTCCCATCCAGCCTTTCCTTCTGATAGAGTATTGCTGAAGGACAGAAAGAAGAAGGAGGAGTCCTCACCCTTTTTCCCAGGCTGAGACAAGCTCTTCCATCCCTGGCTGTGGGATGTACAGCAGCATCCCAGCTACAAGTTTCTTGGCCTCCTGGGAATGTGACTGGCAGGTGAGGTGACTCAGCCTGCTGTGCCATCCTGAGGTTTCAAGATGTTTGTGCTGGGCCTCTCCTACGGAATGAGTGGGAGGTGAGCTGAGGGTCAAACTCCAGATTTAGAAATGCACAGTCCTAGTCAGAAAACAGCCTTTGTCTCTGTAGAGTATAAAGACTCCCGAGTAATGGCAAAATGGGAACAGCCCATCATTACCAGGCAGTAGGATGAGATCTGTGGGGAGGGCAGTTTTCTCCCATCAGGAGATAGGATGCATTTAACATGGATGGGGAACAACTGTGCCAGGCTGTGAATCTGCTGTGGTAAGCCAGATGTTCCATCACCAGATTCTATCATGTAGAACGCCTTAAAAAATTCGTAAGTGTCCTTCCATGTGCTTTGCCCCACAGTTCAAACTAAAACATGCTGCAGAAGACTGTCCATCTTGTCAGAAGATGGCCTTTTTAAAAGCAAAAAGTAGTAATATAAGAATGGTTTGTCTCTTGAGAAATATTTCCTTTTGATGATTAGATAACAGTAGAATAATAGAGACCTTTTAAGACATTTATGCAAAGAGGCTTCTTATTAAGCCCCAAATATAGTGTAAATTCCAAAGGCAAGACTGGGGTGCTTTACCTTCCTCTGTGTGCACTGTGGTTTGTGTATCACAAGAGGACAGCTGTAGATCAGAGGACAGAAGTGCTCCTGGCCAGTGATGGGTGTTTGTGAGCAGGAACTTCTTGGGAGATATTGACCGGGTCACGGGCAGCTTCTCAGAAATTTGTTAAGTAATCTATCTAATATGTCCAAGGAGTAGCACATCCGAATCAATCCATCCAAAATGCCTCAGGAATATCAATAAAGAGATAATAAATCTGATAATTCTCTGTGATTTGCTCTGGTGTGGAGCTACTGGGGAAGCCTTGTACAATATGAAGATTAATTCTAGTACACATTTGTTAAGGTGACAAATGCTCCGTGCCAGAACTGTGGCTAGAGAAAAATTCATTTCAAATTAATTTCAAACTTTATTTTCTGCAATAATCTGCTGTCATAAAACTGAATGGCAACAAATGGCAATTGCTGAGGATGTTTTCGAAAGGGAACTAGACCCCAGATTTACAGAATGAGTTTTGCAGCATGTTTTTTTTCTTTTGTGGATCACCCACCTAATTTCTGTTCAGCAAAGAAATTTCTTTGCTGTTGTTCTAAATTTTAAACCACAGTAATGATAACAATAAACCTTTAAGTATAACATAGTAAATACAAAGCCTAAAGAGATAATAAATATATTTAGATAATTAATATCCTAACCTGATTAGGTACATTAATTCTAAGTCCTTTGTGAGAAGGAAAAAAAAAAATATGTCCCATCAGGCAAAGTCCTGAAAGTCAATATTTTTTTGTTTCCATTGACTATGGTAGGTATAGAATCGAGTATATAGTCTAGAAATTATTTATATACATTATAGACTAATTATATAAATCTATGATTTATTTATTATATTTTCCATTTGTCAAACACCTTGGAAAGAATCCCAGCACTTCTGTTTCTGAGTTACTGATGTGAGAGAAGTGACATTTCTCAGGGCAAATTGGCAGTCTAGGAATTTTTTATAATGTTTGACAAATTCAGAATTCTGTTTGTACACTTCATTCTAAAAATTATCAAAATTACCTCCATCTTTTCAAACTAACTCCAGATTATTTGAAGATCAGGACTAGTAGTTTAGCCACCTCTATCTTCGTCAGTGAAAGAAATTTGTATTTGTTTTAAAAATAGCAGAAAGTATGAGCTGAAATTTCCATTTACAAAAATAAAAGATGTAAAAAAGTAAAAATTAATTCAAACAAAATGCTATTTTCACAATTTGAGTCTGCAAAATTTGGCATTTGGATTGTAGCATTTTTAAAACTTTATAGATCATTATTTTTTTCTAGATTCCTAAATTTTTGGTGCACAAAACACTGTCTTTGCCTTAGAATCAAACAGAATATTCTTTGCCTCCTTTGTTCATACCACCATCCTGTCATAGTATTTTCCTTTTGTAGATGAGGAAAAAATTATGTAGAAAGCAAAGTAGATGGTGGAATGCAAGCATCCTCCCCCTCTGTGTCAGTAAAATCTTGCTCCTCAGAAACACAAGCTCTGCTGGTGCCAATTCCTAGGCACTTTCACAGTGACTCTTGGAAAAGAGCAGGAGCCCTACAATGCCTGTTCAGCCAGTGGTGGCTGTTCAGCACTGCACCAAATGTGTTTTTTAGAATATCCATTTTTCCCCATTTTAGGCAGACCTGATATTTTTTTTTTGCACTCTGGAAAAAGCACAGCCTTTCTTTCTCAGGTGGGGGTGAGAAGTTGCAGCCCAGAGAACGTGGTGTTGAGGGTTCACCTCTCCAAGAGAACTAAGACAGGATGGGGTCACAAAATGGTTTGAATCAGACTGTGGGTGGGAGAGGAACCTTACTGCATCTTCTTTTAACAAATGGTTCAAACCATAGAATTCTTACAAAAAGCTTGAAGATTTTACTTAACTTTTATTTTAGTGTGGAAGACAGTGGGCCATGGATATTTCATGGTAGTTTGTTCCTATTAAGTAAGAGGTTCTTCTCTTCCCTGTCCAAGGGAGGAACTGTAATAGCATTTAGCATTTAATATCTCAGTATTACAATATTTTCTTTTAGTACTTTTTTTTCCTCTCCCATGAGGGGAATTGTCTCTCAGAGAATTTGGTTTTGTTTTGCTTTAGTAAAAAAAAATTTTGATTCCCATTGTAGCTCTTCTTCTGGCATCCCACCAGATACTAATTTCAGAGAGGTGTTTTGCAGCCTGACTTACACTTTGTCATTTTGAACACAACTTATAGCTTCTTATTCTATGGAGTTTGACCCATCTTCATAGTTTATCTATTAAATGCCACGTTTGCTCAGCTATGAAGTGGAGAATGGTGGTGATGAACCTCATTTCAGCATATTCAAAGTTGATTTCACCAAAGTTCCTTGACACAGATGAATTTGTGCCAAGCATTCTTCATAACTGCTTTTCCCCCAGAAGGTCTGATTTATTTTAGGGCAGAAGTACATGTTTCAGGTTATTCTGTGCTTTTTGTTAAGAGCAACTTTCACTGTGAATGGGAATAGGGACATCAGATTATGCAAAGTGGTAATGAAGCAGAATGTCCTACTGTGCTATGAGTTTTATATTGAATGGTTGCCACTTGAGGAGCTGAAATTTCCATTTAGTCCTTAAGCCACATGGCAAAAACAACACCAGTACCTGATGGCATTAAAATATGTATTTCAAAGGCTAGAAATGTATGGAAAAAGTAGTTGAAACCCAAGAATTTTACTTGTGCAAGGTTTGCACAGAGAGATCTGTGCTTGCTAATAAAGAAAACTAATTAGAAGCATGTCAGGCTTGTTTTCATGTTTGGATCTCATATTCAGTGTGTCCGTGTCTGATGGTTTGAACCATGGGTCTCTTGTGGTTTAGTCTTGTATCCATGTAAGAAGATACTCAGACATGACAAACATGTTGGAACCAGTGTTATTTAATATCTTCATTAATGACATGGGTGAAGGGATTGAGTGCACTGAGCAGGTTTTGCAGATGACACCAACCTGAGGGGAGCTGTTTACACTCCTGAAGGATGGGATGCCATCCAGAGGGACCTGGACAGGCTCAGGGTTGGCCCAGGGCTCCTGGGCTCCCAGAGNAGGAAAGATGGAGAGAGACTATTTACAAGTGACAGGAGTGCCTGAAATGATAGGACAAGGGGGAATGCATTCAAACTGACAGAAAACAGTATTAAATTAGAGATTAGGAAGAAATTCTTTCCTGTGAGGATGGTGAGGCCCTGGCAAAGTTTGTCCAGAGAAGCTGTGGCTGCCCCACCACTGGAATTGTTCAAGGCCAGGTTGGATGGGGCTCTGAGCAACCTGGTCTAGTGGAAGGTTTCCTTGCCTGTGACAGGGAGTTGGAAGGAGATGATCATCAAGGTCCTTTCCAACACAGGCCATTCTATGATTCTATGATAATTTAACATTTGAGATTTATGAAAGAGATTTATATTACATTAGGATCATTATCTTTGTGCATACCTAGAATATGTATTACTTTCAACTGAAAAAGAAATTTATTGTGTGTACAAATAGTCATTTAACCTCAGATACATCAATTATAAGAAAAAAAATTATTTCTATTCTGTCAGAAGAAACACCTGATTTGCAAACTTCTTTGAACAGATTATTGAAAAATATTTATTTTCTGTCTTCAATCATGAAAAGAACTTCAAACACAAAAAGACACTTTGTTGCAAGATATTTTCTCCTTGTCTTAAAATGGTATAATTTACCTGTGGTCTGCATAACTGTAATCAAAATAGGGTGCTAGTGGGGTTCTGCTACACCAGACAAAAAGGATACGAGAGAGATGAGTGAGGTAACTTGTACTTAATACAATAAAGTATTAAATTAGTCTCTTGTAAACCTGATTGTCACTCTACTGAAGTTATGCATGTTTACAAACGATCTTAAATTTGGTTCAAAACCTTTTGAAAAAAGAATGCCTGATGATAATGTTTATATATTTTGTATGTTTTTTTAATTGCCTTTGGCTTTCTTGTGGTCTCAGCTTGCACTAAAATAATCAGCTCCTCCCTATCCAGTTTCCCTTTCTCTGTGTGTTCTTATTGATTGTATACAAGTCTGTGTGGATTTAGGAGGAGTTTCCACTTCAGTTAATGCATTATCAGAAAAAATAATGAAATTCCAGTTATATGACCATCAGTTTGATCAACATAGATCTCTTCACTTTTGTATAATTCTACAGTGTTTATCTTCACACTCCTACAATTAGGGGGTGGACTCACCATCCCTTCAGGTGTTTAAGATGCAACTGGACATAGCACTCAGTGCCGTGGTCTAGTTGAAAAAGTGGTGATTAATTTTCCATCATAAATGGTTCTGTGGGATTTTTTTAAGCTGTTACTGTGGCAGCCAACATTCTGTTGTATCCTGGATACTCGGCAAATACATGAAAGCTTACAAATTTTTACTTGTCTTTATTTCCAAACTATTATAAACTCTCTGCATCTAAATGGTGAAAATCAGGTTTTCAAAGAAAGGCACTTTATTATATTTATTATATTTGTAAATAAAATCCATAAAAACATGAAAAGTCAATATGAGTTTGCCAGCTTGAAGAGGGAGAAGGGAGGTTTTTTGTTTGTTTCTCCATTTGTTTTTGTTGTTGTTTTTCTAATTCTTTTTTTCTTCCTTGTGAAACACTGAACTTAAAAAGTGTGACTTGAATTAAAATAATCTTGGAATTATAGAGTGAAGTGTTTTTACAGAGTCTTTGTTTCTGAAAGAACTGTGATTTGCTTTTATTTTACAGGACTGGAAAGAAACATTTTCCATAGATATCAGCTTCTGTTTACTGTGATGCTCCACTCTGAGCGATGCCACATTCAGCTCTGAGCAGGACTGGCAAAAGAGAGAGGCTTCTCAGAATGAGGTAGGTTTCATTCTTTTCCACAAGGCCTGATGGAGTTCCTCAGAGTAATATTTTTTGTTTGATGTAAATGAAGTCGGACAGGTATTCCAAGTCTGACTTCACCTTGACTTGTTGTTGGTTTTGGTGGTTTCCCTGTGTTGGTATTTACCCAGCAGAGTGATTAATGAGTCTGGGTGTTGTGGTGGGCTACAATGTTCCAGGAGCTTTCATTTGTGTCCCAGTTTTGTTCCAAAGCATTCTTGGGCTGCTGTGACTGTTACCTGTGACTACAGGTACACTCTGTAGACCCTATGCACATCATCAGAAATACCTATCTTATTTAGCCTTCCACAGCCAAGAGTATTTCCTAAAAGAATGGTTTCAGGAGAGTAATTTGAGGAAGGTTTGCATATTGTTATTATTTTTGCTGTTATTATTATTATTATTAGACCTAATCTCTGGTCAAAGTGCAGTGCAATGAATAGGTAATGCCTAAAGGCCTTGGTTCTCTTTTGTTATTTTCTCACTGGTGGTAAAAGACATATTGAGGTGAGAGTTTGTTACTTAAACATGGGACTGGTAAATATGACACAAAACACGCAGTAGACCCACAGCCATCTGGAATGGCAGCTGAGCCCTTGGCAGGATTCTGTAGGGTATGCAAAATGCATGAGTTGCCTATGCTTAGCAGTCCTATCCTATATGTTAGATTTCTCTTTCAGGAAACTGTAAAAACTGGTTGAGTTTGGATTGTGGCAGATTGTAATCCCAGATTCAGAGGTGATGTCAGAAATGAGAGGTACCAGGAGACCTGTAAGGAAAGAAAGGTTGAAATGAAGCAAGTAAAGCAGCAACTAGGAAGGTGTTGGACAGGAAGGGGAGCTTAATTTATCTTATTTTCCATTGATTGCTTTTCCTACTTACACTCTTGATGAGCTAGCAACCTTCAAGTGTGTGACATCTTTTCTGAGTTGCTCTGTATTGCATTATTTCACAAAAAGAAATGTAATAATTGCTCTGTGCTGCACTGCATCCCCTCATTGTGTACCAAGTGTAAGGGGAAATATTACGGTCGGTATCTGACATGTGGAACTAATTTGCCTCTGCTGGAGTTCAGGGAGAGGTCTTGGCTATTACAGTGGATGAAAACACTAGGAATTAGAGGCACCTCACCTCATGATGCTTCATTTGTAGTTTACATTCGTGGTGATATACTATGGATAAAGTATGGGGACCATATCCTGGCCCCATTGAAATCAGTGGGAGTTTTTCTCTTAATTTCAGCTAGGCCATGACCCTGGGAATCTCTACTGGCTCCTGGTGACAGATTTGTTCTATTCCTGCCCTATTTAGACCTCCTCTGAGGACTTAGTTTTTAATATTGCTACCAAATCTGCTTCTTAGATAATAATTCTCTCTTATTGAAGTTTATTTGTAGCTGATTTGGGATAGCCTATGCTCAAAGGAAAACATGTTTCTATACCTATATTTTTTTGTCTTTAAATATGACAGTATCATTATGGTTAATTATAGACTGACTCTCAGGAAATAGTATCTGATGAAAAGATAAACGACTTCAGAACAATTTACCAAGGGATCAGGTGACAAACCTGCAGGTTTTATTACGCATTTTATTATTATGCATATTATTATTCAAGAACTGCAAGAAACAAGGCTTAACTCTGAGAGGAAGACTAGATCACTTAATAGCTCTTTAATACCATCAGTTTCTATGACTGCAAGTTCTTCCATGAGCATAATGTGGATTTTTCCCTTACTAACAGTTTGGATTTGGTAAATTTATCTTTCTCCATGGATAAAAAGATGCACTTTATTTTTATTCTCGCTATAGTAACAGACTCTCTCACACTCCCACAGCTGGAGCATGTGCTGCCCACAGGTCATTCATAACTTACAAATCCTTTGACTAAAGGGCACCAGAAGTCTTATTTTCTACATTATATTTTTTTTCCATCAACTGATCACTGGAGCTCTTTGCTCTAATATATTCCACATATTGTCTACTGCAGGCATAAGAGTATATTAAAATTGTTGTGTGAGATATGAAGCTAAATTTTGATTATGAAAAACATGAATGCTACAGCAAAGCTATTTCTGACTCTATTTTCTTAAAGCAAATGTTAATTGCTTCTGAGAAAGGGACAGATATGAAATGCTGAGTGTGCTCTCATATGAGACCTGATTTATCTGTTTCAATATCTCAGGTTCATCAGCTCTTATTGGAACTTTCATTCTATTGGTGTACCCTGTTTTAGGAATTTTACAATGTTTTTCATTATAAATCTCTCCCAGTTTGGGATGGATTTTAAGAAGTATACAGTTTATTCAGTGTATGTTTATGCTCTGTTGGGGGTTTGAAGCTGAGCAGTAGAGATATTAAAAATCTCTTCTGCATATTTCAGCCCAAGTGTCCATATGAACTTTCTGTTATGCTTTGTTACACAAAGTCATGCTGGGAAGGAAGGCCATGAGGTGTTAGGACATTTTTTTTCTCTAGTCCTATGGTGCTAATTTACCATTTTATTCTCCCTGCATTTTGCACCTCTCCTTTCAAACTGTGTAAACCCCATATTTTCCATATTGAATTTCTTCGCCTTTACTCTCATAGATAAGTATCCTGGCTGTGGCACTGCCTCGTGTCTAAGACAATTAACATTGCAGAGAGGATGGGGTAAAGTGTTTTCACCAGGGAAGAATCATGATGTCTGTCTACCATGGGTGTTGCTGCATTTAGTTCCCTGTGCTCTTCCCAGTGTCATTGTTTGTCACCTTCTGCACTGAATTGTGAGAGAGGTTCAGGGCAGTCATGTTGAGTACATGTATATTATACAAGTAATGAACCAAAATATTCAGTCTTGCCTATTCCTGTTACTTTTGGATCAACTCACTGAATCGGTATTAATATTTTGCTTTGTTAATTAATTTGCCAAAGCAAGGCACTTATTCACCTGAAAGGGCACCTAGAAAACAAGACCCTAGTGTTCTCCTCCTCACAGTTGTTCCAGATGTTCAAGTATTTGAAGTATCCTGTAGGCATAGTCCTACACTAATTTGTAAAAAAAGTAGTATAAGTAAATCCAATTTTTAATACAAGACTTTGTAGTGATAAGAATGTTTGATGGAGAGAAATGTGATTTGTAACTTGGAGAACACAATTCATTTGACTCCTTTTTCTATATAATACAAAGAGTTCATCTGTTGCACAATGTTCATTTTTAATTAAACATTTTATCACAGCACAGCCTTTTATTGACATTCCTCATAATAGAGCTGATAAGATCTTGACCTACTCTTCAATACAGCAATGTATAACTCAATACTCTGGCACACACTGTTCCCTTCAGAATTAAACACATGATTTTCTGATTTAATTTTAAAATCTTATGCACATTTGGTCCCATGTATTTACTTTAACTTTCTAGATTTGGGTTCCTTTTGACTTACGCATTTTGGATACAGTCATTTCTTGGGCTACCACTTGCTCAAGCTTTTAGCTAGCTGGACCACTCTATTGAATCTTTTTTTCATTTCTTTCTTAAAATTTGCAGGAAGAGGTGATTTATAACCTAATCTTGTTTCCTACTGTACCTTTTGTCCACAATTTTGATTAGGTGTGCTAACTCACTATTGCCTTAATCACAGGTTCATAGAATTTCTGCTACCACAGAAATTCCGTAAGATACTTCATGAGAAGAGACTCCTGAAGGTGTCCCCAAAGGTGAACAACGAAGCTGATCCCTGTCAGTAACCTTAACAAACCCTGTGATATAGAGCTTCCCAGAGCATTGATTTAGCCATACTGATAGGCACCCCTGTAGCTTGGCAGGATTTTGTCACCTCCAGAGGACCTGCAGCAGGGGAGTGGGAACCAATCCCTCCAGCTGGGAGTGGCTGCAGTGGTGCTGCTGACACAGGAGAGATCTGGAGACAAGCTGGAATCTGCACAGGGCAGCATCCAGAGGGAATAAGACTAAAGTACATTTCCAGGGTTTGCTGTTTCCTGCATCAGGTTTTAGTATTCCTCTAGATGGGAAAACAGGAAATCTGTAATATTTTGCTCCAACAAATCACCCCTTCTGAGTTGGGCACCCACCATAATCACTTTAATTTCTGAGGACCATCAGGTGTTGCAAGATCAAATGTCTCAGTAATTCTCCTCACCTCTGGCTATATCAGATGTTTCAAATGATGACTCAACTTCCCCCGTCCTTCTCTTTCATACCTTGCAGTCAGTTTTGCTTTGTTTTTCATCCTTCTCATACTGCAGGCCTTCCACTGTTCACTATCAGTATATATGGATTTGAGCTGATAGTTTTAAGTTATTTTAATATCTGTTTGAAATTATTTCATGTAATAAATTGCAGAAAATGCAGAACTGCCTTGCACTTGAGAAGAGCTTTAAAGAGAGGGAAATACTCAACTGCTGAGAATGTTTTCCTACATTATGGAAGACTTTTTCATCTTGCTTGGTCAGTATTAGAAGTTAAAAATCATACAGGACCTCTGACAGTAGGAAGTTATTCATGTGCCAGATGTGAATCTTTCAGAGTTAAACCTTCCAGCCTCTTTGGTCTTCAACAAGCTCCAGTTCTTTGTGGATAAATAGGTATGTAATGAATTTAAGTAAGTACTTAATAGATCTCTGAACTAAACCTAGATTTCTGATTTGGGTTTTTTTTTGGCCCATTCTTTCTCCAAATCTAAAGAAAATATACTGCCATGTTACTGGAAACATAGAGGAGTGCATGACTTGAAAGAGACTGTGCATTGAGCTTTATTACTTGTTCTAAAAGAGAACGGTTTATGAAAAAGGAGCAAGTTCATGGCCTGTAACACCCAGCTGAGTTGGAGAACTGTGAAAACACAATCAAGGTGTGCCTGGGGTACCTAGGACCCTGTCAGCACAGGTGCCTCTCTGTCTTGGTTGCCTCTTCCTTCCATGCTGGATAGATGAAGGCAAATCAGGAAATGCCAGCAGAGGCCCAGGACACTTTTGGTAGTGCAAACACATTTGATACCTTACAGGTACAGGGTCTCACCATCCCCAACAGAGGAGGGGCAATGACAACAGAGAGAATGAAAAAACAATGGAACTGTTTGTTGCATGTATTCCTGAAAGCTCACCTGTTTAAACCAGACCTAAGTAATTTCAAATGAAGCTTCCAGTTACATTAGAGATATTGGACATCACCACTGAAATAAAGATACTGGATTTTGATCATATGGTGGAGTAGAGATGCTCAATTTTTGCATATCCTGAATAAATTCTGCATTTATCTTTTAAATGCAGTGGTGCTCATTAACTTGTTTGCTCTCCCACCCTGGGCAGTCTTGCAGCTGACGTGAAGAACAGGGAGGAGTATCATTGCTGGTTTACTTTCTCACTTTGTTTTATTGGGTTTTCTTGATTTGCACCTCTGCAGCTTCAGGCTGGCTCACAGTGCTTGAGCTCACAGAAGAAAATGTGCAAGCTAGGATGGTGACTGGCTGCTCCACAGATGGATTGGTATTGCTTTTTCCCAGCTTTTTACCACAGCAGTCTTCTAGGTATTTTCTAGAATTAATAAAATGACACCCTGGGTTTTAAACATACTTAAAACCTGTTAGAAAAAAAAAAATCTGTTGTATTTGCTGGTGAACATTTGTGTGCAGGTTCTCTTGCTTGTGGGGAACTAATAAGCACCATCATTTTATAGAAATTAAAGTAAAACATTTATAGGAAAACAAACCCCCCTAACACCTACTTCAAATGGGATCAGTGTAAATTTTGGTAAGTATTTTCAAATGTTCATTTTCATGAACACCATTTTAAATGGAAAAACTAGCTTTTTTTAGTGAAAGAACTCAAATAAATGTAGACATTATTTCTCCAATAAGACATATTTTATATAGTTAAAAAACCAACCAAACAACAAACAAAAAGCCCCCTTGCTTAGTTGTGATTTTGTTATTCACCAGAGGGAAGGTGAAAATGGGACTTAACTAAGTCTGTAATTTCATTTCAAAGGATGTGTTCAGATTTATGTCAGTTGGTATTTTGAATCCACGTCCTTGGTCACACTGTGTAGGGTCTGGCACAGGTGGCAAAACCATGGAAGGGCGAATCCACAATGGGCCAGTGCTGAGACTGAGATGACCTGAGCCACACAGGTGGCTCTGCCTTTGCTGCCTTTGCTGAATTATCAGCTTTCTAAAACTCATGAAAATTCACACCCACTTGATGTAAAGTCTAATTTGCTTCTGTGTACACTCAAGACAGGAAAAAAGTCTGGTTTAAGAAGAGAGGAGTTGGGTAGCATTGTAGCTTTTGTGTATATTTGTTTAGTGCTTTAGATTTTGTTGAAAGACAAAGTCTGTTAACTGTGTGCTTTGGTTACCTTCAGCTCCTTAAGAAGGGATGTGTTTTGTTTATCAGCTTATTAGCTGACAAAGTAGCATTCAAAGTTAATTTTAGGGAACATTATTGGAATATTACAAGGACATTATTCAAAATGAGTGGATAAGCCTTAATTTAGTGATGTTTTATTGGGGTTTACCCATTGTAAATCTCACTATTTTATAGAAAACAGTTTAATGATTCATGAAGTACCAAAGTTAATTGCTTATGTAAGGATCTCAAACTCCTGTAAAAATAAATCTATTAACCTTATTGATATAAACATTTAGAGTGTTCTCTTACATTAAAAAGAAAAAGGAACCAACCCATCTCAGGATTTAGACCTTTTAAAGATCACAGGTAGTCATGTAGGGAACACATACGTGCTGTATGGATACACTAAGATATATGCTACCTAGAGTATGTATCTGTGAGGCAATGTAGAAAATAGGAAGATCCTGGACAAAGCTGTCTCTTCAGTTAAGACATTTAATTAGAATTTGCAAGGTGTGAGTTAATTTGCTGAATCCTACTGTGAAAAATCCAACTTTTTCATGATTTCCCATGCAACATGGATACTTTAATCTGCTGGGAGAACATAAGTGAGAATTTTAACAAATTGTTTTGCAGAGTCTACATTTTAGTAGACCTGCCTTCTTTTATAAGATGAGGTTAATTTTCTGCCACTTTTTCTTCCTTCACCATTCTTCTTAGCTTCTTTTATATCAAAAGCCTATTAGAACAGTCAAGTTTTGTTATTTCAAATTAGATAAAGACAACAGATTGTAGCTCTGAACTGTGTGCATATGATGCATATTTTTATGCAGCTTCCTGCTAGGATATTCTCCTAATCCCTGAACCTACATGGACACTGAATTGCAGTTTTGATGTGGATTTAATGAAAGGAAATTCTTCTACTCTGCAGTTGCTCTCAGTTTTTGTATTTAGTAGTGTGATATGGCAGCTTTCACTGTATCCATAAAATATGAGTGAGCATGAATAAACTATCCATGAGAAAGGAGTTTTAAGGAAGTGTTTGAATGAGAGGAGAGGGTGACTGTACAAAAGAAAACAGAAGGGAAGTCCTCTCAGTTTACACCCAGGTAAAAAAGGAAGAGGTCATTTGGGCAGGAAGACCTGTAAACATCCTGTCACGTGGGTAGACAATGTGCTGAAATTCCCATGGCATTTGGTGTGTTCTGTGAGTGTGCATCTATTGGTGTAAGGCAGCTCATCCTCTGTTCCCTCTGCAGCTCTCCAGGGATCCATAGTGTGAAGTCATGGCCATGCTCACCCGCCACCAGATTGTGTGGGGGGAAAACCAACCTGCAACAAGTATTTGCTAGAAAGTCCCGTTAGAACAAAGCATTTTATCTGACTCCTTGGGCAGCTGCAAGCATTTGTGGAGAATTAACAAATGGAAAAGGCCCTCTTTGCACCCCAGCCAGGAGAAGAGCACAGTTTTGTGCTTTAAGTGACCAGTCACGCATCGTGAATAACGAGTAGTGGTTGCTCCTATCGGTCAGTTAAAAATTGTGTCACAGGGTCAAATATGTTTGCATACACTGCTCAAGGACTTGTGGCCAACAAAGTAATTAATAACACCCATGACCTATTTGAAGACACCTGGTGAACAGATTTAAGGGCTCTATCCAATGGCTGTATTTCCCAAGGAGCAATTCCACCAGCCCTAGCTAAGAAGGTGTAAAATCTAGACCAGAACAAAACCAGTTTCATCATATAATAGCAATGTCCATCCTCAGCACCTGCAGTGATACATCCTTTATTGATAGGAATATTACAACTGATGATTTTTGGTTTTGTGAGCCCATACAGTCAAAACCAGGAGACTCCTAGCTTGAAATACCTGCATTATTTTAAAATCAGCTTTTGAGTATGAGATACCTTCACAGTAATGATATCCTTTGATTAATAGTATGCTGTAATGATTCAGATGAGCACTGTTCAGAGGTAGGCAAAGGTCTAATCTGCTTTTTCAGGAGTTTGTACTTACTGCAAGGATCAAGTTTTTTGTGGTCACGAGGCTGAAAAGGAAGCCTTGGTGAGTGAAATGATGAGCAGACTTGGTCTCAGAGACTCAGCTGCAGCCTTAAAACATTCCTCCTTCCAGTGATTACTGCAGACAGAAATATCTTCCCAAATGAGTGTGAGGGGAGGGAGTGGAGGCCAGGGTTGGGAGCATACAAAACTCAGAACCACAAGATTTTAAATTCCATTGTATATTTAGTGCAGTTATTGTTCTTCTGGGGCTGATGTGCTGCTCTAAAGAACAAGTTAAAACTGCATCAATCTCTGTGTCATTGCATTTCACACAGATTTTGTTTTAATACTCTATTATATTTTGTGCCTTAAGAAAAAGCAAACAAACAGGTTTGAGGAAGGAGTAAAGGGAGTGTTTTAGTTAGAAAACAGCACGTAAACTTTATGACATCCAGTTTTAAAATTCTTTAGTGTCTCTTTTGCGTTTTGTTCTGTAATTGATTACTAGCACCCCCTTTAACCCACCTTAAAGGGCAAGCAGGAAATTCATGTTTTCGTTCATCAGCCCATCCCTCTGAAGAGCGTTCAATATTAAACCAGTTTGCAAGGAGCAAAGGCAGAAGAAACAAGAGGCCCAGTTAGACCGTGGCAAGGTTAGGAGATGCATGTCTGGTGCCTGCAGCAAATATCTGCTCGTGTTCCTGCACAATTTTTGCATGGGGAGACCAAGTTAATTGGGGTATGGCTCTGTTCTTTCCTTTATGTGTGACCTTTGATTATCTCTGTGGCCCTGTAGTTCATGCAGTGTCATAAAGCTGTGGGAAAGTCTTGCAGCTGGTGTTATCAGCTGCTGGAAATTAACTTAAAAACTGAAATATTTGTGTTTCCTTTTGCCTGAAGGTGTCTGGGAGTTTGTAAATAGCTACGAAGGTGCAATTATTGTGGTGGTGATTTTGCTGGGCATTGCTTGTGCATCTTTTTCCCTTTTTTCTCTCCCCTTCTTTCCCTGCTGCTTTCTAGTGCAAGCTGTGGGCCGGCAATCAGGTGTTGTGCTGGGCAGAGGGGTTACTTTAGGAGGGGGGTTACATGGCATAATTCCCACGAATGTAGGAGGAGGATGAAAAAGATAAAGAAATTTTGTTTTTCTGAGCTGGAGGATTCTCTGCATGACTTCCCCACTGATGGGATCATGTGCTTTCAGGCTGAGATTTTATTAACAATTCAAATGGAAATTGAGGGCACAGGAGGAGCAGATTCTCACATAAACTTGATCTGTCCATGAATGCAGTTCTCTGTTTGCCCTGACCCTGCATGGCTTAAGACACTGCCTGTGAGGCCTGAGTGCCAGACACAAAGACCGAAATGAAAAGCAAGCACATTCCAGCAGTCTGCACAAAGGCAATGGAGCAGTTTCTAGCCGTCTCCCCAGGGAGAGATCTTATCTCCTTGCAGCTAAAACCCTTTAGAGTGTTTATTTGTACTCTAGCACCCGAGCTTTATGAATTGATATGGATGCTGATTAAACTGTAAGTTTCCTCGGAAGGTCTTTGGAGGTGTTCCGCCTGTAGTTTCTTTCCCGAATTCCTGTCCGATATTCATCCAAAGGTTGCTTCGCTTTCCTGGAGAGGGGACGCGGCCAAGGGCTGAGGGTAAAGGGAGAACAGAAAGTGCACGCTGGTAACTAAAAGTCATCCCCAGCCTTGGGAGAGTTTTGCAGAACTTTGTCCTGGGCACACATCACCTGCCCGTGGCGCTCGGAGGGCGCAGAGGCTCGGTAGCAGCGATGAAATGCTGTGTGCGGAGGGGTGACCTTGTGTGGCCGGGCACAGGGGACACATCTGCAGCGCCACATCTGCAGCGCCACATCTGCCGGGCCGCCGCTCCCCGCCAATGGCAGGGATGCTGCCTGCCGGGAATTCCGCCGGGCAGGAGTGACGGGGGGTGGCTGGCACTGCTTTTTGAGGCTGGAGAACACATCCCAGGGCAAGGATATCATTCACGCTCCCTTCATGTTGATACTGCGCCGGTATATTGCTAATAATGTCCGTAAATAGTGGAGATTCCTTAATCAAAGTGTTAAACACTGGTACTTGTGGCTCTCCTAAACAGGCTTCCTTTTATGAAAACGCCCCTGAAACAGTAGGAAAGCTGTAAAAAACCAAATGTTTTGACTGTGTTAATTCCAAAGAGTCACAATATTAATTGCCCTAGCTTTCCTTATTTACAACCACAAAAGAAAAGGAAAATAGCCCCAAAGCAAAAGCCAGCAACTTTTAGATAGGAAATCATTACCATATGTTTTTCCATTTTTCTTAGAGCGTTTAAAAGTTTCAAACATTTTGGTACTCCTGAAAGTATTTAAATTAGTGGGAAGAGATTAGCAAGAGATACTGATTCAAGTAGTTTTGGTCCCTTAATTTTATGGGTTTATATTACCCAAAATTAATGGTTGTACTTAGGCAAATTGTCAGCAATTGGTGACAAAATTGCTTTATTGCTTTTCCTTCATTTGATGCTAATTAATGGCCCTACATTATTAAGTTCAAATCTCTTCTGTATTTCTCCTTCTTCATAAATATTCTTAGTGGTAATGTGTTGGGCTAAACTTTTTTCTTCAGTATATGTAATAATTGCCTTATAGAAATGTGATAACAAACAGCTTTCTGGCATGATTTATAGAAACGTGATAACAAACATCTTTTCTGGCACAACTTTTCCAGAAAGAATATAAATGTTATTTGCTTAAGAGCTTGAAGTCATTTTGATATGAAAGAAGTGTTAGTCACATAATGTGTTAATTGATTCATGTGGTAAAACAATAGTTTTTCATAACAAAGTACTCATAGTAACTTACTCAGCAGTTACTTGTTTTGCCAGTTAAAATCCCTTTACCCCTCTCCTGCTATCTTAAAGTGTGTTTGAAAAAAAAGTTATTTTTCAGTGGACTAAAATAATAGCACATAATTTTTTATCATATTTTCCACCTGTTAATTATCTGGTATTTGGTACAGAGCAGTATTTATCCATGCTTCTCCAAACTATTTTTTTTATGATACATAAGAATATTAAAGTCTAGAATTGGTGCAGTAAAAAGCCACATCTAGGTTTTTTAATAAAAAAAACAAGAACAATGTAAAAATACCCAGATTGAATGTGTTATGTTTTTGTTTTCTAAGAATTAAAAAAAAAGAAAGGAATTAATATATGTCACTAAATTTGGTATTTTTAACATCACATATTAAAGTAGAATAGTGAACTATCAAAACTATCAAAATGACTACTTAAAGGGAGTTCTAGTGGCCTTGTAAGAATAAATTAGTAAAAATTATTAAAAGCCAAAAGGTATTCAAAATATAGGAGGAAATAGTCTCTAAGATTTTATCATTTCACAAATTATAAATATTTCTTTGCTGTTTAATCTTGTGTTGCTAAACTGAGAGAATGGTATCTTTCACCAGCAGAGGATTGCACCAAGGATGAAATATTGTGTATGTGGTTGTTGACAAAATTCTAGTTATCTTTCATCTCAGGTATAGTCAGAAAGTTTTCAGAATTGTCATTTACTAATCCTTGAAGTGGGTTTTCTTCATCTTTTGTCACGAGTTATGCTTTTTTTTTTCAGTTTATATATTACAGAATATCTCTTAGTATTTGTTAATACTTCAGTCATGGTGGTATTATTTAAATAAATCTTTAGAAACACTGAATTTTATAAACAAATTGCTACCTCTTTTTGACATGATTTTTTTTAAAAATGTGTTCCCACCTAAAAGAAGCTTTGAGAAAAAGGAGAGAGAAAAAGTTATTTAGTTTTGCTTGAATGTGAAGATGTATTGCTGGACTTCAAACTTCCATGTTTGTGTGCTCTGAGTTTGACCTCTGGAGGGAAGCAGGTACTGCCTTGAAGTGCCCACACAGACTTTATATTCGAAATTTAGGTATTTTGAGTTTCATCACAGATAATAAGCTAACCTCAAGTCAACAGTATGACTTCTCAGAAATAAATTAAAGGAAGAGGAGAATAATTAGGATCACTAGAATTAGGCAGAACAGTGGCAGTCTGTGGTATAAAAATGTGAATCTAATCTTGCCAGAGAATCTGCCCACATCATTCACTTTTCAGTGCCTGAAATAGTGTTGTCTTAGGCTGCCATTTGAGCAGCCATTTATGCTGCTTTGCTGAACTAACCACAATGAAAACCAGTGAAAATGAAGGGATAGTTCTTTGGGGAGGAGGATAGTCTTGGTGACAAGGATGACCTTTGAATGATAGCTGAATGTGTTTATGTAGGTTGATAGAAAGCAAAACAACACTTCTGTAAATTGAAGTTGATGAGGGTTTAAATTGGGTTTTATGTGTATTGGGTTTTATGTGTTGTGAAGAAATACATACTCAGTTGATAAAAAGTTCTGTTGTAAACCACTGAGAAATTTACCACATGGATGGAATTGATTGAGAAGGCTCTGTCTTCATATGCAAAACTGTGATATTTGCAAGTGTTCTTGGACATCCAAAATCTTCTAAATGTAACTTAAAAATGAAGTAAATTAGAATTTCCTTAGAATTGCTTTCCATTTCTTTTGACATCCTTGGGAGCTCTCTTGAGTAGTTCATATTGCACTTGTCATACATGGTGTCTAGTTTGTGCTTGGTGTGTTTCTTCAACTTTTGTCCGTGGTTCTTGCCCATTGATGCAAGCAAGGAAAGAGTAGGAAAGGAAAACTGTTGCCCTCAGCCCCCAGTTCCTGCTGCCCCTTTTGTATGTGGAACATTTTATGTTTTCCTTGCCTCCACAGAGTGGACATCAGGATAAAATATGTGCTGCTTGATCTCTTTGCTCTCCACAGCAATGCAAGTGTTCCACAGGGGCAACCACACCATCCCACTTCGGTTACCCAAATTGAGTATCTAATCTGGGCTTTTTCCAAGACAGTCTGGCCATCTTTCTCTTGACCTTTTAGAGTGGCCATTTTCTTCTCACTGGCTCTGTAGGCACCCTGAAGTCATGGTGTTACTTCCATGAAACTGTGGCATTAGGACTTCCCAAATTACTTCCCTTCAGTTGCTGCTGTCAACTTTTCTGGCAAATTCTATGATTTTCATGTCTAGTATTTAATATCAGCCATATCCTAATAAGACATTATCATCTATATGTGTAAGATATTTTAGCTCTGATTTCTGTGGTTGGAAGTTTTCAATGATACCTTAGTTATTTTTGGCTTTTCAGCAGTAATTTTTAAAGAAAATATATTAATCTTAACAAGTCCTGGTCAGTCTGGGTGAGTGTAACCTCAGAGAACAGTCACCAAATTAAAAAAAAATTCTTTTATTTTAATTTTTCTATTGATAATGCAGGTTTCCACTGTCCTGGAAGTTGAAAAGTATATACAGATTTTTTTCAGTATACTTTTAATAATACTGCCTATTTAGTGATTATTAATGTAATTTTGCTTTAAATTTGGTATATTATTAAAAATTAGTTCCTTTTGGGTCAGCTGCATAAACATACTCTCTAAGAAACCCCACTGAAACTAAAGTTGTTGTATGTTTAAATTTGTTAAAGAGGGAAGACTTGAGGAATATTTCTACTTTGAGAACTCATGACTGTCTCAGTCTCCTACCTCTAGACAAGTCATATTTGATTGTTGGTACATGAAGAAAAGATAAGAAAAAAAAAAGACTGAGCATGGCCATAATAATGAAGAAACAATGCAACATGGTCAACCAGGCATGAAGAATTATGTATTGAAACTAAGAGGCCAAGTGTCTCATCAGCTGGATTTTAATTGTGCCTGGCAGAAGTGCTTGTACTTGTACAGCAATTGTTTCAATATCTAATTGTGTTTCAAGTTGAAATATGACAGTCTGTCTTGAAACATGAAGAGAACATTTCCTGTGATGCAATGTCTGAGCATTTCTTTACGTACTAAACTGAGACCAGAAAATTGGTAATACTCGTGTTTTTGGGTTCCAGGAGCTTCCTAATTATGCATATTCCTAATTAAAGCTGTATCCTGTGCAGTGTTACCATTGTTAACTCTTTCCTCTTCCTGTCTTTATAAGCCATCTTGTTTACTGTATTCACTTGGTGTAACTTGTTCCTTTTTTTGTTGTGGATTTTTTTTTTAATACTATTAACTGCTTTATTTGATATCAGAATACCTAGTTTTGCTTGGAGAGTTTAGCTACAAAAGCAATGTATACTTTAAATATAAACGTGACTCCAAAGCTGACATCTGAATTATGCTCCTGATAGTCTAGCGTTACCCTTACAGGGTCAGGAGTAAAAGATCATCATAATTGAAGTTAGGGCAAAAAAAGGAGTTTGAAAACAGCTTAAATTTTTACTTAGCATGCATACTGAAATGGATGCAGTACTCAAAATGTAGCCTGGTTTTGAAATGGGCTTTTTTCATTTTATTTCTCGTGATCGATTGGTATGTGAAGCTGGAGCTTTTCAGGAAAAGTCTGGGATTATGAGTGCGTCAGCCTCTGCTTTTAGCACAGCAACGAAGTTATCAATAATGCATTGGAGACCTCAGAATCCTTGAACGCAGGGAAATCACAGCTGGTGTGGGCTCATTGTTGAAATTGCAGATTTGCGCCAAGAGGTCACGACAACTGCATGTCAGACGGTCACACACGCGCACACAGACATGTCTTGGGGGAATGAGGGAATAATGTCTGAAGAATTGCCAGTGCCCACCTTATTTAGAAACTCTTCATATGTTTCTATAGTTCAGCTTTAAAAGCAGCAGATTTAATGCTGCTTGCAGCAGCCTTTTGACATTTTGGCCTTTCCCAGTATCGTAAGTTTTATTGTTTTCCTGACAAGTTTATTCATATACTAACAGCTTGCTTGGCAGCAACGTTCAGACTCAGTGCTTAGGCTTTCTGGTCACGGTGATGGCTGGCAGTAATAGAGAGGGAGAATAAGTGAGTGTGGAAATGCAAAGCTGTCTCTTGTTACATTTTATCGATCTCATTCTGGTGTCATTCAATTAAGACAGAAATGTGATGGATAGTGTCTGCATAGATCCCTACTTTGCTTTCCAGCCACTCTATATAAAGCTTTTTGGGGGGAGGGAGGAGGAAAGAGAGTGTGAGGGGAGGAGGAGGGGGTAGCAAATCAAAGATATACTGTGATTTGAATTACAGATCAAACTTATCTTTTAAAAAAATCATTATTCTAAAGCTATGCTGAAAAGCAATATTAGCAGAGCTAGCAATCTCTGTTGTCTTGCTAATAAGTATGTGTAAATGTCCAGCATATTGTTCATTGCAGTTGAAGTAATGTTGGTAGGTTTTATTGTTGTTTTTTTTCCCCCCTCCCAGATCTTGTCTGTGGTTTATGAATAAACACTTGATTCTTCTGAATTTAATACACAGATAAAAATGAAAGGATTTACTTGCCTAAGAGTTGCCTGCATGCTGTAGGGCAGCAATTCCAGATAAACATCTGAAGATAAGGGTTGTTCATTTCAGCCCATTGTTTACTTTAAATATGGTGGAAAAAAAAAATCAAGAAGCTCTCTCAGTGTAGTACAAAAACACAGAGATTAGCTCCATGGGCTTAAGCAGACCTACATCAGTGCACTACCAAGCCTCTTGCCCAACCTTCACACAGTGGAAACCTCAGATCTAATAAATTACTTTTAATCTAATGCACAGTTTTCTGCCTAAAATGTGAATGAGACAATCCTAGAATGCCTGGGTGACTTCCAGACGTGTTTTTTGTCGTCAGACTTGGGGCAGGCTCCTTAAATGTTCTTTAGAATGTACAGGCTCTTCAGTTGCCTGTGAGGAAAGCCTTGATCAATCTCATTTCCAGGTTTTCCTTCCCATCTTCTCTGTTTGGAGGTAGGAGATCTGTCTGTTCAGTTCACCTCTGTTCCCATGGAACGTCCAGGGGACAGGTTTGCAACTATGTCTAGGGCAGGTTTGGAATTCTCTGCTTAAATGATGTTACCTTGGCAAAAAGACAATTCATCAGAACCAAAGTACTTCATAGATGTATACTGGACACTCCAACTATCACAAAAAGAAAAGAACAACCAACCAAAACAAAAGAGCAAACCAAGCTGTGCCTCATTCAGCATGTAGGGTTGGTACTCCTGGCTTTCCAGCCATTGTGGCTGTTGAGGATGTTCCATTTTTCACAGCCTGGCAGTCTCCCAAAGTCCCTTTTCCTGGCCTGGGTAGCAAAGGAGCCCTAGGAGCCACATTTTAACCAAGAGTCTTGAGGTTTTGATGTTCAGGACTGTATTTTCCTTGCAAATGCCATTATTGAATGCACAGTTACCATGTGGAAGGCATTAATTACTAACTAAGAAATAATTATATTTTAAGGTTTTGGAGTTTTAAAGTATTTAAGATTTAAGCCACATTTTACATGTGACAAGGCTAAGATTTTAGAAATGAAAGCACAATTCTGTTATTCATTCAGATGAATATTCTGCATGCTTGTTTGTGAATGCTGTGTGCCTCAAGTTAACAGCAGTGTACTTGGTGTTCTGTAGAGCCTACAACAGAGTTATGGGCCTTAGTTCTGGATTCATGGGCTCAAAGATCAAACATCAACTGGGGTTTGAGTTTCAGAGCTGCAGAATTTGAAATGAGAAGTTAAGGCTGAGATGAACCAAGGTTTCTCAGAATAATTTGATCTTGTACTACTAATTGGATGCTCCTGCTAAATCAATCAGCAAAAGTTACACTGCCATGAGTATAAATTGTGTTCCCTTTGTGCAAGAGTTCTACCAGTGATCTATAACCCATCTTCTGAGGGCTCTTGGGAAGGAATCACTTGAGCAAGGTGCTGCCTTCCAGACATGGGGATGCAAGGTCTCAGGTCCTTGCAGTCATTGCTGGTTTTTTATCTAAAAGCAAAGATGGGTATGCTCAGGAGGACTCTGAGTAATTGTTGGACCTGCTCTTTGAGGGCTGCTCTAGAGTGGGGATGCTGCTTAGGTGAATCATGGATGATTAATTAATCATGGATGTTTAATTCCCATTGAAATTCTTGAAGTTTGGGGGATATTGAGTATATACAGCTTGAATACCTGCTCCACGGCCAGTATCTTTGGAAATTACTTTTAAGATAAGACAGAGAGGTAGCAGTCTTGCTGTGCTTCTATCCCCCTCCTCAAAGTGACATTCTTTTTATTATTAAAATTAAATCATGGTATAACACGTTGTAGAAAAAATAGCATTGTTTGTGCAACATCCTCTCTTTATTGAGAGACTTTCAGAGCTGGACCTTTTGACAAATCATGCATTTGCTACTCAGGTTATGAAATCAGAAATATTAATGTGCATTTAAAGCAAATCATGTTGCCCAGATTTTACAGGCAATCTCACAGCCAATGCTGTTGGTAGAACTGCTTAAATAAAGTAGTTAAAATTATTTCCTCATTTAACATCCTGACTCATCACAGGTTTCTCTTTCTTTCTGCACTCCAAACAGAGAGTTTGCTTTGCTCCTTCCTGGCTTTACGGGCTCACAGAATGTAAAATATAAAATAGTTTTGCATTTTTAATTACTATTCATTTAACTGCAGGAAGAAAAATATTTGTGGCATAAAAAAGGAAGAAAATATTCTTTAAAATAATGTGGCTTTGTGGGAGGAGACTAAGGGGCCTTGCAGTAGCAGTCTAAAAAAATTTTAACCAACTTAAAATCTGACCATGACTTTTAAAATTTGACCATCTGAATTTTTCAGTGGTCCATTGAAGTGTATCAGGTTCTAACAGCCATACATAAAATAATATTAGGAAAGACAACCAGTCTCTAAAATTATCACTACTAATAAGCTCTACAAGGAAGCTTTTAATATAATTTGTCTACCACAACCTTCTCTTTTCCCTGACCTGAATGAAGAAAGTCCATTGAGGTGTACTTTTGGATAAATTGAACACACTGATAGCTGTTTATGGAGCTGAAACTGAACAGGCATTAAGTTTACAAAACTTGATTTAGATATTTTTGTGTCAGTGTCATGCTTTTTGTAGACGGCTGCATTTCATAATTCCAGAAGCAGCACCACAAGAATTACTTGTTTTGTACAGAAAGGAACAGCTAAAAAAACACAAACCAAACTTGTTTTAAGACATAAACTTGAATTTCTAGTTTTGTTTCTAGACTTCAGAAATTCTCAGAAGATTGAGGAGAGAAGGGAAGGAGGCTTCCTAAGCACAAGCACGCAAGTGGTTATGGCCTATTGTACTCTTTTTAGAACTGAAATATTTCAATAGCTTGAAAATGAGCCAGACAGACTGTATATTATGAACAGGGGAAAAAAATAAAGGATAAAAATAAATAAAGAGCAGCTGCAGTTCTGTTAGCAGTGCATCAGAGTTAAAAGAGACCTGAAAAATTATAGCTGACGTTATGTATACAAATCTAGGAGGAAAGAACCCTAAAGTATATTGAGTCCTGTCATATTCTCTGACAAGAGAACTGAACTTAGGATTCATTGTTTAACATAGCAACAACTTTTTTTTTCTTTTTCAAGTGTTTCTAAAGAATTAGGATTAAATATATAAGACACATGGCAGGGCTTTGAACAGCTTGCTTGAAAACAGAAAAAAGTAAGTCAATATCTGAGTCAGATATATTTTTGACTATTATCAGCTGTAGCAAAAATTTACAAGTAATTGTCTAGAATGTGAGGGTAGAAACTATTAGTATGGCTTAAGAAAAATTGCTTTTTATTTTGGAATTATTTTTGGGATTCTCAGATTCCTGGATTTCACTCCTTGATATTTAACTGCTGGTGGAGTGGACAATCACGTTTTTCCAACATGGAATTCACCTTTATCACTTCAATGTACAGAGAATATCTAAATATTGTTACATTATTTGGTAAGTAGTATGCTTTAAGTGAGAAAAAATGAGAAGTATTCAGAGTCTGCTTGAATTTGAAACCTGTGGCTTCAGAGTATGGCAAACATTCACTCAATCTCTGCGTGAAGGTGGAATAAATAAATACCATTCTTCTTTATTGCACTTTATCCACTAAATTAAAGATAGTAGAATAGCTTTGCTTTTTGATTTTTCAGTATTAAGCAGTCTTGTCCATTAATCAGAAACTGGACAATCTTTCACAGAGAGTGTTCCAAAGGTGGAATTCCTCCAAAGAGAGGAATCAAAGGTGTTTATGTTTCTATCCCACTCAAAGTTCAGTATTTACCACATGTAGTAATTCTGATTTAAAAAAAAAAATGTCTTTTTATGGTAGACATAAAAAGAACCATGTGTTAGAGAAGGGTAAACTTAGAATAATCTAGGAAAGAATCAATAAATAGAGGTGTAATGCTTTATGAATCTAGTCCTAATAATGATTTGATGTGGTAATGGTGATTACTAAGATTTTGGAAGTCAATTCAATGTTAAATTGCTTTAAGGAAGACAGACAACTTCTCTTCATCAGTTTTTGTGTTGGAACAACTGGTAAAACTCTTCCTACTCATTTTTTTATGTGCAATTCTGAAAATCAGTTCTTGTCATTCTGGTTCTTGGAAATAGAGAGATGTAGTGGGGCAAGCTATGTTAGCAATCACTGAATCATCACAGAATCAGAATGGTTTGTGTTGGAAAGGACCTTAAAGATCATCTCATTCCAGCTCCCTGCCTTGGGCAGGGACACCTTCGACAAGACCAGGTTGCTCAAAGAACCATCCAACCTGGCCTTGAACACTGCCAGGGAGGGGGCAGCCACAGCTTCTCTGAGCAACCTGTGCCAGTGCCTCAACATCCTCACAGTAAAGAATTTCTTGCTAATATCTGATCTAAATCTAGCTACTTTTAGCTTAAATCTATTCTCCCTCTTCTTTTACTATGTAAATTGTACCCTTGTACAAAAACCCTTGTAAATTGTTCCTCTCTCCAGCTTTCTTGTAGGCTTCTGTCAGGTGCTGTAAGGGGTTCTAGTGTCTTCCTGGAGCCTTTTCCTCTGGGCTGAAAGCTCCCAATCCTCTCAGCTTTTCCTCCCAGCAGAGCTGCTCCATCCCTCTGATCCCCTTGGTGCCTCCTCTGGCCTGGCTCCAGCAGGTCCCTGTCCTTGCTGTGCATCCCCAGAGCTGGATGCAGCCCTGCAGGGGGGGTCTCAGCAGAGGGGGCAGAGGGGCAGAATCCCCTCCCTGCCCTGCTGCCCACGGGGCTTTGGCTGAGCCCAGCACACAGGGGGTTCTGGGCTCCCAGCGCACACAGCTGGGGCCTGTGGAGCTTATGTGGACATTAATAGGGATCATGGAAAATACAGCTGTGATCAATGTACTCATTTTGTATCTTTATAGTCTAGTAGGAATATTTCCTCTTATCTCATTTTAAAGGGAACACCTCCAGTTCTCAGTGGTCAGTAAGTGTGCTCCAAGTCTTGGGAAACAACAGGAGGCAGAGGTTTATGTGGCCGTGCCTTTGTCCTGAGAAATTGTAGTTCCCAACACTGTGGAAAGGGACTATGGGGTCCTGGTCCATGGCCAGTTGGACATGCACCAGCAGTGCCCTGCCAGTCAGGAGAGCCACCCATGTCCTGGGGGGCATCAGGTACAGCCAGGCAAGAGAGGGGATTGTCCTGCTCTGCTCTGGGGTGGCCTCATGTCCAGTGCTGGGGGCAGTTTTGGGTGCCACAATATAAGAAAGATATTAAGATATTAGAGAGTTCCAAAGGAGGGTCATGAGGGTAGTGAAGGGCCTGGAGGGGAAGCCATTTGAGGAGGGGCTGAGGGCACTTGGTCTGTTCAGCCTGGAGGAGGCTGAGAGGAGACCTCATTGTGGTCTTCAAGATGAGGGGAAGAGGAGATGCAGACCCTGGTCTCTTCCCTTTGATGACAAGCGATGGGAGCCGAGAGGGCAACCTGAAGCTGAGTTAGGTTGGATATCAGGAAAAGGTTCTTCACCAAGAGGGTGGTTGGGCACTGGAGCAGGCTCCCAAGGCAGTGGTTACAGCACCAAGCCTGACAGAGTTTGGACAATGCTCTCAGGGTGTTGGACAACACTCTCAGGCACATGGTGGGAGTTTTGGGGTGTCCTATGCAGGGCTTGGAGCTGTTCCTGATGGATCAGGATTTCCAACTAAGCATATTCTATGATTTTTATACAAGCATGGTATTATGGTGCTATTTGGATTAAAGGTGGTGTCCACTCTCAAAACTACAGTAAAGATCTCCATTTAAAAAGACAGGATAGACTTTTTTAGGTTGTCCCTCTTTTTTTGGCAGCTCTCTTCTAGCACTAGAGATTCCAAAAGCTGAATCATATTTTCAAGAAAATGTCAGATGCTGACAGCAAATTTGAAAACAAGATAAGTTATTTATAGTTAAATAAAGTCTAGTTTCTACTATAATGGGTGAAAATTTACCTGAGAGGGTCCATCCTCATTGAAAGGAAAAACTTAGAAGGATGCATGCCAGGAATATGCATCATTATATCTATTTCTGCTTATGAAATATGAGAACTCTTGAAGCTCTTGGCAGTTTGAGGTCTCTTCTCCCAGGCAAGACAAGAGAACACAGCTTCAAGCTGAACCAGGGGAGGTTCAGGCTGGAAATCAGGAAGAATTTCTTCATGGAAAGGATTGTTTAACATAAGAATGGACTGCCCAGGTTGGTGCAGTTTTCACAGAACATTACATGATGTTCTTGTCTGAGCCCTGCTTGGTTCTTGGCACTTTATCTTTCTTGAGCTGATACATTTTCTTACACTGTGTAATGTCAGCCCCTGAGGAACATGGGGTAATTTTGTGTGTAGAAGAATAATATTACAAATCTCTGAAGAGGTGTCCAAAATTATCAGGAAGTTTTGCGTATGCCTTTTATGATTATTCAAAGTCGCAGAAAAACAGATCCTTAAGAATAAAAGCGTAGTCAACCCTAATGGCTGTTGCTCAATAGGATTGTATTTCATTTTCCCAGCAGCACTGATGTGTCCTAAATAATTTCATGACTTCCTCACCATAAGGCTCACAGGAGCAGAAGGGCACTCAAACCTCACCAAGTCCTGCCAAAAGGAAAGAATATTGTCATTGTGCAGGAATTTTGGGATAAGTGCTGGAAGAAAAATACAGCTGTTTCCTAACAGTTGTCAAGAATGAGATGTTTAGTCAGAAGCTAAACTGACTAAGGAGAAGATGGGAAAGGGATTTATCTTTTTTGTGTAATTTTATTTCCTGCTACTCTGTCTTGGGTTCTGTCACTTGCTATGTGGCTGCTTTGTAAACTGGTGTGAAGATTCTGCAGTTGTAAGGTGTTTGGGCATGCTCTTTTTCATTGGTTTTCTTTCCTGAAATTCAGGCAATGTTTTGAAGATTTTATTTCCAGAACAGTGTCATCTTGCCATAATGAAATGAATTATTCTTGTCCGTTTCATAGCTGTGGAGGGAAAAAAAAAAAAAATCAATGATCTTTTACTTTTTCTGCTTTTCTGTTTTACTATGCTACAAGCAAAATCCAAAGAATCCAAGATCATCTTCTGAGAATTAAAAAGAAAAAGAGATTCTGCTTTTAATATTCATTTCATAATTGGAACACTTTCCTTGAAACTGCTGAGAGTAGAGATTCAAGTTGCTTTTAAAACTAAGATGCTGTCAAACTGCTAAGACAGACATGCAAATATATTGTCATAGATTTATAGGCACCTTTAGGTTGGAAAAGACCTTTGAGATCATCGAGTCCAACCCATCACTCCCAGGGCCACCACTTAACTATCTCCCTCTAGTGCCACATCTACACATCTAAACACATCCAGGGATGGTGGCTCCAGCACTTCCCTGGGCAGCCTGTTCCAATACTTGATACCCTTTTCGTGACAATTTTTTTCCTAATATCTAATGTAGATATTTCCTGGTGCAATTAGAGGCAGTTTCCTTCTATCTTGTTGCTTGCTATGTGGGAGAAGAGGCCGACCTCCACCTGGCTGCACCCTCCTTTCAGGGAGCTGTAGAGAGTGATCAGGTCCCCTCTGAGCCTCCTTTCCTCAAGGATGATCCCCCCACACCCAGTTCCTCAGCTGCTCCTCACCAGACTTGTGCTCCAGAACCTTTCCCAGCTCTGTTCCCTTCTCTGGACATGCTCCAGGTCTTCAATGTCCTTCTTGCAGTGGGGGGCCCCAAACTGAGCACAGGGTTCCAAGTGTGTTCCTCACCAGTGCTGAGCCTAGGGAGCTGATCACTGATACAAACCAAGGCCAGGCTTCCTGGGCACACCCGAGCTCATGCTCAGCTGCTGCTGATCAGGATTCCCAGGTCCTTTTCTACCAGGAATCTTTCCAGCCACTTTTCCCCAGTCCTGTTGAACCTCATGCACTTGACCCCAGCCCATGGATGCATCCTTTCCAGCTCCCTCTGTAGGGCTTTGCTGCCCTCCAGCAGATCAACACTCCTGCCCAGCTTGTGTCCTCTGCAAACAGACTGAGGATGTGCTTGATCCTCTCATCCAGACCTTTGATAAGGATATTAAACTTCAACAGCCTTTCCTTCATCCATTATGTTGGTCAAGCAGGACCTGCCTTTCATAAATCCTCAGTGGCTGGACCTGATCACCTGGCTGTCCTGCCCCTGCCACATTGTGGCACTCACTACTGAAAACCTCACATTGTAGTCCTGTACTGGATAATTTTTTTTCTATCTCTAAGTATATTCTAAATACTTCTAAGGAAGTGTGCAAAACAAACTGAAGTACAAGAGATTGTGCCTTTTCAAATAAATGAGAACATGGAACCAAACTCTGTTCTTTGTTCTCTGTGTTTCCTTGACTTGCATATTGTTCAGACTATGTACATTAGGTTTCTTTCAAATGTCTTGGAGTGGTAGACAGATGGATGGATAAATTGCTGTGCTTGAGGATACAAATATGTGTTTATAGGATCATAGTAAATATTTCTAGTTATTATTATAATACCATTTCACATTAGTGTGTTATCTATACCTGATTCTGTTTCATGCAGAAGCAAAAAATTAATATACACCACTCAGCAAAATAGTAGTCCTAAGTTTGTTTCTTTGTGTATATGAGAATAAATTAATTGCCTCAAATTAAATAAATACTTGAAGGCTATTTAACAATAAAATTTATATTGGTCAACTACAGGGATGATAGAGGTTCTGTTGAGCATTTTCAGATAAAGGAAAGTTTGGGTCAATTAATTTCCATTATTACATGTACCAAGATTCTGTCTCCTCATGACTTTCCTCCTCTTTCTGTATATATTTTAGATGGTTATAACTAATCAATGGTTGATCTTCTTTCTTGACAAACCAGAAAATCCTGAACTAGTTATATTTAAATGCACAACAATAGGATAAATAATCTCTTTCTTACAAAATGGGTGGTCTGTAGCAATCAGCCTTGAAAACTGTTTATTTACCTCCTTGGGAAAAGTGGGGGGTTGAGTTCTATATAGAAATGAAATAAAATGTATGGATATTCCCAGGAGTTTGATAGTGGCATGTAAATACAGATGAAGATATCATTAGGTGCTTTAAGTGACATGGATATCAGAGCTCTAGGCCCCTGGTCAGTGAACAGCAAATTTAATTCTGATATTTCTGAGTTGATCTATTTTGCTTCTTTTGTTGATCATTTCTCTTTATTTAATTAATTTTATATATGAAATCTTGACTCGCAATATAAGTCCAAAAATTAAGAATGAAAAAGGTGTAGGTAGGAGTCTTCTAGATTATCATGCTATAATATCATTTAATATTTCTGGTCCAGGAATGTAAATACCTTATCACTGAGTTTAATCACATGAGTATTAGTAATAATTTCCTAAAAATATAATTCTCTACTTGCATGGAGTTTTGAAATGGCTGTATATAATCAACGAGCAGTAATGTATCTTTAGGAAACCAAATCATCCTGGAAAGTAAATGTTAAGTGACATAGTATTGCATGAATAATAACTATATAATACTGTCTTTAACAGCCTAAGGAAATAGCGAGAGACTACATGAGATCAGGACAGTAGTTTAAGGGCCCAGGGTTCTAGGAAGTGACTTTTGTTTTGTGGAGTTCTGCCTGAATTCAGATTTGGCTGAGTGAATGTAGAAATATGCACTGTAGCTGCTCTGTTTAGGGGACTCAAGAACACATATTTTCTGACTTTAAGGTCAGTAAATTATTTTTAATGATTTAATCTCTTATTACTTCCATAAGTAGTGGAAGAGAAATTTGTAGTAGTTTGATCAATTTTTACCTGCTTAGGTAAATCATTGATCACAGATTTGTGTTATATGACTTTTTATCAAATACAAAACTAAAGCAGAACTTAACATCCTTGTGGTAGTGGTGAAGGGGATTTCTTCTAATGTGCTATAAACTTTTTTTTTTTTTTTTTTGGTGAGGTTTCAGTTGCACTTGCATGTTAGTTTTGTTCTGGAGTATCTTAATAAAGTTATTGATGTTCAGGATATCATAATCTAAGTTATTTCTTAGAAGAGATTTTTGGACTGTTTCTATTATGTTAGGTGTCCAAATAAAGCGGGAAGTTATAAAATGAAAATTACTTGCTTTATTCAAGTATTGTTATGTATCAGTCTTGCTGGTCTTGTCTTACCACAACAAGCTTTCCAAAAAATTGACTGTATTCTGGAACAAATGTGAGTTACTTGGTATGTATAAAGAGAAAGGACTGTAATGATTTCAATATGGTTTTTAACCTGCAAGGATAACTAATGGATATAGAATAGAATGGAATTTTCTTTCACATTTATTTTTCAAATACTTCAGAGTGCATTAGAATAATGAGCTAGTTACAATGAGAATAAACAAGGCCGTTTTTATGGTATGGCAGATTAGACATCAATTATGTGGCCAAGCAGCACTGAAGGATGTAGCAGACTGGGAATTAAGCTGTAGTGTTAATTGATTATGAAATCATTTGATAGCCTTTGGTTTTACTGAAATGATTTTGAGAGTGCATTGTAAACTCAAAATCCATTATAGGAGAGGCACCACATTCTGCACTGAGGGCAATCTCAGTAGTGGGACAACTTCTGACAACAGTGAAAAACTTACTTTGATTTTTGCAACTATTTTGCCAAAAATGATTAGGGAATTGTGCATTTTTCTGGCCATAACTGTGAGTACAATTTGGATCTACTTCCTTTAGTTTTATAACATGAGTATCTTTGTTTCAGGTGTTGGTGTATCTAGTTAAATGACATGTGCTCTTCATCTTTTATGTATATATAATTTGCATCCTTAAATTAGGTGTAAATATGCTGAGCATTTCTACTTGAAAAGGCAAGGTGAAAAAGCAATAGCTGATTAATACTGTCTAGCCTCTGTGCAAGGTGGCAGCTCCCAAATTCGTTTGAATTTGAAAAACACTGCACTCCTTGGGCTATTCTTATACCCCTTCCCAAGGTTTTTGCCCTTGGGTTGCATGGGAGAGCACTGGATGGCAAGGTGGGCTACATCTCACTGTGCCTCTGAGTGTCTTAATGGCTGTTCTTAGCTCACTCCTTTTTTTGTACTGTGTTTTGGAAGGTCCTGCTTTGTCTCCTTTAGCCTCCTAAGGCAACTGCACCTTTTTCATTTCAAAGTTAGGGTGATGGCCATAAATTCATAACACTTAAGTTCCAAGTGGTTTATGACCTTCTAAGAGCTTTCTCTCTCGCTGCTCCTAATGCAGGAGTCCCTGCCCTTTGCTCGTGGAAGGTCTGGCCAGTTTGACAGCCATCCTCATTTGACTGTCTCACCTCTGCCTTGCACCCTGCTCTTTTGGCTGCTTTTCAGTTTCTTCTCCTAAGGGCAGGGGACCTAGGGCTGTGGAGAAGTCAGAATGCAATGATAAAAGGAAGATGAAATGGCGAAAAACAGTAGTCTGCAGTGCAAAAAGCATAAAGAGGCAGACTATAAATCTGCAGCACAGGTTGGGGAAGACAGAGGTGAATTACGAGGCCATTCAGGATTGCTTCAAGGCTGTGCTCTGTGCAGTCAGAGTTTTTCTCTCAGGTGAGTTTTGGCATTCAGTTTTACTTCTTTTTGAGAACAAATATTGTCTTAGACATCAGGGATAATGTCCATTTTGCTGGAATGTATCAAAAAGTTTCAAGTTCTTCTCAGGCAGCTGCTGGAGTTTGGCAAAAGAGATCTCATTTTATTGACTAACTTGAGGAAAAGAAAGAAGGAAACCCTACCAAAAATACACACCACTTTGTCCCCCATGGTTCCACGAAATAATGTTACCTTTCCATATGGACTTGTAATACTGAGCAGTAAGACTTCTGGGTGCATGGGGTGAGGTAGGATGAGGCAATTGAGCAGGTCTGACATTATTTGGTCATCACTAGTGCATATATACACTCTTCTAGTGCCACTTGTACATAGGTACCATACATATCTTTAATGGTATTTAACTGAGATTAAAAAAGCTGTAGGAGTGGATGTTATGAATGCATATTAGGAATATTACTTAAAACCGTAAGCCTTGATATGATAAACCATAACAAGTCTGAAGGACTCATAATGGCTTATCATGTCAATAAAATGCACTTAAAAATCCCCAAGTGATTAGAAGGAGCCATTTCAGTCTATTATATCAATTGTTATATACTGAGAGCATGAGAGATTTATTTTTCTTTTCCATCCTCTGTTTAAAAAAAAAAAGAAAGAAGGAAATTAAATCATAATAAGCTATGTTCAAATAGAATCAAGGTACTAAAATAAACCCACAGAAGGCGATTTACAAATTATGGAAGGCAGTGAAAAGTTCTTTCCAAGAAGAGAATACTCTCATGTTACACTTGGTCTCTCATTTTTAAGCACCACAGGATGGGTGGCGGGTAAAGTGTGTGCTTGCACCAAAGATATTCCTGTTGAACTGGCAAGAAGTGCAAAGTAAACATATTGTCACAAGAAATCAGAATAATTTTGGCACTTATACCAAGTGATGACCTCCAGCACTTGCTCGCAGGGAAAATTGAATTTGCTTTACTACCCCATGTGGTAGTAAATGCTCAGCAATGGTTTTAGCAAAAGAGGGTGGTGATATTTTTCCTAATCTCATACTTTTCGTGGCTGATTTTTCGAGGCATCTTCTTCAGGGGATGGGCAAAGGTTAAGGATGTAGCCTCCAAGCTCTTGAAGGCAGCAAGGGCTCTGATCTTTGTTCTTACCACTCTGACAGCTTCATCCAGAGGCAGTGGCTCTGAAGCAGAGGTTTGGGGAGCAGTTTTCCATCCTGGAGGAGCTGTCAGACTGTGTGTTCCCCACATGTTCCTCTGCCTCTTGTCCATTTGGTCTTGTTACCCAGACTGGCCTGTGAGGCTCATGTAGATCCAGCAGGCTTTGGGAGATGGCAAGAGGATCTATCCTGATGCTGATTTTTGGTGAGAGGGATGAGCTGATTTTGGAGGTGGCTCCTGTGCTGGTCCAGTGTGCATTTTAGCCAGGGGAAAGCCTTGTTTATTAATTTGCACAGTAGAGTCAGGAAAGCTTGGAATTGTTTTCTGCTGATAATAAATAAAGATCCCTTGTATCGTTTATTTGTGGGCTCTGAACTGGATTACACAGCCGTTCTGTAGCATGTCAGACAGACCTGAGCTGGCTCTCTGGGGCCAGCTTTGCAGACGGGCCTGCGACATCTTAAAAGAGCCCCTGGGGGCAGATTGCTGGTGAAATTGGTGTCACAGCTCCCCAGGCTGGCGCAGCAGTCAGCGGGAGAGGCGAGGGCTGCTCAGAGGCTCCGTGTCCTGCTCTCAGCAGACGAGCTTAACCTCGGCAGCGCACACGTTTCAGCTGTTTAATGCCTGAATAGAGGGAGGGCATTCTGGGAAAGCGAATTTTTCTCTCCCAACAGTATCCTTGCTATCTCACTTGCAGATATTACATCTTGCATTTAATGCAATCTTTCCAAACCGCCCAGCTTTGCATTCTCAAAGCCTGAGTTGTGCCTCTTCCTGCCCATACAGAATTAACCTGTTCAGTCCTGCACCCCAATCACATACTCAGTGTGCCCCTGGGGCAAGGATGTGTGGGGCTGCAGATTTTGGGGGATCCTTCAGTGATGCAGCTGGCAGATAGGCAGGAGAAAGAAAATAAACAGGTTCAGGGGGTGGGAGGAAAATGAGCTGGTGGAAGGCAGGGGAGGGAAGCAGTGGCAAGTAAACACAGCTGAACAAGAGGAAAAAGATGTTTATATATGCTTAAGGTTTGCAGTGGGGATAACTGCAAGTCTGTCAGAACAGTTTCTTTCCTCACAGTGCTGGTGAACCCTTCACCTATTTACATGCTGTTATATGTGAGTAGGAAATTTGGCATTATGCAGTTCTCTTTATAACCGAAATGCATCCAGTGAGGCTTGGCAGAGACAAATGTAAATGGTTCATGAGAGGCCCAGGCTCAGCTGAAATAACAAGGCAGAACAGACACGTTCCCACCTGTACATGCACACGTATGTACGTGCACACGTATGTACACACATGTGTGCAGTGCTGGCTTCTGCCCAAGAGAGGAGGCTGCTAATTGAATGGCTGCTTGGCAGGGACAGCAATTTAAGAGCGACTTAAAAACACACATTGGATTAGAAAAGGAGATGGCACCCTAAGAAACACCCAGAGATTGCATATCTCAAATTATCAAAGCTGAGGAAACGCTGGACATGGAAATGCAGCCTCTGCGTTGTTAGTCTGCATCGGGCTGCACATTCTGGAGCAATATTCTGGAGATTCATTTTTCATTTTCTGGTATCTTGGAGAGAGAGAGAGACATGTAGTTGGACAAAGTGATCAATAAAGGAACAAATAAGGAACAAATGCTAAGAATATTCAAGATAAGATTTTATTGTGCAGAAATCTCTGAACAGGACATTTTTCAATCTGTTCTGTTATTTTTAAAATATTTGTTTGACAGGCTTATGTTTCAGGCAGGCAGAAAGAGAAAATAATGTTTTAAAACCCCAACCAGTACTAAGATGACTAAAGAGAAACTAAGTTGAGAAAGTAGGCTGGGAACAAAAGGAAACCAGCAAAATAAATCTGAATAATTAAAGTAAATAAAAAAATACCACAAATAAAAGTACTCTTTGGAGTTTTACAATTTTAAAATCTGATAGTATCTCTAGATTTTAATATGTTGAACTAGAAATGTTAAAGAAATTATGAACATTTATTTATGAACATATGAAAATGTCATAAAATTATGAATTGTTCTAAAAATGGCTAAATTGCATCTGTCTAAACGATCACAGCAAATTCTTTGGGAATGTAGGGAAAGACATTTATAATATTTTACGGTTTTTAAATACCTTGTCTTTGTGTCCCCTAGGAACCTCAAAAGAGCTTTATGAGGGAGAGAAAAATGAGAGGAGCATGTTTACAAGTATTTGTAATGTGATAAAGAATAGTTGTTTAAGACACAGTGCTTAAATACATTGTCTACATTCATCTTATGTGTCTGAATGTGTGGATGTTGTACAGTTTATGTAGCATGTACTCCTGTCTTATTGTAGTCGTAGAAATATTCGTGGCTCAGTGTGACTTAGGCTCATAAAACTGTTGTTTAAGAGATAATTTGTGTTATTTACTGAAGAGCAGTACTTACACAATGGAGTAGTATCAGTAAATTAGTGTTTGCCTTGTTTTGGTTTATGCTTTGGGCTAAAAACAGGTGAAGACGGCATAAGTTTGTTTGTGAAAGCTGGGTGAATACTAATGAGAAGAAAAATCATCCCAGTCAGACTGAATAAATTCAGTGGATAGTATGAAGGATTTTCAGTGATCCATATTGTCCTTGGACTTGGCTGTTGCATTGTACTTTAAATGGAATTGATTGTGTGGTTGTAATGAAAGTAACGGATTGATTTCTATACAGAGTTACACAGAGTAAATAGAAAAATGCTCTTGTCTTGACCTGCATTCATAAACTAAAAATCAGTGGCTCTTGACCTAATCCTTAATAAAAAATGCAAATGTAGTATAGGAAATCGGAAGGTTTCTTTAATTCTTAGAAAATCTACTGTTTATCGGGTTTTGCTTGTGTGCTTTCTTGGATTTTAATTCATTTTGTTCAGGAATCCTAGTAAGTGTAATCTATTTTCTCTTCAAGCAAATTGTACTTTTTGCTGTTCACCTATTTTTGGAAAATATATTTAACTGTTTCCTTCTTTTTATTCCTTTTGCCTTAATTGCATGGAATTTTCCTTTATTTAGATGGAATATTTATGATTTTTAGTACTTTCTCTGTTGAACAGTTTTAGCATAGAAGTTTTGAGTGTGTGACCCATACATTTTTCGGTTGCTACTATATGCACTATCATATATTATCTCTAAAAGATAGTTCTTTCTGAGCTGATTATGCAGATTAACAGCTTTATGTTGTAATAAAAGGAGGAAAGCTGTTGATGGAAATAAGGTGCAACATTCTATTTGAATAAACCTAACAAATGCTTATATTATTACAATGATTATCCCAGTTAAAGGCCATAGAGATATTTACGAGCAACATCTATTGCTCTTTTTTTTTTTTTTTTGCTTTTTTGCATGTATGAGATTTTGGTTCGGGCCCCAGCAAAATGCTCAATCCAGCCGGTGAATTCTCTCACTGAGCTGTAAACCAGGGCTGCAATAAGCAAGATCCAACTTACTGCATCCCTCCGTTTCCCGGTGAATTTTGTGACTTTATTTTTGGTGCTTGGGGTTTAATTTCTCGCTGAAGTAGAGCAGCGCATTGTGGCGCCGCACAAACAAGGAGAGCAAAACAATGGGGACCCCAACGCACCGACGGCCACCGCCACTCCATTGTGGCTTCCAAAGGCGCTCTATTCTTCCCAGCCCACTTGATATCCTGCAGGTTGTGGCAGTACAATTCACAGGAAAAGCTTAGACATTGAGCTTGCACGCTCCTTGACTCCATTTTAAACCCTTTGTTCACACCGGGGTGGCATTTTTTCACACCACATGTGGCAGCTTTGACTCCTATCCAGCTTGTCGTATAGAATCAAAGTCTCTCATTTCTTACATTCCCAGTGTTGTCTCCTGAGTTGCTGTATTCTTTGTTGCTTCCAAAATATTATAAATTTTAATTACAGATGTAGGTTTTTAAAGCTTTATAGACTACGGTATGAGACAACTGTACCTGCACACTCAGATTTGCTTGAAATCAAAGCAGTTTGCAGGGGAGGGGAAGAGCTCTTTTCTCCTCCCTCTTCTCTTTTAAAAAAATCTCAACACTGGCAATTAAAAACTATGTGGTGAATTTGGTATATAGTCATTCTGCCCGATGTATGTTTTGCAGAAAATAATTAAAATAATGTATAGTACTATAGTTTTGGATTTGTAAATTATATGGTGCTTTAGTTTGTTTCAGCATTAAAACATTATTCATCTTAAGAGATTCATTTTTTTTGCACTCAGGCATCATCTATTGTGCTCTCTTTTCCTTACTTTTCCAAAGACAACCTTCATCTTGAATTTTGCTGAAAGTTTTATGTGCCATGTCAATAATAAATTATACCTCAAACTAATTTTAAAGAGAACAAAACAAGTTTACTGATATGAATGCCCCTAAAATATACATTTTTGAAAGTTTATTAATAGATGATATATTGCTTAAATTAATGTCATTCAGTGTAGCTAAAATGCCACTTGACTCCTGAAACAAATGCTGAAGTATATATTTCTTACTAAGAAAATTTACCATGGATTGCAAGTGCGAAGTGACAGGGCAACAATAACATTTGGATAAAAATTGTCACAGGAATTAATGTAACTTTCACATCACACTTTTTGCTATATTTTTAAAATGATCAATGAGAATTAAATGGATGTACGGTTTAAAAGAACATTCTCAGTTCCATGTCTATTTACAAATCTGTACATTCATTGTTGCTGGTTCACTCAGCTGAAGATAATAAAATAATTTCTCCTTGGCACATATGCTAGCCTGTACATTGACATGACACCCTAATAAATATTTTGACTCGAGAGCTGTTGTTTGTTGCTGTTTGTCAGGTGGTTAGAATGGTCTTTTGGCTGCCGCTCCCCTCGCGAACTAAAATATTAAAATGTATGCTTTCAATCTAGCAGCTCTCTTACTACATTTTATACATTTTCTGACTGCTCATTCTTTCTTTAAAAGATAATACTGCTGTGTGCTTAATGCATACTGTTTATTCACCAAAATCCACCTAATTGCTTATGGTTTTTATGAAATTCTTACATTGGTTCTATGTTTGCTTTTAAGGATGACGTGCAGTTGTATTATGTAAGACAATAATTCAGTAACAGCCTCTAGAAAGACAAAACAGCACTGTTCTTTTCTGGTTTATAAAATATAATATGATATTTCCATGTGCTTGTTTTTATGCCACTTCCTTGCTGTTTGTTTATGGAACATTAGATGTTAAGTTGTTAAATCGTCTTAGCTGGTCTGACATGTAGCAGCACTGAATAACAGAAAGTCTGTTCCAATTATTCTTTATTTTGTATTTCAGTCTAAAATCTCAAAGATATAAACTAACCCCTAGTAATAATTAATTTTCAATTAGAAGCACAGTTTTGTTAGCTCTGCTCCTAAGCAGATTGTGTGCAATTAAAAAAAATCAAAATATATGAAAATAACATTTAACTCATGGTTGTTTGAGGTTTTTTTGTCTGTGATTTTCCAAAAAAGATGAACACTCAAGGAACACATTTAGAATCCATATCTAAAAATAGTTTTATTTTGCACACTAAATTATACAAAATTTATAGAAATGTTCATTGAGAAGATCAATGAATATTTTAATAAAATTACATTATAAAGGATTTTTAAAAGTTACCTATTACTTTAAAAAGTAATTAATCTAAATTAACATTTCTGTAGACAAAATGGGACATTGTTTGTTTCTTTTCTGCCAAGCACCTTAGAAGTTTCTGTAGTTTAACTAGCTACAAAGACCAGACATTCTGAAACCAATTTTAGAACATACAAAAAGGATTGTTTTATGAAAACTGAAACTATTAAAAAATGAAGCTTTTCAGAATGCAGTACAGTAATATGTGCTAAGTACTTATTTTCCAAAGCATGCTATAAGGAAACAAACATAAAATACTCATGCAAGCTTATCCATTTACTCTTTAAATGTTAAAACAGTGACTCAGAAGAGCAATGTACACACACTTAGCAGAAAGTTATTTTACTATCACAGTTATCTACATCTAAACCTGACATCACACAGCATTTTTAGAAGACTCAAGTATGAATTTCTCAGAAGCAAGACAAGTTCAGTAAATGTATCAAAATTAGTTTACCTACTTTCACAGCGCATAATTACTGAAGAAAAGGCATGATCTTATTTCATTAAAGTGTCATGAAGCAGGAATATAGAATAAGCATTTGTCAATATCCATTCCAGAAAAACCCAACTTTTATTTCTTGGCGTTTCTTACTTTCCCCCATGTTTCTTCAGACCCTCTTCATGTTAATATTTCTTCTATTTGCAGAAAAGAGAAAAAGCTGGGGAGGGGGGGGAACCCCAACAACAAAACCCCACAAACAATCAGCAAAAGCATAATTGGTTTATATTGCCTTTCAGCTTGTGGCCTGTCCTCATATTATTAAATCAGGTCATGCATACTCCCCTAAAATTCGGCTTGGAGTAATCCTCTGCTACTTAAGGCTGGATGAAAAGAGTACTCATTGTGAATTATGTTTCATCTGTCACAATAACCTTCTTTATTCTTTAGTGCACCTCCCCTTTGCCTGCGGCAATTAGAGAAAATAGGTATGCCTTGAAGTATGAGATAGTGGTATCTCAAAAATATATATACTGATGACATATACAGACAACACTGGGTTAGCAGCATCCTGAAGAATATATAAGCCCTTTTTGATGCAATCCAAATTTTGTTAGAACAGAGTAGAGGCTGACGTTGTACAGCGAGTAAGTGCTGATGACTTTCACTAGATTATTGTTTTTTATGATGAGCAGTGATCAGAGATTTTGCCATTCCATTAAAAGAAGAGTAAAAAACTTGCTTACCGACTGGTATCATTTTCCACATTAGCTACAATTCTGTTTTGTTTTTTATTAATTCGAAGCAGTTAGAGAATCTTTTTCTTCACTCCTCCCTGAAATTCCTGGAGTTCTGTTGAACTCTTTGACTGAACATTTCAGCTACATTTTCTCAGTGGTTTAGCATGATTATCATAATTTCTTGCAGTGGTGTGAACATTTAACTGTTTCATCTTTAAAACAAAATACAAATTAAAAAAAAAAAAACAAAAAGTTGACCAGTGAGTATCAAAAACGTTTTTGCACTGGTACAGAAGCGCAAAACCCCGTGTTATCAGATATTATTTTTCCAAATTATTTGTCTTCCTGTATCGAGAGGAAAAAAGAATATAAACTCTCTTAGGATTCTAGTCACCACTGTCAGGTTATTTTATCTATTAGAATATCTGTCTTTTCTTAAAGACTATGTACTTTATTGTATTTAACAAACAAGAAAAGCAGCAATACTTTTTGGATTTAACAAACAAAAAATCCCAATATTTTTTTGATTATTTTTAGTTCTTGAATTAATTTTGGAAGCTTTCCAAGTTCACTTTTGTTTTTCTCCTGTGTTATTATTAAAGCCTTATGGCAGCAAACCTCAAGTCGGTATCTTGTTTTGAAACTCCTCACAATTCTGGGCAGTTCATACCGATCCCAAATCAGCCTTCCTTGCACTTTAAGAGGGCTGATGTTCAACTGGAAATGATTGAGAGAGAAAGCACCTTAAAAAAAAAAAAAAAAAAGTGCTAAATCAAGCAGGTTAAAACAAAGAGATTCTGCTGTGAGGCTGGTCTAACACTAAAACACAGTTATTAAAGTTCCTAAGAAACTACTATACTACAAAAACCAATAATACTTGTGAATAAAGGAAGAGAGTTTGGCCCAGTGCACAGGTTTGGGCACAAAAGTGCTTGCTAAGCTATCTATTTCACACATGCAACGACAGAAGGTTCGATATTCATTCGATCGATGACTGAAAAGGCACAATGGCAAAATCGGACGGACTTCTTTTCAAATACAGATCTCCGATGTCCCCCTACAGTCTGCAGTCGCACGGCTGGTGGTGTGGCACAGACGGAGCAAGGGTTACATCAAGGCTGTTCTCTGGACCGTGCAAACAGTCTAGACCAATGACCTGCAGCATCGTGCCCTTTGAAGAAGAGGCAAGTTCAGTCACGACGAAGAAAAATCAAGGCGTACCCCTTTTAACAATAGGGAGCAGCTCGTGGCTGCAAAGAGGTAAGCAGGGGTAAGCAAAAAAAGGCATCTGCTTCCATGGTTACAGGCCAAGCATGGGAACCTTGCTTTTGAAGAGGGACAGTTCTCAGGCTCCCTCACAGGCTATGTCATGCATTATAAGCAAAGGCAGGTTGAGCTGAAATCCGCAGAGTTATTTCAGAGTAAAATGATACGCGAGCACATGGCTGTTAGCAAAAAAAAAGTCACATGACTGTTTAGAAGCAGCCTTGCACTGTTTCTGAATCCAGCCTTTCGTTCGGGGCAGTTTCTGCTTCTTGTCTTTTTTTATTGTCCTTTTTTCTGCCCCCACCTCCGCTTTTGCAGCAAACTAAGAAAATTGGGAGAAGGTTTATACAAAGCAAACATTTGTTTGATACACAAGATTCTGGCTATTCTCCTTCTCTAAACTGAAAAAAGTTCAAGGGTCAATGATTTTTTGTGACAGGGCCACAAATCCTTTTGTTAATGTAGCTTTAGCAAATGGCATTTAAAATAAGATTTTGCTTTTCTTCCCAAGTGCATATTATTATTAGTTTGACCGAGTAGGAAAGCAATGAATTTCTGTTTCTCTGCAATAACTTTTTTGTTCCAATATTTTTCTAGTTCTTTTCTTAATTTTTGGGCTCTACAATGCTAATTTTCAAGATTTGCACTTTTAGAAAAGACAACTAAAAAGGTACACAAAATCAACACCTAATAGTCCTGCCATCTTCAGGGGGGAAAGAAAAGAGAATTATCTGCAGGCATAGGCAGTAAAATGTGATCAGTGACTATAAGCCTCTGGTGTAACCATTAACCTTTGAGAATCGTTATGTTTGTACTTTGTTTCTTTTTGCTTTGTTATTCCTTTAGCTGCTATGTGTCACATTTTCTCCCGAAAAATTAAAATGTGCAGTGTATTTGCATTGGCATAGGTGTGCCTGGTTTTTGAATTGTGTTTATTACATCTGTTCTGTGACATTTTAACTGTTTGTGGTTGTTTGTAAATTTCGATGGCTTATATTTTATTAGAATTTTACTGTTAAAGAGTTTGCTTTAGTAGCTTCTGTTGCATACTATATGATGGTCTGTATTATTACAAGCTATACCATTTGTCTTCTTATTATCAGTATGAGATTAATTTTATTCCAACTGTTCTTGTTCAGACTGCAGGGTGGGGGGGCACAGTGGGAGGGAAATGTCTGGCAACTGTGGAACAGAGTTTAAAGTTCCAGAAACACTAATAATTGCTCACATCATTTCTATCTGTAGGGACCTGTGGTACTTGGTAGAATTTGTATTGCTATCTTGTAAATGTAATTAATATTAATGAGTGTATTGAGGGCAGTATTTTCTCAAGGTGTATTCTGAACTTTCGTTTAATTTTTAGGGTGGTTTAACTTCAGACTGAGGATTCTGTATTTGAAATTAAAGGATGTATGTGAACTAACTGTAAGTTGCCCTCAAATAACAACAGGCTTTTTAAAAAGAAAAGTTTCTGGCCTACCCTCACATTTACGGGCCAAAATTATCCAAAAAAACCCACCCCAAAAATGCATAGGAAAATATAAATATCCAGTATAAGCAATTAAACATTAACAATAAAAAGTAAGAAGCCCATTATCTTAAAATGGTCACCATCTGGATGAATTAGAATCATTCTGGATAATTTATACCCTACATATTTATTCAGTTTTCAGCTGGACTTTGGCATGATTACAAGCTGTACCTTTTCTCCAGAATGTCCATTAACTAGTGCCATTAGTTTAAGAGAAGAATCTGTTTGCTGGTCTTTTGTGTAGGCTGTTAGATGTAGTAAGACATTTTGATATTCCTGTAGAACTACAGATGCATGTTAATGATGGCAAACATTTTCATAAACTCACTGCACTGTACAAATTCATACACTGTGTGGAAATATTGCGCCTTCAGGTTTATTTAGTCTATGTGAAATTCTCTTAATTTTTATACCTTGCAATGATAAATTAAAAGATTAAATAATCTGCCATATGTATGGCACAAATAGTGCAAAATACAGTGCTGTTGTATTTGGTATTCAAACACTGCTTGAAATTATTCTCATGCTAATAAAACATTTAGTTTAAACTTTTTTTTTTTTTAAGAAAGATATTTGCTACTGGAAGGAAGTTTTTTTTTTTTTAAGTAGAAGGCTTTCTTCTTGTCCATTTTAATGTAATTAATAAGAAAATAATTTCTAGATTCACAGCAGTCTGCACAGTTTACCAAGGGGATCTGATCTAAATTATATTTATGCTCATTTCTTCAAATAATAAGTCTTCTCCTGTAAGGAGCTGAGGCTAGAGCACTGCAATGAAAGATGTGTAAGACTTGGTTTTGAAGGGAATAGTTGCATCTCCATGAGAAAATATTGTGAGACCATTAGGTTTAATTTCCATTGGTGTCATTGTAGGGTGGTTTTTACTGTGTGTTGATGTCTTGCCCCAGAGCACACACGGTCCTGTCCCTCCAGTGTTGGTGACACTCAGGTTCTGAAAACCCTTTGGGCAGTTGCTTGAGCCATGTGCCAACCTCGCACCTGGTTCACTCAGCTAAAGTTCAGGCTGCCAGTTTGAGGCCTTTTACTCCATTTCAGCCAGCTGTGACTCAGAGCCAGAGTTTTCCTTTTCTTTTTGGACCATTTATTTAAATGAAGGAGTAAATCATCTAAACATCTTATATCCCTTCTTAAATACCTTAAAGTGCCTCACCACTGTTTTGTAACCTCCACTGTAGTACAGAAGCCAATTCAGCTTCTCTGAACCAAGGTAGAAGACAGGGAGGGTTTGTTGGTTGGTTTTTTTTTTTTTTAATACTGGAGATTCCTCCTGGATGTTGGGACGTCCTGTGGTTTTCATAGAAAGGATTATCAGGCACAATTTCTTTCATAAACAGTGCAATTCATGCCTCTGTTATTGTCAGAACATTTTTTTCCCCACAATAGAGGTAGACAAAGATTTTTCATGGTTTCCTCTAGGCAAGGTTTGCTGTGTCACCAGTTTATTTTACAGGAGTTTTAGATTGACTTGCTCACTTGAATTAAAAAAAAAATAGAAAGTGTTAGCTCTCTCACAGTGTGCCAAATTAGGACAAAGAGGCCATGATCTTCTTGCTCAGTGGAGATGAGAATTCTGAAGTTTGGGATTATATTTAAGCAATAATGCATGCTGACTTGAAGCCATTTTGACACTGTACTTTTGTATGATATGCAGCAATGTGGTAAATCATCATTTCAAGGACCGTAGTTTATCATGCTGCACACCCTAATGATTGACTGGATAAAACAAAGGCAGCAGAAACTAGATGAAAGTCCAGTTTTAGTCTGCTAATACGAGATGAATTACAGTTGACTGAAATTTAAGGAAAAGGCTCCTTTTAAACGCAATTTTTCTAAAAGGTTAATCCCCACCAAAAATCCTTTGATCTTATTCTCCAGATAATCCTTTTCTACATTACTTTAATGACACAGAATATTCAAACCTGACTGTGGACTTGCTAAGAGCAAGGACCTGGAGAAGTCTATGGAGCAAAGAATCATCAATGCTTAAAACTGTGTTTGAATTTTGGTAGCATGTGAAAGCCTCTAGATTTTCCTCCTCAAAATCAAGAGTCCTGATAGACCAAGGAAATCAGAAAAAGTTATTTAATTTTGATGCTGTACATGGATTTGCTTTCTTATGAACTTGGGAATGAGTAACTGCATCTGCTTTGGTTTAAGATACAAAACAAATTAAGTCTCTCTGGCTCTTGAGTATTCTTCTTTGTCTATAATCTCCACCACAAAAAACCTTAGAAAGTCTGATTAAGTTGTTGCCCCTTATTCAAGTCTCCTTCCAAATACATTGAATATAAATAACAGATGCAAGATGAACTCTCAAATGATCAGAAAGTCACATTTTCTCATTCTGTGTCATGGTTCTGTGATGTTTTGAAATGGAAGTAAGTGATTCCAGGAGCATCTCAAGTGTAAGAGGTTCTTTTCAGGGCTGTCATTTTCTGAGCCCCTGTTATTGATAAGTAGAAGTCCCTTTAATGCTTATATCCTGTTCACAGGAAGGGAATGATTAATATTATGGAAATAATGTTAGTCCAAAATAATCTATTATTTCTGCTAGCTTTATAACAGAGACATGCAGAACAGTAATAACAGCTTTGTTCTTGTGTAGAACCTGGCTAAGTTAAAATCACAATCACAAGTTATATGATCTCAGGGCAAAAACATTTATTGCAAAGAGCTGGCCATGCCATAGATCACAGAATAGTTTTGGTTGGAGAGGACATGAAAGATCACAAACTTGCAGAATGTTCTGAGTTGGATGTGACCCACAAGGATCACCTAGTCTATCCCTAAAGTGAGTGATCCATACAGGAATCAAACTCATAGCCTTGACATCACTAACACCATGCTCTGACCAACTGAGCTCATCTTAGGGTCAACATGATCTGGTTCCAACCCCCCTGCCATGGGCAGGGACACAGTCAACTAAACCAGGTTGCTCCGAGTTCCACCCAATCTGGCCTTGGACATTGTTGGGGGAGCATCTACAGATTCTCTGGGCAAAGCGTGCCAGTGTCTCACCATCCTCAGACTGAAGAATTGCTTCCTAGTATCTAACCTATATATGTATTCTCTTTTAGCTTAAATTAATTCCCCTTGTCTTATTGTTACAAGCCCTTGTAAAAAGTCACTTCCAGCTTTCTAAACCTCCCCAAGTATTGCAGGGTCCCAGTAAGGTTTCCCCAAAGCCTTCATTCCTCCAGGCCTGACAATTCAACTCTCTCATCTTGTCTTCGTAGGAGAATTGCTCCAGCCCTCTGATCATTTTGTGGCCTCCTCTGGGCTCTCTCCAACAAATCCACATCTGTGTTGTTCTGAGAGCCGCAGAGCTGGACACAAAACTCCAGGTGAGGTCTGATGAGAGCGGAGGACAGGGCAAGAGTCATCTGCTGGCCATGCTGCTTTTAATGGAGCCCAGAATATGATTTGCTTTCTGATCTGCAACAAGATGCATTATCCTAAAGTAGGAAACAATAGAAAATAATAGAAAACAATGGGGAACAAGTAGAAAACATGGTTGCTTTTGCATTTCTAATATTTCCAGAAGACCATCACAATGATTCTTCTTATTTTAAATGCCTTTTTCTTCTCAGCACTTGTCTCTTCCTTTTTTTTTTTTTCCCATATTTGATTGTTCCCTTCCCTATCTAAAGAGTTAATCATGAAAGAGGGAGTTTTAAGGATGAAAAATGGTCAATTTTTTATTATATGCCAAAGATACGCCTTTGGTAGAATTATTGCATCCTATTTCAGAACTAGGTGGAAATTTGCCTTGTATTTGTATATACTGAAGAACTCTGAAAGTCATACATTACTGACAATAACTTGTGAAGAAATCTTGTAATACATTTGTGCTTGAAAACAGGAACTTTGCAAACTATAGCAAGCATCCAAACATTGTTTTTTGCAGTATAGAAAGAATACATAGCAGACTGAAAAATGAGACCAGGCATTTCAGAAAAGAGAAACTTCAAAAAGATCAGCATATATGCTTAATAATGCCACCATCAAGGACATGTTTATGAGAGTTTTGGCCTAATAGAATTTTTATAAAGAATGAAAAATCTGATGATTTTTGATTTATGAGGGGCATGATGGTTGATAGTCTGACATTAAAAAAGTATCAGAAATTTCAATCTAAAAAAACTTTCATATTTCTGTGAAATGACATCCCTTTGAATCTTCTGTGCCTGGGATTTTAGGTCTGAATGGTAATCCATTTCCCTTGTAGTCCCTTGGCATCCATCGTTTTTGGATGTGTGATCCCAGAGCAGACATCCTAACCATACCCTTCAGTATCTATTTATGGGCATCCTGTCCATGAATTTGTCCATGAACTTGAACTATCTGGAATTTAATAATTTTGGTATTGTGGTTCAAGGAGTGAAGCTGTTCAGTTTGCCCTTCTGAGACTTATTCTGATATTTGATTTCTGAGCACCAGGTAGGATAACAAGTGCTCATAGTAACTTCTGCTTTGGTGAACAACTCCACTTTGAATTGTTTCTACTTGTGTTCAGCAATCTTCCAAATATTCTGTATTTTGACTGACAATGATTTTCAGAAAGATTTCCTTAGTTATCCTCTCTCATAAAAGATTTTGTATTAGCACTTCTGTCACATGAAAAGTTGTTCAAATGCTTGTATATAAGCAGGACTGGTGAGATATGAAGAAAACCCTGATGACTTTGTATTGGCCAAATCAAACTCCTGAGATATTCAGTCCAGCCTGTTACTTGCTGCAAAACCTCTTTATCTGTAAAACCTATTTATCTGTCCTAGCACTTCTTTCACAAAGCAAATAAAAAGTGGTACAGTGATTACACTGTTTTTTATAAATTATATTGTAGGATTTCAGATAAATTCTTAAGATTCAATACTAGTCAATTTTTAAATGATAATCCCCTGTGAAATCATATAGCAGATTTTCCTCTGGAGGTGAGCAAAAGTATCAAATTCTTCTGATTTTAACCTGTTCTTTGTGAGAAAAAAACTGTAATTGTTCTATTGGAGAAGATGATAGAAATATACAATTGTGCTTGTTTTTTGTGTTTTTGTTTGGTATTGTTTGTTTTTAAATTTGAAAGTTTATCTTTTACTACTCAAATATTTCAAGCTTTTTTCTTAGTAGATTTAGGTAATGAGGTTTGGTAGAAATGGCAAAAAGCACCCCTCCAAATTCCCCAAGTCTACATCCTTTCAATTTATGATTGACCAAAATTCAGCATATTTTAAAATACCTGGTCCTCTTTTTAATGTGTTAGTCTAGAATAGCAGAGATCAAACTAATTCTGTCCAATCATACGAAAGCACTTGATTTCTGAGGGGAAATTTAGCTACCTTTAATTACTGTGGGTTTTAAAAGCGTACTAGAATATGTGTTTCAGAAGTGCCATCAATGAATAATCCAGAGAAAACTTCACAATTGAGAGACTGTGAGGAATGGAAACAGGATGAAGTCTGAAAACTTAGTTATGTACATGGTTATGATTGCTTCTGCTATTATCTGCGTTCTCAAGATTTTTTTAAAGGAAATAAAGGAGTTGACTATATTAATAAATCACAAAATAAGCACTTCAGTTGATCCAGTCTAGCTCTCTCCAACTAAGGTATTTGCTCAGGCATGGTCAGTGAAGAGTATTTCTAGGACACAACAGATTTCATCCAGTCAGAATCCAAAAATAGATCAGATGAATCATGCTGTGAAGTGTCTCTCCGATTCTCAAGGACCTGCAGTGACTAGCTCAGAGATACTGCTTAAAACTAGATAAGAGGAGTTTCATCCAAAATAACTGCAACTCCAGTGATCTGATATGTCCATGAGCAAGGTTTATGCAATTTAGAACAGTGTCAGGTTGGACTTTTCAGATAATGAAATAAAATCAGTAATGCTTCCACAATGAGGCACCACAGCAACCTCCCTAGGAATGCAGCCAAGCATTCCGAGTGCCCAGGTGTAGGAAGCTTGAACTTAGGTGTAGCAAACAGAGAAAGAAATGGGACTAAAACAAATAGTGGGAAGGGAAAGGTTGTTGTGAGGATGCTAACAGCTTTATTTCTCTTCAATAAAATAAAGGCCAAGAGAAAAGGTACACAGTGGGAACAGGACGATTGTGAGTGAAGGAGAGCAATCTGATCTGAAGAACAATGCTGGGACAGCAATAATTGGCAGAAAGTCAGATTGGAAGTTGGAATATTTCTAGCCATCAAAGCAGCAGTGTTCTGGAGGAGACTCCCAATAAAGTGGTCAGGTTTTGTTTTTCCATACACGTCTGACTGTTTGCCAGGTGGAAAATGATACATTTATGAAAGGGAGTGTGAAACACAGTCTCCTCTGATAGCAGGAGCTTGGACTGGATATGCCACAGCTTTGATCCTAGAAGGGCATGTGTGTATGCATGACTGCACTTATTGAAGTGACAGTAATTATGCTGTAGATATGCCTATACTATCAATGTGAATATGTTGTGGTGCTTCTTTAAACTTGTAATTAATACTAATTGAGCTCTCAGCAGCTGAAGGGTTCCTCATTTAAAAATCCTGTGCTTTCCCTGAGTGTAACAACAATTTTCTAACTTATCCCACTTCTTGAAAAACTGCGTGTTAATGAAAGGAAGGCACTAAATATGATCTGTTGATTACAAACAGCTCAGAGGATTTCTTAGTGTTTAAGCTAAATATCTCTTACCAGCATAGTGGTTCTGCTGCCTGTGTTTTTACTCAGTATTTTATTTATTGTTCTAGACATGTGACTGTAGAGTAATACTTTCCCTATGTCTTCTGCTAAACACAATTTTCTGTTTGCTGTGAAGATGAGAAAAAATATAGGGTTTGTGCATGAATTCATTCTGTAAGATTTCTAACAATCCACAAAGAGAAAAAAGAATTTTCAGGTGCTAAAATTCAGTCTAAAAATTTGAGTTGGTTATTTTATAAAAGTAATAAAATTGTGAATTTATTTGCATGCAAAGATCAGCACACAACTAAATGTGCATCCAGCAAAAGAGTGCCCCCAGTTTGATATGCTGAAAGGTTATGGGGCCTGCAAGACAGATGTTGTACCATATTACTTTGTTGTTTCAGCTACTGGAATATGACAATTAAATTTGTTAATGTGTTAAAAGTTCATCAAGTCTTGTAAAAAAAAAAAGCTTTCTCTCTTTTTTTTTGTCTTCATGATTTTATGGGACATAACACTGTCTTTCTTTGAAACAGGCTTCCTTTAGACATACCAGGTGAAAGTCAGCTAGTTTGTTGCAGGAGTCCTGGATCCCTGATCTGATGTGCAGTGTCTCTTCCAGGTGTACAGCTGCCATTCCAGGTGTACAGCTGCCATTCCATCTCACAGCAGGACTGTGTTTGCTGCCCCAGAAGCTGCAGGTAAGCCCTGAGACCACTCCCCAAAATCTGTGTCCCAGTCACCATGACCAGCCCCTGGCACATGAAGGGGGCAGTGCAGCTGCTCTCCATGCCAGGACAGCTTTCCCAGGACAGTGAGAGGATGCTCCCTCTGCATTCCAAATGGCTCCTGAGGAGCTCAGCCATGGTGCTTCTCCTCACAGCACAGGGCTGGGTTTCAAATCAGAATGGGCCAGTGTGGTTTAAACTCCCAAGTTTTTACATTTTGTGCCGTTACTCCCTTGCATTTTTTTCTTTGAAGCAATAAATTATTTTTATTTAATCCAAAATTTATTAAAGCAAAAGTGATTATTTCATGAAACAGAGTATCAAAATTTGTGCCTTTTACTCAATTTAAATTTGACCAGCTTCAGCTCTGAGACATTGTTCCATTGTTTTCTGCTGGCACTTAAAGGTGGTATTTGTTTTCCTATAATGACTGCTGCATATTTGTTCAAGTCAGCTGAAATAGATCCGAGATCTCTTAAGACTTTCACTGTAATGTGTGTTCTCCAGTATTCAGTATTTGCATCTTTTCCTTCACCTCTATTTTTCCCACATCATTTTCAAAATACACAGAATTCTCTAACCATAACTGTAGGATTATTACTGATCCTGCAACTGCAGGAAAAGGCAGTTGCCTATCATTTCTACTTCACTGTTCCTTTGAGCATCACTGGGTTGTGCTAAACTTTCTATGATGGCACTTTATGTTAAATGGTGAATGTCTGTGTTTACTCTGTTTTTACTCTGTCCCTTTCAACAACCACTCATTCAGTTTCTCCTTTCAAGTCAAGGATGGATTGTGAGTTCATAGTTATTCACAAATGTTTGCATTCTCCACTTCAAATCATTTTGGTTAAGTTCATACTAAACATTTCTTGATACCTTTAATTTTCCTCTTCCTTCAGGAATAGGAAATGATGTAAGAATGACTTATTTTTAAGGTGGATTCTGCTCATCTTTCCAGCTGATGTGGATATGTAAACTCAGAAGGATATCAAGCCACAATCAAAAGTTTATGAACAGGTCTTTTGAACTAAAATATGTCTTGAGAGCCTCTTCAGTTCAAATGTCACTGATTTGGGATACTGCTTATCCAGTACATATCCATGTAAATGGGATTTGTATTTTGGTATTAAAAGTAAAATAATCAGGAATATTGCTCATGAGTGTGAAAGAAAAGTATAATTAACTACTTAATATTTAATTAGTAGAATGTAGTCATATCACTTTTTGCCATATTTTTATGGTCTTTTCATTCCATTACTGTGCTTACTTGTTTTGTACATCTAGAGAAAATTTTGCTCTACTTTCTGCCAGGGGTGGAAGAAAAAAAAAGAAAGGGAAAAAAAAAAAAAAAAAAAAAAAAAAAAAAAAAAAAAAAAAAGAGGGAGAGAGAAGGAAAAAAAGGATCTGAATCCCTGCTTGTAGGATGGTGGAGGCCAGCTGTCCAAACAGACTGCATATTTGGTCATAAATTTATTGGGAAATGAGTGTGTTTTATTAATAAGGATGTGCACTTTTGATATTATCTTTGAAGTCAGAATAAAGCTGAATATAAACCCAGTTAATCAGTCTGAATAGTAATATTAGTAGAATGGGAGGGAGGTTCTCTTTTTGTAATATAGGACTTCTTCTGGAAAGTTAGAAGTTAAGGAAATAAAAAGGGGAAAATGGTCTTTTGCTTAGAATAAATGGATGAATTGTTCCTAGAGCTGGATATCCTACATAGTCCCCATCCATCAAATGACATTATTTTTATGGTGCCTGGACTATGCTGATGAAAACCTTCCTGGTTTTGCCAGTAGAAGAAATTGTCAGATCCCATATTAAGTACAATTTACTGGTGTGTAAACTAGTATGTACTGACTGCAATATTTTTGGTGTAGATTTTACCCTGGGCTTTTATAAGTCAAGAAATTTGCACAATGAATACTTTTGTAAAAAAATTATGGAAAAGGTACATATCATTTCCCCTCCTTCTTTGGAGTCCTTTAGTCTTTTTATTTATTAGCATATATTGTAAAAGTTTGTTTATTATGCAGTTGAAAGTTACCCAGATATTTCTGTTTGCTAATTGCTCTTGGAAAAAGACAACAAGAAATGATACTTGTACTTCTGCAATTTGACAAAATTGCAGCATATGGGAAAAAAAAAGGAACGCTGTGTTTTTAAAAAAATCTTGTAGGATATACTGATCAAATTTTAGCTTAGCTATTAGTAGTACACTTTGCCATTAAGTAGGAGAAAACGGGAGTAACTCTACTGTACATATTCAAAAATCAACACTCCTTCTTAAGGAAAATCCCAAATACAAAGTATGCCATTGTTTGCTGTGCATGTGGTGACCAGTCCGGGTTATATTAAGTTGAAGTTACTGCCATCTGGTGGGGAAAAGACTGTTATATCCCAACAGTTGGAAGCAATTCTGTCAGGAATACATCCCCTGCACCTGTGTGAATGGTGTGTGTGTGTGTGTGTAAACAGAGATAGATACAGATATATCTATATACAGTATTGGCATTTGGTTGCTGATTCTGAAAGAAATTTCAAATATTCAGTGACACAGAACAATCTGCTGAATCAGAAATTAGTCAAGGCTAGAGAAATGTAGGAAAGAAAATAAGGTAAACTTCCTAGGTAGAAAAGATAGATATGCAGTATGTATGCTGTGGTCCTGCCAGTGTGCCCTCACTCCTGGGCTAGATTAACACTGATAATCACATACAGGCCTTGTTCCCAGAATATTTCTTCACAGTGGGAGATTTTACACTTTTTGCAGTGTTTCATGTGGCACTTTCAATCATTTAATAGAATCATAGAATGGCCTGGACTGGAAGGGAACATTAAGCTCATTTAGTTCCAACCCCTGGCATGGGTAAAGGGCACCTCACACTAGACAAGAGCCTCACTTGCTCAGAGCCTCAAACACGTCCAGAGATGGGGAAGCCACAACTTCTCTGGACAACCTATGCCAGTGCCTCACTCACAGGAAACAATTTCTTCCTAGTTTCTGACATAAACATACTCTCTGTCAGTTTGAAGCCATTCCTCCTTGTCCTGTCACTCCAGACCCTTGTAAATAGTCTCTCTCCATCTTTCTTGTGGGCTCCCTTCAGGTACTGGAAGGCCACAATTAGATCACCCTGAAGCCTTCTCTATTCCAGGCTGAACAATTCCAATTCTCTCAGCTTTTCTCCACAGGAGAGGTGCTCCATCTGACGAATTAGCATGGTGTTCTCCTCTGGACTCTTAGAGATGACCACAGATTATTGCTGCAAAAACATCTGTGCTAAATCTACCTCCATCCTTTGCTTAGACTTTCTCTTTGATGCAGTGTGTTTGGTCCTCCTTGAGCCTTGATGTATACCTGTGTTAACTATTGCCTGGTTCTTGAAGGATCAGCCCAATAGGAATGGAACTGTATTAACATCAGGGGAGTCTGTGGGGCATTTTATGCATATTAAAATGATCAGGTTTTATTTGAGCTAAAACTCTTACACAGGATATAAGAGTCAGTGAAGTGAATGATATGTGAAGTGGTAATAGCAGTGAGATTCAGTTGAGGCAGACAGTGTCAGATGTCTATCTGCAGTAATAAATTGCTCAGTAACCACATGGGAATAATAAATGGTGTCCAGAATTTGGTCTTATTCCATCATTACGGTGTCTTGAAGACTCCAAACAAGATTGGATCTGTTTTATGTATGAATATTAAATAGGTTTTGTCCTTATCGTGTGCTGTATTTTCTCCTGGTGGAGAACAATATAAATGGTCCCTTCCTCTTTGAATGCAAAATTAATTGCCATTTTCTTTATTAGGTTTGTGTCAGAAGTGTGTTTTTAAGCAACATATTCAAAGAGTGAAGGAAAATTTAGGGGGAATCCAAGAGTCCCACTATGGGGTGCATAGTGGTGCAGGCAGACCTCAGGGGCAGAGTTATATTAGATTCCTCTTTAAAGGGATAACTAAATGTTGACACCCTATGCTTCTCCTCTCTCATAATTCTTGTGTATTTTATTTAAAATTATTTTTTCACTTGGTTAGTCTTTGCTGCCTATCGCCAGTTTTTGTTTCTTTTTGTCTTTTTCCTTCTTCTGCACTCTCTGGGAACCAGAATCCTGCTCAGATAACATCTGTCAAAAGGAAAACCATTGACCTTGTAATCCTGTCATTCTGCTTTTAAGACTACATTGTGCATGCAGGTGTCTGATTTCCTCATAAGTTTTAGAGGAAGTACTTTTTCATGACTTTGCAATGTAATTGCCTAATGGTTTTTCAAGGAGACAGGCACTTTTCACAAGGCTCTTACTGGGCAGGTTTAACAGTAAGAGTGCTGGGTGGTTACATGAACACGTATTAAGTAAGTGCTTGGAACTCAGGCCCACTCTTGAACCATCCAGTGCAAAGGACTCTCTCTGGCTCAGTCTGGTTTATGCAAGGCAGAAAAGTGAACAGCTTTCAGAAGGAAAATGATCCCAGGTTCTCTCCTCCAGCCTTCAACTCAAGGTCAAGTTTACTTTGAGCTGTATGAAAGGAGCACCTTAGTTGATTAGCTTGATTATAAGACTGGCTGATTTTTATTTTCACTGCTGCTGGTAAAATGATCCACAGTGAAGAGTTCCTTAAAATCCTGGTGATACTGAGATGCAGCTTTCTGGAGTATCTTGTTCTTTTTGTCTACTGCTATCTCTTTTTTTTCATTTTCCCTCTCTATCCCTTTTTACCCCCTGCCCCAGGATAGCCTCACATATTTATTTATAATCACCAAGAAATAATAAGCAATTTGATAGCTAGATGATAATTGCACTCTGTGCTTAGGATAGCTAAACCTTAAGAGAAGGTTTTGTAGGAAAAGATGAAGCAATGAGAGACAAACCTAGGAGGATGTATCTTCTGAACCAAAAATTAGCATCATCTTGAGTGTCTGTAAGGGTGGAATAGAGTCTAAGGTTGTATGATATGAGTTATAAAGTCAGAGTTTGGAATTAATTGAAGTATCTCAAATTTCACTTCTTTAAATCAAAACTGGTTAAAGAAATGTCCTTACTCAATGTGAATTTGATACAGAAATGGGTGAATCCAACTCTTTGAGTTCATTACGGAGGAAATCAAAACAAAGCACCACAGTGATCACCTACCTTTTAAAATCTGTGGGGAAGTAGATGCACATTTACAGGAATACTCTGATAGTTGTGATATTAGTATTTGATAATTACATCTCCATTCTTGGAAGTGTTCAGGACATACCTAGATAAGCTGCTGAGAAACCTTCTCTCAGACCTGCTTCAGATGACTCTTAGATCTTCATTAATGACATGGATGAAGGGATTGAGGGCACCCTCAGCACGTTTTTCTGAGGTGACACCAACCTGAGGGGGTGGGGGACACACCTGAAGGATGGGATGCCATCCAGAGGGACCTGGACAGGCTCAAGGATTGGCCCATGGGAATCTCATGAGGTTTAACCGACCAAGTGCAAGGTGCTGCACCTGGGTTAGATCAATCTTTGATACCAATGAAAGGATGAACAGAGCCAGGGCAGCCCTGGCAGAAGGACTTGGGGGTGCTGTGGGTGAGAGGCTGGACAGGCCCCGGCCGTGTGCGCTGGGAGCCCAGAACCCCCCGTGTGCTGGGCTCAGCCAAAGCCCCGTGGGCAGCAGGGCAGGGAGGGGATTCTGCCCCTCTGCCCCCTCTGCTGAGACCCCACCTGCAGGGCTGCATCCAGCTCTGGGGATGCACAGCAAGGACAGGGACCTGCTGGAGCCAGGCCAGAGGAGGCACCAAGGGGATCAGAGGGATGGAGCAGCTCTGCTGGGAGGAAAGGCTGGGAGAACTGGGACTGTTCAGCCTGGAAATGAGAAAGCTTCAGGTACTTCTCTCTTCGGACTAAGTCTTAATTGCAGTTTTCCAGTACCTGAGGGGAGCCTAAAGGAAAGATGGAGAGGGACCTGAGGTGACAGGACAAGTGGGAATGGGTTCAAACTGACGGAGAGTAGGTCTAGATGAGATTAGGAAGAAATTCTTTCCTGTGAGTGAGATGAGGCCCTGTAACACGTTTCCTAGAAACTTTGCAGATGCTCTACATCTGGGAGTGTTCAAGGCCAGGTTGGATGGAGCTTTGTGCAATCTTGTATAGTGTCCCAGGACAGGGGTGTTGAGGTGATCTTTCAACCCAGGCCATTCTATGATATGACTTCAATATCCCTTCCAAGTTCATTTATCCTCTGATTCCATGACATGAAAGCTAGCCTTCTAAAGACAAGACTTTCCCAAAGAAAAAATATTTCAGTTTGAGATCATACTTTTTATCTTGAAGGTGATGAGAGGCTGAAGTGACTTGAAAAAAAAATTACTTCAATTTTGAGGTAGAAAATCACTGTAATGAACATAGTTTGTGCACACTGGAACTTATAAAGCTTCTGTCCTCAGCCTTTCTAAAGACTGTTTGGGGTGGTGGGAGCCACTTTTCTATGGAAATTCAAGTGCAAGGCACAATTCTTTTACATAGCTTTGTCTGTGACACAAACACAGAAGTATGTATATATGTTTTCTAAAGCATGATATTTTATATTTAGTTTCCCCCTTAGGGAAAGAGGAAATGAACCAACTGTGACAAACACTACTTCTAGTTCATAATAAACTGCTGAGGATACTTTGATAACCTGGTGCTAAAAGCAGTAAAAGACTACACCTCTAATAGAACACTAAGTGTTTTTAAAGGTTCTTTTTTGTGATTTAAAATCAGATGAATTTAAATATCTTAGTGCTTTCGGACTACCAGTGCTTTATTTGAAGCAATCTGAAGATCAGTAAAATGCAAACAATGGTTTCTGAAATCCTTATATCATCATTGCTGGTTTAGAGGGAACACCCTCTCTCTGGGGTAGAAAAGTAATTTAGTTGAGGATGCTAAGCAATTTTGGCTGCTCTTGAACAAATATCTCAAGTAAAACAAACTCTTCTGTATTTTGTGCTGTTCTTATTCCTGTAATATTCAGGGAACTTCCAATCCTAAATTTTTCAGGTTAGTTGAATTCAAGAAGCACTTTAAATTGACATTTACAGAGGGGGTTAGGATAAGTTCTGGGAAAAATAAGTTTCAATACTGTGTCACCATGATGATATTCCTTTCCCTAGTGTGTTGTCCTACCATTTAGAGAGGCACACAATACAGCTGACTTTATTTTACCCATTTTTAGTCTTGCATCTTAATCCAGAATAATCTTTATTCTTCAAATTAGTATTTTATTTATGTACTCCTTTAAAATTGCTGAACAAAAGATGTAGGATTGATATCTTTTATGCAGTTTAAGTTTTTATTTTGCATGTCTTTCCCTGCACTCAGAATAACAGAATATTCCAAGTTGGGAGGGATCCACAAGGATCACCAAGTCTGACTCTTAAATGATGCATTTCTTTCCTTATTTTTAGAGTACCTAAGTGAGGTACTTGTAGTATCCAGTGAACACCTGGGAACTCTCAAGACTCAAGCAAAAGAAAATAGGGGAATGTGTTTTGGAATGGGTACTCCTGAAAAGATCCGTTCATGAGAGGTTTGTTTCAGGTGTCCAAAACCTTGATAATTTTCTGCCAGTTGAAGTGTAGTGCAATGATTCTTTCCCACAGAAAGGTTGTGTGCATGGGTGTGCTGTGTTCTTCTGTCAAAAGTGAAAAAGGTTTGTGGAGTGCTTGGGTGGGTCAGTAGTAGCCAAATAACAACCTTAAAAATTAATAATTGCACGTAAAGATGCAAGTAATTTGAAAAGCATCTTCAATAAAGGGGTAATAAGACCAAAAAGATGTGCTGAAAAGGTGTTTAGACAGTGACAGTCATTCCTGGGCACTGAGAAATGTCTGTTTAGATTGTAAATTATGTATGGTCCTGGAAAGACTGTTTTGCAATAAGGATATAAACCAAGATTACCATTCAGGACTTCTTGTTTGTTTGTTTCTTTGAAAATGTGTTTTCATAGTAAAATATGTGTATGTATTATATATAAAATATATATTTATGTGTCCGTATATCAAGTAGCAAAACCTCATATTTTGAAGTTACTTTGAAGTTAGAAAGTTGAGTAGCAGCAAATAGCCTGTAAATAGGCACATCTGAAAATTAACATTCATTATATTTTATATTTCTTTAATATATTGAATGCTTCAGTGCATAATTGTTCTTCTCATGAATATTATATTGGCACTCAGACTTGGACATAAAATCTGAATTTTCTCTGTATGTGATTACTGTTCCAGGATATTAAACAAAAATTTGGAAGAAAACAGTTTGTTTGTTGGGTTTTATAGAAATTTCAAGTCTTCCAGAAAGGTTATGTTCCTTACTGGAAAGTTTTGTATTTTAATTTCTGAATAGTTTTAAAAATTTTGTGATTTAATTCAGCTCAATATCGTTAGAGTGTAATGGGTGTCAGTAGAAGAGTTTTTAAGGGATGATTTCAAGGTCAACATTTTTATGAGTGTATAGGCTCTAATATCAGCACACTATTAAATCTCTACAAGTAAATACCTCATCATTTTTTATTGTTCTTCTCTTTATTCACTGGTGTATACAGAGATATCATTATTTTATTCCAGAGTGATCTATATAATTGTTATTGACATGCCATTCCAACTTTGCAAAGCCAAAATGAAGACTGAATCAGGAAGTAGGTCATGGAGATAAATGAGGAACCATTAAAAAGAGTACGACATTAGGTGAAAAAGTGAAACATTTTTAAACCAAAGTTGGGTACTTTTTCTCGTTAATTTCATTCATAAGAAAAAAAAAAGAGCAAATTTGTCAGATTTTGCTGAAGAGATCTTTTCATGGAAAACTACTGAATACAGAGCTCTGAAAAGACACAGATCTAAATGTAATCTAAATAATAATTAAATGTAGGTGGAAGAGGACACACAGCTGGTCATGGGCTAGTATTATAAGCAGTCTGAGCATCCAGTTGACACAGCTGGTCTCTCATTTTTTGGGGGTTATTTTAAATTAAAATGTTAAAAAATCATGATATTTTGCTGAGAGAATCTCTGATGAGACACTGAGAAAGTGATGGCAGGTCAAAACACAGGTAAAGGTGCTTTTACAGCTGTAACTTCCAAGGAGGATGGGAAGCATGTGAAGTACTAGAGAAAAAAACTCAGATGGGTTTGAGCATAAAGGTTTTTCATAGCCAGAAAAGGATGACATGGCATAATTGACACACAATATAGGGTTGAAGATATGATGGGGAAGGCCATACTTACAGTGATGACATGAATATCCTACCTATAAAAACATAGAAGGAAATTCATTAGTCCTATCAGGGAAGGTCAGCTGTTAAAGGTTTTAGGAAACTTGAAGAGGATTTTATAGAAGGGACATCCGTGAGACCAAGTTTTAAATTTTTGTTTTAGTGATGCACAGCTTGAGTTGATAGCCAGATGTTCATACAGAGATAACTGAAAAGTAGTGTGTTTAATTTGGATAGAGGAGTGCTCCTTCTAGAAGATTAAATATAATGGGGGATGGCATAAGAGTGTGAGTTGCAAGCTGACTGTCTCCATGTATACTTTGCAGAGTTGAAGTGTTGCATATGTTTGCTTTTTCACTGATGTGAGTGACATCCACTTCATTTTTTGATTGATCTCCTTGGAGTGGAGTTCGAGAGAGATCTAATAAAAATGAATTCATCAATACTTGTTTTATAAGCTAAGAAATATTTGCACTGACTAAAAAACTCCCCTTCTTAATATTAGGAAGACCAGACAAGAGTTTTCTAGAGGAAAGCTGTTTCCTTGATGAGTAAAAAACAAGTTCTGAATGATGATTAATGAGAAATGTGAAGTGGTTTAGTTTTAAACCTTTTGGCATTGACTTTGCAATCAGCTTCATTCTGAGCTGTTGGGGAGTGGCACACACAGTGAGATGTGGGTCAGGACTGGGTGGCAGTTTGAAGGAAAAACAGAGCAGGTAAGCAGGCATCTGATTTACCAGGAATTTTGTCTTTTCATGTAGATAGCCAGTGCTGCCTGGAAGGGGAAAAAAATGCCTAAACGCCTGGCACTGCCATTTATTCATCCTTTCAAATGGAATACAGAAGATTGCTGGGTTTGAGATTTTGGCTTTTTTGGGTTTTGTTTTGTTTTGGTTTGTTTGTTTGGAGTGTTTGTTGTTTTTTTTTTTAGATATTTTGGTTGGGTGTTTTGGGTGGGTTTTTTTTTGTTTTGTTTTGTTTTGTTTTGTTTTGTTTTGTTTTGTTTTGTTTTGTTTTTCCCCAGAAGATGTTAGTATAAATGTTAGAGAAGAGTTACTTGTCTATTTTCAGCAAAGCTAATTTTCCAGATCTGAGCTCTGTTGGCTTCAGTGATTGGAAGTGAATACCAGATAACCACAAAAAGCACAAGAATTCAGTGTTTTATAAAAAATCAGTTCAAATTAATTTAACTGCATTTGGTTTCATTTAACTGTATTTGAAAATTTTACAGCTGAGGCTAATAGACCAGTACCAAACTTTGAGTCTTATTCATTTATATTAAACATACATAAACTATATATAAACAATTTGGTTTGCTTTTTTTTTTTCCTTTTCCCCTTCCCCTCTCTCCCCTCCATCCAATATGGCAAAATATCCAATCCTGGCAAAAATAAGAAGATTTCTTTGTTTCTTGTTACTGCTTTGCTCTCCAAATTCACTCTCAGCATCCGATCAAGTTGTTCCACTGTGGCAAAGCAAAAACAGTCTCAGCTGCTTCATTGATGTTTTTGTGTTCCTTACATTTAAGCAGATTTTCAATATAGCTCCATAGAAAGTAACTGGATTTATTTTCTGTATTCCTGTGTGACTGTTCAGAAGGTGATTGAAGGAAGGTAAGGCTGTGAACTGCTTTTACAGGCTCTGTTTCATTTACAGAGGTGTGTTGGGAGCAGTGGGCAGTACCAGTACTCAGTAATTTTGAGATTTGCTCTCTAGGTCAAGTAGCATAAAGATCATGCTAAAGAGACAATATAAACTGTGAAAAGCCAATATAAGATGTCAGTTGCATGTAAACATTTTTTAGTTTGTTGTGTTGCTGGGCTGAGCTGTGATATATATTTGAGTGGGTTGCTTGCATCCTAGAAACCTTGGTGTTAGTTTCTGCAGGACAAAGCTGCAGTCACCTCCAGCAAGAGAGAGGAAAAGACTCTTGGTTGTTCTGCTTGTGGGCACTGAGGACATAAATGCAGAGACTGACTGACTGAGTGGCAGATGTATTCTGGATCACTGCATTTTATGAATATTGTATTGTTCCAATTTTAGTTGTCATCTGTTCCCTATCCTTTGTCTCCTCAGTGTTTTCATAGATGACAAACATTGTCCAGAGGGACTTTGGAAACATATCTCAGCTTTGAACTTTGTGTTGAGTACAAGATAGTCATCTGAAGCTGCGTGTGTTAAAGCTTTGAGGATACAGTGTTTAAAAAGCGTAGGTAGGAACAGTGCTGAAGAGGCAGAACTAAAATAGAAAATAGGATACTTCACTCAAGCGTAGTGAAAACTTGAAGCAGCAATAATGACAATCATAGAGGAAGCTGCAGTTTAAAATGAGCAACATCAGCTTGGATAACTGCACTAGAGTAGGAGCAAAGAGTGGTTTTTCTCTTCTAGAGAAAAAGGGTAGAATGGCAGAACTTCACCTTCTGGGGGAAGCAAGTGAAAGAGAGCACAGACTACTGATACAAATATTTTTAAAGCCTTCTCAGAGTGCCTTGGCAATTTACTGTGTACTTTCTCTTCCAGACTTTCAGTGAAGGCTGGGGGTTGCCTATTTTGCATTAATTAAGTTATTTACGAATTTTTACCACCTCTATTTATATTAACTTATAGAATAGGATTACTAGACCTATTTTATTGACTTATAGAAGGCAGAGAGAGAAACAAAGAAAGACACCAAAGCTGAGATTTTCAAAGTACCCAAACTCCATCAGGAAAGTTTTTGGTACCTTGCTGGTTTGTGTATCTGTGGCCTGGGGGTCAGCTGACAAAGTGCTCTGGACTGGAATGAGGGGTTCAATCTACATTTGCCATCTCAAGGCTGGTGCCATAACCACTAAGACCTCTTTCTCAGTTTTTGTTGTGTTGATCATATATTCTTCCTATAAAATTTGTTTCAAAGTGTTGTAGCTAGTGTGCCATAATAATTGACATTTGAACTGCTATTTTTTTGCAGAAGGATTTCACTAGAATGTATGTAGTAGAAATTTTTGCCAAAAGAATTAAGTTAAGATTATGCCCAAACATAAATAGAGAAAAAATTCCAAATAAATATAATCTGTTTTCCAAAACATATTCTGATTTTTTCATCTTCTTTATAGTTTCTACCTCAAATTAATTATTTTCTTAAAAGACTGTGTAATATTATTCATGATGAAACGGGTGGAACTACCTGACCTTTTAAAAATTGTATAATGGCAGCATTTTTATGGTTTGGGGGAATGAAGACCAACTTTGCCACAACTTTATATTCTGTTCAAAGCACATTGTTAGACTCTGAACACCTGAACACCTGAATCCACTTTAAATTCAGATGGATCTCTTTACAATAACAATGCCCTAATGTTTTAAGTTTCCTAGGGCAATTTTTCCTGAAGTGTGATCATTATGGATAATAATGATAAGCATGATTTATTTTTTTATATTTTTGAAACACTAGCTTGTTGTATACAATAGTTATTAAAATATATTCTGTAGTACAGGTGAATTAGAAGGATGAGTGGCATGATGCACCTAATGGGTGTTTAGCGGCATTTTCTAAGAGGAGATGTAACCACCTGAAAATAAATGGTAGAATTTCTAGTTTCCTTTGTTCATAAAGTTTGTTTCCTACAGTGAGATGGCAAAATTACTGCAGTTGTACAAATGCTGTACTACATTCCAATTAGTCTACCTTTAATGAGGAGAAACGTAGGATTGAGGCAGTGTGACAAGACTTGCTGTTGCAGCAAGCACTATTAACTTCTGAGACCTTTATCTAACACATTTATCTTCATTCTCCAGCCTAAAACCTTCATAGCCATCCCTAATCTGTGGTGTTTCAAGCAGGTATCTGAACTGCAGGACTTCGTGCAAGCATTATAGGGCAGAGCCAAAACCAGGTGCAATTAAATCAAACTCATGCTTTTAATTCAAATGTACATTTCTGAAACCATTCAGCACAGACTGTTTAATGTCCATTAATGCCATGGAACATCTCTAATAGAATAACACATTATATAATGTCTGTGTGCCTGCACTGCACAGAGGAGTTTTGCTTTCAGATGTGTGCATTTGGCTTTTGTAATGTAAGAAAATGTCTTCTCAAGACAAATATGCCACTGCTTGCCTTTTGAAAAATACTCATGAAAGGCCTGAAAGGGTACAGAGAACATTTTCCCATCACAAAATTCTTGTTATGTAATTTCTTTGGCTTCAAAAATCAAGCAAGCTGTTTGGTTCTATAGTGGGATTTTGAACCTGCCAACTCTGACAGCTCCACATAATCATGTAACTGTTGTTTGGTGGTGTCACAGGAAACCTCTCTGCTTAGTTTGCTTTAACCTTGTCCGCCAGATGAGATTCAAAAAATGCTTCAAAGGTGTATCTGTCAGCAATTAATATGAAAGTCATATCATCTGTGCTCCTAGAACAAGTTACATATGGTTTTGGTTATAAGGGAAAAGTAGGTAAGATTTTGACATTATGACTATAAAGAACAAAAGGAAAAGAGAATTTCAGGCTCTTTTGTGTAGACATTTGTGAGGTTTTGGTTTGTCAATATAGCCTAAGAAATAGTACTTAAGTATATAAAGTACTATAAAAATTTACGGTTATTTGTAAGTGAATTCAGATCTTTTTATGACAATCACTCTAAATGTTTTTTGCTCTGAATCATACACATACCATCATTTCATAAAAAGGGGTTCATTCTAATACTTACATGTGGTGTTGGGTGGGTGAAGGAGGAACTTTTTGTGTTGTTGTTTTTGGTTTGGTTTGGGTTGTTTTTTTTTTGTGTACAAAATTTCCTTTTTTATTTTTATCTTTAAAAGGTGCTCTAAACAGAAGTTGTATTATACACAATCATAATATTCTGGGCATCCTACTATAGATTTCAAGTAAATATCTCCTTATTAAATGTCTTTTCCAACATCCCAAAATATTATTTACTTTCAGCTCTTTTCAAAGAAATAAGCATGCTAATCCTACATACTAATTAGTATTGTTTTAACTTTTATCATTCTGTAACTACCATATTATTCTCCATATTTTTTTATTTCTTCTAAATTATTTTATTTAACTTTTGGTCAGTATCCTCATGAACAGTCTTTAATATCTCAGGAGACCAAGTCCTTAGACCTACTTTACAATAAACACAGGGAAAAGTCCTTATCAGCCAAAAGTTGTTTTTTTGGTTGGTTTGTTGCCTTTTTCTTTTCCAGTTTTAAACTGACCAGACTCTTCCCATATGGGTGTGCCTCTAAATCCCTTCCAAATTAAACACAGAGATGGAAAACCAGTATGCAAACAATAGCAATAGAAGTGCATCTTTTTATTTCTTCTTGCTTTTCTTCATGAGGATCCTTCAAATATTCTAGAACAGAGAAATGCACTCAGATGCACATCCTGCTTTCTCATGTGACCTATATTGATTAGAGTTTTAATTGCAATCATTTCAGATTACAGTAGAACACTGGTTCCCATTCTTCCTTCAAGTTGTCATCTTTGGAGGGAGCTTGATTAGAAATATATCTTACTCCATCAATTTCTTTCCTTAATTCTGAGGGAAAAAATGTAAATCATGATTTAGCCTGCTTTTAAAACTTTTGATCTCTAAATATATGGGGTTATGTAGCTTTGTTCCATGTCCTAAACTGGTCCTTTAAACCCCTTCCTCACCCATCCAGAGACTATATTACCCATCTTATGATTATATTATTAAATCAAAATAATTTTTTCATAGTAATGATAGGAATGAAAATATGACCTATTCCAAACCCTACAGAGCTGAACACATCATATAGCTTTTTATGTACTACTATCACCCATGAAATTGTTAATTAAATTCAGGAGTATTAGTTTAATCTAGCTGTGAATTCTCATTGTAGCTAACATCAAAGACATGAAATTAGTTGTAGTATTTCTACATGTGTGTATTTGTCTGTAGGCATAAATAGATGGCAACTGAAAGGTTCCAAGGCTTGAATTACTGTTTTGGGAGCTTTTTCCTCCTCAATGTGGCACGATCAGATCCTGTACTATTGAAGAAAAGCAGCAAAACCCAGAAGCTTTAGAAAATGTTGATAAGCATGTGACAGAACAGGCAAGATTTACTTCCCTACCATGAGCACAATTGTTTTCCAGACTGGCATATAAGTAAAATTTTGGAAGACTCTTGGACAGTTGCCACTAGTTAAGAATAAAATCATTCAGGATGTGGAATAATCACAAATATTATGCTAAACCTTTCAAATTATCTAGGCATGGTATGCTGGAAGGAGAAGGTGACTGTGCATTATAATATTGCAACTTTTTAACAGAAAGCGCCTGGAGCTGACGAACCAGATTGGTGGTTTTTAATGAAAGGGAACACAGTTAATCTGTGTATACTTTCATTGACAAGGTTCTGCACTTAGGAGTACAGCACAGATGGTATAAGCAATGAATACTTATGTCTGACTGTAATTGATCCTATCAACAATGACATACCTTTATAACTGGGTTGTATCACTTTATGTCACATATGGTTAATTAAGTAAGAAGGGCCCAAATACACTAAGGAGATTTTTATGTTTATACTTAGGAAAACAGTCTAGACAGGTGTTAATGTAAATGAAGTTAGTACTTGTCAAAGGTGAAATTCTCCATATGTAGCCCTGCTTCAATCTCCAAATAAATATAATTTGGCTATGTCTACATTAACAAGTAGTGTGTAGCAATAGGACCTGATCTGCAGAGTGGAACAGTTGGAGCTGAGGATCCTGCTTTCCCCACTGTAGGGATCACTGTGAGAATGGAGGTTCCTTCAGCCTGGCTCTGTTCTGATCCCCCTGACAGGACATCATGGCTGGATGCACTCATGGAGGGCTCATTTGGCTTAGGTTCATTCCCTGTATTTAGTACCTTATGTGTATCTTGGGTAGATACATTTTTTCATCCATGAAACAAAGCGTGTCCCTAATTTCCAACATCCTTCAACCTCAATAAGAAGAGCTTTTCTTCCTGAAATAAGGCCTCCTTGCCTGCTTCCTGAACCACCATCAGAGACATTAACTGTCTTTTGTTATGTGTAGATGTCTGCCCCATGATGGTATAGCACAACATCATGTAGCAGAGTTTGTTAAATTACTTTTTTGCATGTGCTGCATTTATTTGGATTGGCCCTTAGTTGGGTAGTCTGTCTCTTGTAGAAATACTGTTGGAAAATTACATGTCCTAAATTCTTTTCTTTTATGGACTGTATTTTCCACTGCCAAGCACACCTTTCCATTGCTTTGTCCAATATGGAAAATGATATGACAAAATAAAATTTGATGTGTTGCAATTTTGGTCCTGGAGGTCTCCATAGGTACAAATTCTTTATAACAAAATTCTCTGATCTCTGTGTTCATCTTATTTCTGCTCTACATTTGGAATGTTTTGCAATAGTTTTTCCTGCAAGTCATTGAATGTGTAGTTCAATTTACACACCAGAATCCACTGGCCACAGCTGGGTGTCCCCATTTTCTGAGATACACCTACAATAAATGCTCTTGACATTCAAATGGCTGCTAAATTAATAACCCTATTGGCTGACTGTTCTTGCAAAACAATTATTCCTTCAGAGATTCTTTCTTTTATAAAATAGAAAAGGAAAAAAAAAATCAAACCCTTACATATACTGTTCTAGAAAGTATAATATTTCATGAATAAGAAAATAAAAAAGAATATAAATATTCTTTTTAATATCAAGGTAGGGTTTTTTGTTTTACTTTCTTCTGGTGGACATATGTTTTACTTTTGCTTTTCTCTAGTAAGTTCTCCTTTCACAGCAAATTCTTGTTTCTGTCTCTCTTTAGCCCAATTATATGTTCTGAAAGAGATCTCTGCTTCACCTCATACCATTTTTACCAGTTTTTCCCACTTGAAAACATTGCAGCTGTTTGAAAACCCTAATTTGTTACTCCTGAAACACATACTTTGTGGATGTCATGCCTAAACTTTCCCATCCATCCCAGGTGGCTGAATAATTTCCACATTTTGACTAGCATCATCAGTTTTGGAAACAGAAACATTGATGTCATTCTTAAGCTGACATTAACTTAGCTGTGATAACCATTAGCCTATTGCCAACATTTGACTAATCCAATGTTTCTTTGAACATTGTCAGTGTTATAAATTGATATGAAAAAGTTGTGCTAAAAATTGTTTTACCAGCACGTTCAATTTAGCAGCCTGCTTATTTATACAGTGAAAACATGCATAGCTGCTTTGGTTAGGATTGCATTCAGTTTTTAAATATATAGTATCAAAACCATTATGAAATAGGACACACAAGGTTATTGTGGAACATGGGATCTTGTGTACACTAGAGACCATCACAGTTACCGAATAAAAAGTCTAAACTCTTTCTACACTTTAAGAAACTGAGATCAAGTAATTATGATACCTATTCTTTTCATACAAAGGGTTTATTTTTTCCCCAAGACAATATAATTTAATATGTTAAAAAATACTTGGTGTGTATTACTAATACTTGGTGTGTATTTCTGTTTAACTAAAAGGCTAGCTTAAACATCACAGAACACTGACATAGAATTTAGAAGTAAAAGAAGTAAGCCCTAGAAAGGGAATAGGCTCCTAAAGGCGTATTTTCATTCCTGCTTATTGTAGACTGTTTTAGATTTAGCTCTTTTATTTCCATTTGTGTTTTTATGCTTAAAATTAATGCAAACTCTCTATTTTTCTTCTTCTCTGTAAAAATAGCTGGCATTTTGTCAAAGCTTGTTGTAGTGTTACTTGTACATAGTAAAAGAATAGCAAGCATAGCAACCTAAAAAAATGGACTGAAGCAAATTGATTCCAGATTTAATGGGATGTTTTGATACACAGTCTAGAAAAGAACATGTTTTGGGGTGACCTAATTGTAGTCTCCCTGTACCTGAAGGGAGCTCACAAGAAAGATGGAGAGAGACTCTTTACAGGCACATGGAATGACAGGCCAAGGGGAAATGGCTTTAAACTGAAAGAGTTCTAGGACATTGTTATTTTTTCAGATATTATTCAGACAGCTTCTAATTATTTCTTAATTGGTATGCTTGTGTACTGTAAAATATGCACTGCAATATCTTGGTAAATCAGTTTAAATTGAAAGGTTTGGGAAGCCTCTTAGTAGTGCCTGAGCTCTACGTATTTCATAACCACAACAACAACAATTCTTATATTCTATAGAACACTTCTCTGTGTTGTGTTACTGTGAGGTCAATCCTTCTGTGCCTTGTTCCCATTGAAGCAGTGTCTCCACTGTAAGTTTCCAAATAACTTTAGGAATAATATCAGCCAGAACCCTCAGAACAGTGTAACAGGATTTCTGAAGGAAAGGTTCATGTATGCTCATAAGAGCCTGGCAATAGGGTAGGAGGGGAAAATTATTTTGGTATATTTTTTCTTCCATGGGAACTACTTTCTTTTCTCTACTTAAAGATGACAACTTAATTGACAAATTTTTGTGAGTGATCTTTGACAGAAAAAGTAGGTTTCTAGATAGAGAAACAGACACATGGGGCAAATTTCATATTTATATTGGAAGATTTTTCTATAATCTTCAAAATATAAAATCCCTCTCCATGTATATGTTATCAGACATATATTTTATCAGACACAAAGAAACTGTGAGAATCCTATCAAATCTGAAACCAAGCATTTTCAGCCATGCTGCAAGATTTTCTTTGCAGTGCTCATGAGGATGCAAATGGGGCAATTCGATGCAGAAGTGCAGTCAGGAATAAGAGCAGCAGCTCCTGAGTTGAAAGATAAGTCTGTGGAGGTCATTAAAAAGTAGAAGAAAAAAAAAAAACAAGTGTATTTGTCTATTAAGCATTTATGATGATTTATTTGGTGCAATATAATGCTTGTGTTCCTTGGACTCAAATGAGAAAGAGTGGAAATCTGGCAATTGCATCTATTTTAGAAAAAAAAGTAGGATCAAGTAGTCTGACTAATCTTAAATACTATTCCATGTATCTGTTAAAGATATTGTTGATCTGATATTTAGAAAATCATGAACTTTGCTTTGTGATATTTTCTTGTTTTGTCCATTCTATTACAGTTAATTTAGGAATATTTTCCCAGTATTATGCTTGTGTGTATTGATAAACAAATAACTGATAGCAAAATAGGGAAGGCTCTTATGTATTCTCATGAAGCCACATGTATCTTTTATGTATCTTTGTATGAAAACATCTTCCACATAATTATTAAAGGAGTCACACTGTTTGAAGGAAGAAGATTCCTTAAAGAACCAAAAAAGAAAATAAATAAGTAAATAGAAACAATGATAAGAATAAATATCTATAGAGCATTTAATATTTGTAGTCATTGCTTATCAGTTCTGTCCAGAAAAGAAAGAAATGATTGCATGTGGAAATCTAAACAATTTGGTTAAATATGAAATATTAACTGCTTAGCAGGTCAAGGGAAGGGCAATATAAACCTTCAAAGATAAGCCACATTTGCAAACATCTGTATTCCACCAAAATATATTTTTAAAGTCATTTTATTGTCAATTTAAAAGAAAAACCAAAACCAAAACCAAAACAAACAAAACCCCAACACCCCCCCCGCCCCAAAACAAACAAAAAACACCCCAAAATATCCAAAATTTCTCAACACATAAAATGTTGAATAATAGTAACTGGTTAAAACAATATTTTCTCAGAATTTGAACATGAAATTTCATAATTTTTTAGAAATATTTTTTTAAGTTTGCCACCTTTACTCAAGCTACACATCTGCAGGCTTCTTCACCATTCCAGCTTCTCCCCACCTTGACTCATTGTACCTTTCTTACATTTTCTGCCTTGCCTGCTGCAAAAACCAGCACCTCTTGCTCTGCCAGTGCCTTCTACCCTCTGCTCAATTCCCTTACATTAACAGGAATGTTACTCTTGTGCAGTAAGAACCTACAGCTTCCTCTTTGAAACATTTTTAAGGTCACTTATAGTGCAGCCTCCACCAAAATGCAGAATCCCATCCTGAACATGGAACTGCCATTTCTTGCAACTTTTGGCAATTATTTGTGTTACTTATTCCAAAGTGGTCAGTTTTAAATCTTTGTGATTCACAAGGAATAGACTCAAATTGAATGAGTAAACTGAAGAGACAAACCAACTAAATTTTTTTTTCTCATTTTCACCACTGACATTTGAAATTACTTGGTTTTATTGGTCTTGTGTTCTTGTTTCATTGATTTCATTCTGTACCTTAGTGATCACCATCAGCTCTGGAGCCTGCTTGACTATGGTCTATAGGATTGTCTTCCAGGTTCTTCATTTCCAGGACAATTTTCTCTGTGTCTACCACCACGCTGAAAGACTATCACTCCATGTTTATAAGATTTAGTCCATACATCAATCCTGGCAATGCCCCTTTTATATATTTTACAAATGGTGAAATAAAAAACTTTGGCCCATAGCAATGAAAAAGGAGCTCTATAGAAAAATGAGTACCGAGGTAGATGGTCCTTAATAAATGAGCAAACCCCTCTGCACCCTCTCTGGTTTGAGGAGGAATAGGTTTGTGGACTCTTTCATTAAAAAAAAAATGGTTCATAAATCATATACAGTTGACTAAATCACTAAAGTTGCAGCCTCAGGACTTTATGTATGGAGAGAAGTAATTTCAGCTATTATGTTCATATTTCAGGCATATGTGATTCATATTCTTTAAGTTTACCTGAAATAACATTTTTCAGACTACAGTAATCTTTTGTCCTTTTTAAAATATGAAAATAAAGGCTAATATAATGCAGTACTCAGTACAGGAAGGAACACAGTAATGCTACATTTGGAAATTGAATTTACAGTTGCTACTTTTTGTCCCATTTCCTCCCTTCCCCTCTATTCACCCTCCCAGTCCCAGTTATGGTAAACTGTTTATTGTTAGGTATAAAATAAAACAGTGTTTATAGCTTAAATATAAATTTAAGTGAAATAAAACATAAAAAAAAAAATTAGGAAGTCACACTTGAATACATTAAGGTTCACATAAAACTTAAAAAAAAATCTTTTCAAGATACTGAAAAATGGTCCCAGAACTGTTTGGTATTTTTGTCTTGTTGTCATGGTGTGTTGAATTGTGTTTGAGAGAACTATCAGAGAACAACTTTCTTGATTTTTTTTAAATGTTTTTGTTCATTTCATGCAGAATAGTTTTGGTGGAGGAAAGGCAGGAAATACTTTTAAATTTCTGTTTTCAAAGTTTTCTGGAAATTCCTAGGACATTTATCTAAATTTAGAACTCAAGTACAATTGAACCATTGAGACTTTTCCAAATGAATGTTGTGACTTAGAAAAGTAATGAGAAACGCAACATTAGTTTTAGATCTAAAATATTGCCTCTGTTTATTATTCTGCACTTGATGGACTTTCTCTTTCAGCTTCTATTGTAAAGTATATTTGCAGAGGTTTAAGAACTTGACTGAAAAAAATTTGCTTTGGGTGGAAAACATTCTCAGCTCTAGTGCTTGAAACGAAGTTACCCAAATTTTGAAAAATTTTTGGGTATGAATTCTGTAATGACTCAGAATGTTATTTAGTGTTTCTATAACTCAAAAATATATTTATGAACATTGATTTTTTTTGTTACTCTCACTCAGTTTATTGAATAATCATCAATGGCAATAGAAATTTCAGTCATAAATCAAGAGAGTCACAATATTCAAACTTTATCAGTTGCCTAACTCTTCAAAGAATGGAATAAGAGAGTTGTCTTTTCTTCACGAGATACATGTTTAGTACTGCAAGCAAGCATTTTCCAGTAAACCAAGGGTAGAATATGTTCCTCACAGAACAAAGCTCACAGAGCTGTCTTTGCAGTTGGATTATTACAATATGTTATTGACCAATGCTCTCAGTGTGCTGAGCCTGTTGGGAATGATCTGTTTTTCAAACTAGTGTAAAAATGCCTGAAGTTGGGTGTGGTCACATTTGGACAGCCCGGGAGGTAAAGGCAGATCCTGACTGGTTGTTCACAGCACAGGGATCTAGTCCTTCCCAGTGCCCAGCTGAAACAGCCTGGGGCTGCTCTCCAGGCTGGAGTACAAACTGATGAGTAAGTCAGGAGTGGAAGGGAAATCTTTGAACTTGACCTGTATCCGTCCATGAGCTGCTCTCCCTCTTCTATCAATCTCATTTGGCTGTGTTTGTTGACCAAAGCATGTGAATTATACTGATGGAAAGAAATGTAAAGCACTCTCACAGTTATAGGCTGCAAAATTAATACTGTGCTGGCAACACTAAGGTCATATTTTTATTAAATTTTATTTATTAAATTTAAAAAGTGTCCATGAACTTAGTAAATCCTCATGGAGTTCTTTTAGTTTGTTTCTTCCCAAAGAAATTAATTCTGTGTTTTGCTAGAATGAATATCATACTAGAAGGAATATCAAATTCATAACAAGTATTAAAATTTTAAATACTAGCTATTAAAGAGAGATTTTAAAGGAATAATCTTTATAGCAGGATTTCTGAAGTTTAAAATTCGTTATTGTTATGGGTTTACTTATTGATTTAGTTGCTGACCTTAAAAATATCATTTAAAAAAGTTCTGTTGGGAGGGTAATACTCTGAAGTAATCAAGGTATCATTTGGGTTGACTTCTTACTGCTGTTGAAGGGGTTTCTTTAAAGTTTTAACTTCACAGGCAAACCTTTTTATACATGACGCTGCCATCAAGTGGCTATTGAGTAGAACCTCTGTGTTACCCATCTCTAATTAAAATGTTTTTCTTCTTTTTAATTAACAGCTTGGTTTGAAAGAAGGGAATATTCTAACTGCTAATTGAAAGGAAAAAAAAAATCTAAATTTACTGCTCTCTGGGCCAGAGCTGTAGAGGCAGATGCTCAAAGATGCTTTGCAAGACTGGGATTTCAGTGACATCAAATTTTGTAGTCATTGATTTTCACATCAGCTTCAACAGATGTTAAGAATCCCTCTGGTCACCTTATGAACTATTCTGAGTGTTTTGAATTTTCAGGCACCTCAGTATACAGTTAAATCTTCTCTTTTAGGGTCTCATCTTAATCCATTCTATCAAAACCCCAAAACAGAGAAGTAGTCTGTAGATTTGGTCAAGGACTTCAAGGTGCTGGATCTAAAGGCTGGAATTAACATAGACCCTAAATGTCAAGAAATTTTCCCTTGAATCAAGAAGCTGATGAGTGAATAAAACAATATCTTTATAACAGTTCAACAATAGCATCTCATAGAGTAGAAAAAAGCTTTAGATTTTTAGGTTTGGGGGGTGTAAATGCAGCAACCCAGTCCCAAATGACCATTTGTAGTTCACTGGAACCCAAATATTGGCATTCACCAACTACCCCCAGTTCACTTTCAGTGGTGTGGGGCTTTTAATCCATTTAAGGCAAGTAATGATAAACATCCTCATTCTCCTGAAGATCATTCGCCTTCTTTCACTCTCCAGAAATAATAATAGAAAATCATGTACACATTTGCATTTGTATTTAATGTGTTTGAATTAAAGCTGCAAACAGCTCTGATTCACTAATAACTGATGAAAGTGTCTCATTATTGAGCTACAAAACCTCCAACAAATTAATGGAAATTGCAAATCACCTTGAAAATTGCAGGCTCTTTAGTCCTATATTGAGTGCTGAGAAAACTGCATAAATAGCTTTGTTGCTTAACTCTTTCTTTTGAAAAAAAAGTTGTTTTTTTATTACATTAAAAAAAAAAACATGGCTTAGTAATTAAGGCATGGCTAAGCAACATCTCCATCCCTGTTGTTGTTGTGTTTTGTTTTCTGTATATGAGCATTTAACATATTATTTTTAAATATTACTATGTTTGATTCCTTCTCTTTCCTATAATATTTAGGACCATGGATTCTCTGCCTTTGATGCTAAGCAAACATTTTGACCAATTTTCTCTCATGCCCCAAATTAAAGTACAGGATTTTGCATGTTCTAATTCTTTTCTGTACATAGTGAATTTTTAAGTATATACATCTGAAATGTTTTCCTACAAAACTAAAGCTTAATTAGAAGATAATATTTCATGAAAAGGAAAGAAGTCGTGCCATGTATTTCTTTGTTCCCTCTTTGTTAGATTTTTGCTCTTTCTGCCTAACTCCAAATCTAAAACTAGTGCATGTTCCTTGTTAGGAGAAGATAATGTATGGGAGGGGATCTCCAGCTGGTATAAAAATTGGCAGCCTCATGGAAATGCACTTCAACAGAATATCAGTTACATTTCTCTAAAAGATAGAATGATTTCTGCAAAGTTCTAGATTCTCCTATATCCTCCCTTCCCCTTCCCCCGCCTCAGTTCCATATTGCAGCTGCATCCCTGAAATAAACCTATTTTGATTTAAAGGAACATCTTTCAGTTTAACATATATTCAGGATAAAAAATCAGCAGTTTGTAATTTTGTCTATTTTGCCAATATATGAATCATCATTAAGCTTGTGAGGAGTAATTTGTCATAGTTTTTTGCAAACAATAGAGATTTTTTAATAAAATTACAAGGCACAGGAGACAATATGTATTTAAAGCTTCATATAACATTTGTGCTAGTGTAGTGTAACTATGGAGGTACAGAATGGACACTTAAAACTTTTTTTTTACTACATTTGAAGTCACCTGACTTACTGAAATACTAAAAGTGTTTTGTGCTGAAACACCATCTAGCTAAGAGAAATTCCAAAATTTAACAAAATCTTTGAACCTCCAGGAACACAACTGCTGCTATTAGTTGGCAGGTGCCTTTTACTAGGAAAGCTTTTCTGTGACTTTCCAAATTGGCTCATTCCTAGGGCTGAACGACCTGTGAGATGTCCATCATTAGCCCTCTCCAACAATAGATCTTGAAGTAGCAAAGAATTGAAGTTTCTGTTTTTCCTGCCTCATTGTTGCAGGCTTGATGAGTGAGGGACAGAAAAACCCTATTTCATTTTCTCTTCCTCTTCCTTCTAAACCAACACCTTCTGTTTTTTCCTTTTGTACTTTCTTAGTATTATTAGTAATGTATCCACAATTCTTGCTTACCATTTTCATTCTACTCCACCACCCCAATTTAGGGCCTTTTGCCCCTGGCCACTATCTTTATGTTTGATAGCAGCTTGCTAGACTTTTGCACTAGATGATGAAAGATGAAATATTACTGCATTTTAACTTCTTCATGTCCAGTCTGGGCACTCAATTACTACCCCCAAAAGCTGTGAAAACACTGATGTTCTTTTGTTTGAAGACCAGAAAAGATTTTTGCTTTGTTCCGTTTCTATGTCCTCTCTTCTGTGTTCTCTCCACTCCTTATTCAGATGAGGAGTGAATACTTGAAGTTTTGAAACACTATTTAACTGAAGAAAATTAGTCAGCTTACTGTCCAGATCTCTGCATGCACTTGTCACAGTTTTGAAGTAAGTTTTGTTAAATATGCTGAGCATATGTGGCACCTGGAGGAACCATCATTTCCAGCATCAATTTGAATGCAGGTGAATTCAAGCTAGCAGAGTGCTGTCTTTCTTCTTAGTGTTTTTTGTGTTTGGGAGGGGGTTTGGTTTTTGTTGTTTTGTAGTTTTGTATGTGTGTTTGTGTTTCTCTCAGAAAGCAATGTTTGAGAAAGATTTGGCATGTATAGAAGTTTCAGAAACCCATTCCTCAAATATTGGCTCCTTAAATATTGTGATGTCGGAGGGTTGTTACATAGCAAGGTTCTGCATTATGAATGTTCACAGAGTTATAAACAAAAACTCTACATTTGATTGTTCATGATATATGATTTCTCAGGAGACTCTAGTAATAAGCATATGTTGCCCATCAGGACTTGCATACAGCTTTCTAATACTGATGGAAAATATATGTGTTGAGCAGATGGGACAGACCATGCTCACGGCTTGAAAAAGGCTTTGCAAGGTCTTCATCATAAGTGAATTCCAGTTTTCTGGGTTTCACGTTGGAATGGTAATCTAACTTCATACAGAGTAAATGTAAACCAACTTGTGATGATGTGACTAACTGCAAATTACTTTTCATAGCTGCTACTTTTTCAGCTGGGATGCAGAAGTTGCCTTAGATTAAACTTGAAACTTCTCCAGTGACAGTAAAGTGCTGTCTAAAATAACTAACAAAATGCAGATGGGAGTGGAATAAAAGCTTATACATAAGGAGGCATTGTGTCACAGAGGGTAGTCTCTATGCAGAGGTTAATATTTGTATAAATAACTGTTATTGAATATGAAGTACGAATTTAATCTGTGCAAGTCATTGTATTTCATGGAACTCTCACTTGACAGTTAGAGGCAGTCATAAAGCGTAGAACATCAAAATAATATGACAAAACTTATTAAATACATTTTCCAGCATAGTATTTTATTGCTGTTGTTTTGATGAATGGTCAATTACATTGCTTTCATCTGCTTTGTGTCCTTGTAAAATCTGTTCTACTGTACCACAGACCTAAGAAAAACCATGTAATGTTATGATATTTTTTTTACCTAGTCAAGAGGCTGGAACTGGTGTTCTTTTCTCATGAGCTGTCGTAGATGTGCAATAATAACAGGTAATAGCTAAGCTTCATTATCCATTGCTTATTTGTTTAAGTAATGTTGGCAAAGACTTAAGGGTTCTGGAGTTGTACCATTTGTCTTGTGTTGGATCTGGAAGGAGAAGACTGTAGGCATCCAGTTTTGCATGAAGAATGCAATAATGGTATTGTATATGTTATTTTGGTTGCATGTTATGTTTTGTCCACAGGCAATTTATAGGTGGATTTAAATTGTGCAAATAAAGGCTTCAGTTTCTAAACCCTCTGATGTAATATTTTGGAAACCCAGCTATTTTGGTGTAGGATGCACTTGAACACCAGCTATTTTGATGTTGGATAGCTAAAAAAATTCTCTCTTAATGTCAGGTTTAATTTTGGTTGTATCTAAATGTGCAGAAGAAATTCCTGCAGAGCAGGATTTTAAAATCATCAATGTATACAAATCCCAAGTGGCTTTTTTTCTCTCCAGAGTTTGGAATAGAACCCACACAGTTGTTTTTTTTTCAATATCCTGGTGTAGCTGTTAGGTTCTCCTGCTTGATATCAAAGTCAGTACCATCTGTACCATGATTCCTAAATGAGGGGATTCCTTCTCTAAGTTGTTAAAAATCTGATAAACAGGCCCTCCCCCAGACAAGGGCAATGCATCCATCTGTGCTATGTCAGCTGTACTCAAACAGGTGAGACTGAAAAACCAGGAAGTGGTAACTTCTCTGCATTTTGGTTGTGTAGGGTCCTTGTTCTCTAAGAGAAATTTTTGTCTGAAAAGTTTATATTAAAAAGGAAAATATTTAAAGAGTCAACACAGCATTGAATTAAAGGCGTAGGCATTGGCAGAGTGACTGGTTATTTAAGCCTTGCAGTGAAGCAAGTAGCTTAAAACTCCAGACATTAGTGCTTAGGACTATCTTTGTGAAGTATGCAGTGAAAAACTGAATCTGATGCCCTGTCTCTCCAATTTCCACAAAAATGGCACTTCAACCAACTGCAGTTTTTTTCTGGATATTGAGCTGAACCTTGTTTAATATTTATTTCTACTCTAGATGAATATTACAGGCAATGAAAAGTTGACAAAAGTTACAGGCTCAGTAATTAAATTCATTTTACATTAATTTGTGATCAACTGCTTTCTTTGATTGCTGCAAAGGTGTATCTTAAGTCACTTAGCAAGAATTAATATTTTTCATATTACTACATTATTACTTGATTATTAATCAGTAGGAACATTTTCTGCCACGACTTTAGAGAAACTAAGATGTAGACAACCAAAAGCTTGATTTTGCATATCCTTTTACATGCCTTTCTGTATATTAATTAATAAAGAGACAGTATAAACATTTTAGTGGATTTATGAGCATAAAGGAGCATCTGGAGATGATGAGATTGTGCAAGACTAATTTGAGCCTTGTGCCTTTTCATCAGGTGAAATCTGGAACTGAGGAGGTTAAGTTATATCTCATGGGGTACCCATTGAGACAGGAATGGGGCTAGAAATAAGCACCAACAATCCAGATCTCCAGGCTGAGCTGCTCTGTGACACTCCCCGTAGAACTGCTCACATCTCAGTACTGTGCAGTGCTGTAAATTGTAGTGTTTGGAGAAGTTCATTACCAAAAATCTTCATTATTTTATTTTTCTTGCTGGTCTTTTTTTCTTTTTACTTTATCCTGTTTAATTGCTTCTTAGAGAAAGTAATAGAAAGTAAATCCCTGCAAGATATTTACCCACAGAGGAAAAACTGGGAAATGTCTCCCTTTTTCAGAAATCATAAATGCAAAAAAAATTATGGTGGTGGGAGAACAGAGCTAAGCTTGTTTATGAGCTCAGGGATCTTATGTGCCAATGCTGAATTTGACTGACAAAAAGGATGACGTTTGAGACAAGAACTGCCTTTTTGTCTGGCAACACAATAAGATCTTCTTCCTTGATGGATTCTCTGCACTACTCAGTATAATAACATGATAATTGGTCCCAAAGAAGGAATGAGTAAGATTGGATGGTGGTCTTTGGGGACCCAGTTGTGTTATATCTAATCTAATTATGTTTGATACTGACTTTTTAATACATATGGTAGCTATTTCCTTGGCTCAGAACTAAGGCTTATATGCAAGCTTGATATTTGCTTGGTGTCTGCTCTAAAAACACACAATTGTTTTTTTCTTAGGAGAAACCCCAGCTATATCTGTCTCATGTCATGCTGTATTCTAATTCAGAACTAAAACTGATTTGTTCCAGAAGATGTCTTGAAGCATAAATATGTTGTGGCTTGTGGAAATGTGGGAGGTGTGATGGAAAGAGCAAATGTCTATAGATTGTACTTCAAAAAACCACTGCAACTTGCTACAGAAAAGGCATAGTAAGTTATTGCTGCCTTGGAGCAACAATCCGCAGCAGGCATTCACCATTTTGCATGAGACGGTATAAACATTTTAGTGGATTTATGAGCATAAAGGAGCATCTGGAGATGATGAGATTGTGCAAGACTAATTTTAGAGTCTGAATTAAACTAACTCCATAGCTACAAAAGTCATTGAAATGTTTTCTGCTCTTGTTTAAAAGATGTCCATGGACCACAGCAAGCCCAGATTTCCTAACCAAATGGAACAGAAAAGTCTAGTGCAGTACTGCTGGTGGTGGTGTGGTGGGCACTGGCTTACTGAGAGGATCATAAAAATCCTTCATGAAAGATAGTTATGCAATCGAATTTCTGGAGCAAGTCTCTTCTCAGCTGTTAGCATCTGGGTTCCATTTTGCCATGAATAGGTGACTGTCTCTTGGATTTATTTATGTTTCCCACTTTTTAATAGAGAGTATAGCATGTATTCCTGTTTGCTAGAGGCAGCTGGGTTTTTTTTCCTTTTCTTTTTCCTCTTGTATTTTGCCATTGTCTTCCAGCTTCAAATAAGCATTTTATAAAGGAAAAAATTTAATAAAATTAGTGCTGTGTGATGTGTTAATGCAGCAGGTAGGGAAATAAATTTGTTTGAAGTCAGTTTCGGGTTTGGAAATTTAACTTATTCCCCTGAAGTATTTGAAACACTGAAATGTATGTTCTGTGTTTAACTTCTCTTTTCTCTTTCCCCAGTGACTCTTACTAGTGAAAGGCTTTCAGCCTAGAGGTGATGATTCTTGAAAGTTCAAATCATAGAATGCTCAGTTTGGGAAGAAACACACAGCCTTTTAGGAATTCAGAGACTCCAGTGCCATTGACTTAATGTCATGTCATAATTTTGGCCATCTTCTCTTCCAGAAGTGGGTGATGCACCAGTGGAAGCTGGAAGTTACTGATCACCTCACAGCGATAAGTAGATCACAACCTGCACAGTTCTCTACATGCACCATTTTCTGGGACGCCCTGATAATTTACTTAAGGCTTGGGGATGAAAAGGATAAAATCCTGACTTCTTTTCAATCAATTAGAATTTAATAACTAACTTGAAGTAAGGAATCATATAGTCATAAAGGGCCAAACTGTGTTCTTATACATAGAAGAAACAAGGTTGAAATAAGTAACTCTAATTGAGTAGCTGAAATCAAAATGCAAAACAACGACAAAAAAAAAAAAGCCTTTGGATGATATGTTCAATATACTTTCTATCAGCTCCCCAGTAAAAGCAGGGTAGTTCATGACCAGATAAGCCTGTTTGTCTGTGAATCCATTTTTTGGAGGTTAACAGAACTTTGATATTTAAAACAGTATGTGAGTCTGGTAGAAGTTTTCTCCATGAAGTAATGAAGCAGTTAGCTCTTTTTCTTCCACGGATTTTCCGTATTTACTTGTGGGAATGCCAGCAACATTTCACTCCTCTCTTCATTTGACCTATATTTTTTATGGAATAGAGATCTCAACACTACTGAGTTTCTAAAAAATACACCTGAAACCTCCAGTCATAAATTTGATAAATACTGGACAACAATCTGAAGAGGTGTAGTTGGCATAGATGCCCATGGTGTAATTGTATACACACTCAGCTCCTATCCTCAAAATCAAGGGAAGAAAATGAATGTGATATTTCTGACAATCCTTTTGAGAGCAACCAGCGATTTTATACAGCAGGAACTGCAAATATGCTTAGCTGTACTAATGCTTCATTTATTAGATAATAAGAATTCCAAACAGCTTTCTGGAAGGAAAGATATTTGTCTTTGTCAGCAAAGCTCTTCTATTTAGTATTTACTGGTTCCAGTGCTTCCCTGTGTTTCTTAATGTGTTACCTAAAGCTAAAAAAATTGTTTGAAAGTGAAAGAAATACCAAATACCACCTTCCTCTCCTGCAGCCACCCTGAAGCAATTCTGACAATAGGACCCATCCTTACAAACTGAAACAGGAACAAATTTTCAATGGACTCTTCAAGGAGAACATTGTGCAAGTTTTCTGCTTGTTATACTGTGTTTGAATGAAAAGCATTTGTGTTCCACCCTAAAGTGTATAGTCTTATCTTCTTTTATGACAGTGTTTAAAGTGTCTATCCACCATAGTTTATCTGCATCCTGATCTTGTCCTGTCTTGGATATGTTCCTTGCTGGCTTCACTGAGAACATCTTTCCCTTCCCGTCATTTTCAAATCTTGTCTGTTGATTTGGCCATATTGCCTTCTCTTCTGCCTAAGGAGCTGGCAAAGCTTCACTCCAGCCTGTATTTTGCTTTTTATCTTCCACTCCTGTTCTTTTTCAGCCATGCTAAGTTCAGTGTTGTTAAAGTCTTTCTAGTGATATTGCTGCCGTTTTAGCTTTAGTGCCTGGCAAGGTGAGGTGTGAGTTCACAGGACAAACAACCTCCTTGCTGAGGGGTCACATTTTCTTTAGAGAGCCTGCAAATTCATCTTGTGGTCAATATTTTTCTGGAGACAGAGAGGAGAGGGACTGCAAAAACTGATGTGTTTGCCTCACCTTTCTGCTATTTTAAGACTTCGGACTTCTCAGGTGTAGATAATTGCTTTTCTTGTAGTAATTGCACATTCTTTCATGGAATTTCAGATATAATGTAGATTTGCTCTTCCATTTCAATTCTCGTGTTAGACAGGAACATTGACATTTGCTAGCCATTAGTCATTTCATTTGTAACCCATATTCATTTTATTGTGTGTTATTTAAGATCTTTTCCAAAACCGTTAACGTACTTAAGGACCAGTGAGAGGTGAGGGTAGTCAGTGAGATTTGAGCTTGTGCAATATGAATGACACCCACTGGGTTTTGGTAGGAGGCTGTTGCACAGCTCATGGAAATCTGTTGGTGCCAACAGCCTGTGACAGAGAAACAGGCTCAGCTTTTACAGAATAGATTTTTTGGTGGGGTTTTTTAGGTTAATTTTTTTTCCATTTCTGTTTAGTAATTTTTTTCCACCCATAACCTCTCTTGAGTATATGTATTGAATTGGAGGTACCCAGCAGTGCTTACTGAAGGCATTCTCATGTCAGGAGCCAGACCTTCCACACATTTTTATCTTAAGAATGAAGGGTTGGGTTCATTATCTATGCTTTTTACTTTTAGGTGGGTGTATTCTTCTAATCTGCTTTTACTGGTTGAGGAACTTATTGTGACATACAATTTTTGAGAATAGCCAGCAACCTTCTGTGGCAAGGTGAGAGGAAACAAAGTTTTGGCTTGAGTGCTGTGTCTAAGTTTAGGTGCAAATGCTGAAAACTTGGCTGCCATGTTGAACTGTACACCATGCCCAGTGCCTCAGAAGCCTCCATTGATTTTAGATGTGTGTGTGCTTTGTTTCTGTTGCTGCAACTCCTCTTTGACTTTTTTGAATTAGAAAAGATGTGCCAACCTCCATGCCATATGCCTATTACTACTAATGCCCATGGTTTTCTTCAGTCTCATATGCTTTCATATGTAAATTGGCTATCGAATTCCACCCTCAGTTTTAACCTGTAATAACTTCATTGCTTACAGTGCAATGTGCACTGATGTAATTTAGATCTGGATGCATATGTAAATGTGTGCTCTTATGCACACAATTAATGCCTGCTTTTTAACATATATATATATGAACTTTCTTTTTACAGTTGAAAATGAGAGGGAGAATCTGTTGTTTAATTATATACTAATCAATTTTAGGACAACTAGCAGGAGGAAAATAAATCATTTGAAGTAGTAGGTGGATTTTTGGAGTCGCACACACACAAACACACACCCATACAGCCCTTTACAATGTGTTCTGATTCTTGTCTGTCCCAAGCAGGAACTTTTCTTCTTCCCCTGACTTGCAATCCTTAATTTTTTGCGAGTCTCAAATCTCATTTTTAGTTGACTTTGGGGAAAATGGTGGCAGAGATATTGTTTAAAAAAAATGAAAAGGGAAGAAACCCCCCATTAAACAGCTACCCCACTTATGTTAGCCCCCACTTCTGTACCACTAGCCCAAACATGGAACATATTTCAGCAGAAGTGCCCCAGCTCTATCATATGTGCTGTGCAGAGTCATCATGGCCATGGTGCATAGCTGAGAGCCGGAAAGCAAACAGCTGCTGTAGCCTGATTTGAGTTAAAATAGTGTCAGTGTTTAGTCTGGCGCAGTGCTTCAGGAGAGATTGGCAGCTGGGTCAAACAAAGTCATTCCATTGGCTCCCTTCCCAGTAAGCTTCTGCTAGTATTTAGGTACTAGTGCAGCCTAGGCCCCTTTTCTCAGGGATAGCCTAACATCTGACCGCACCCTCTTTGCTTTTTAAAAAATGCCTTTTCACTCTTTAAGATAAATCCTCTATTATACAATCTGCCAATAATTGTGTGTTAAGACTGTTTTTCTCTCGAAAGCTGACGCATCCTGCTCTCAACGTGGTCTAGAAAGCGGGCTGTTACAGTGCTGGATTAATAAAAGGGGCCTTTATGGTTTGTGAAAGAATATCTCTGTGCTTAGGCAGGAAACTTTTTGATCCACAGAAAAGCCAGACGACATCTAGGTAAGGCTGTGTATCAAATCTGCTTTTATGGGAGAGTGGGGCAGTGAGCACTGTTAATTGCAATTGGTTCAAGTTTGCATGCCCATTTTGATAAGCTTTTTAGAAAGTTTAGGAAATAGCTGCTCCTGCGTCTCGAGCCCTTTCTCTCCTCCCTCCTCCTCACTCCTCCTATGCCTTTACTGCTTGCAAAAGCTTGTAATGATCTGCTTAGTTTTCTCTGGACTACGTGCGGACGCTTCATTTCTTTTTGGAGAGGGGTTTCTTGCAGAGGAGTAGAGCAAAAAAAGTTCTGCTGTCGGACCCAAACGCTGTTAGAAGTGGAGTGGCTGGGGAGAATTTACAGGGAAAGCTTTCCACTGTTACAGACTGCCTGTGCAATCATTTAAAAGTAGTTGAAAACTGCTTTGAACTAACAAGGGTTTAATTACGGAAAAGTTTAACGTGGCGATGGAAGGAATATTAAGTAAGTTGTCTTTGTCTCATACTTTTTAATTTTAGTTGTTGCTTTAGCCTGTTGGGTCACATTTTTTGTCAGCGCTGAAGGCTGCCATGAATTGGTAATGAGGGCCCCTTTTGCACATGATTTTGGCACTTGGCCAAAATCAACTTCCCAAGGCAAGCTTTCTCTAAAAGAACCTGAAGCATTTTTTTGTGATTAGGAATCATGTCTGAAAGCTGCCACAACCAGTTGTGTAGGCATGTCAAAATGACTTTATACAGTATATCTGAAGCATTTGGGGGGGAGGGTCTGTTTTTTCCTCATGCACCAAATTGTTGCTATTATTACTCTAAATTTCCACAGCTTACGCACCTCCAAAAACCAGGCTACAGAGAGCTAAGGCATAATGAGGATCGTTGGTATCTTTGTATTTTTCAACATGCCAAAGCAGCACTAATTGTCACATTTAAGCAAGATACAGTATTAGGGGTTGCTTAAAACACTTGTGGAAGTAAAGCAGATGAATCTTTAAACTTTTAATCTCAGTAAATTATGCTCAGTGAACAGTAAGTAATGATATTTTCGAGAAATTTCTTTGTTTGAATTGTATGAGGGGAGCTTTTTGATATATCTATTTAAAAAATAATACATGCCTGGGTCCACTGGGGGGAAATTAGCAAGGAAAATCTTGGATGTGCCTTTAGATTTATCCCATTTCCTTGAAATCTGGGTATGGGTCTGATCTGTGAGACAGGGAACAGGAGCTGGGTAGTCCTTTGTTGTTAAAAAGAGGGAAAGGGAGTTAGTCTAAACACTAGTAAGGAGCTGCAAAAGTTCATGTTTCAAGTGTGCTCGGAGTTCTGAAATTTGTGGAGATCATCAGTGCAATAAATGGGTTATTATTCCTTGCTGATGCTATATAAACAAGTTTGGCACTGTAAGTGAATTCATTATTATTGTACACTTGAACGTTCTGTGAATTTGCGCTGTGAATTGGAAATTAGGGACCTCCTATTACATGCTGTGTGTGCCAGTGTCGTTTCCACGTGTGTTCAATGTAAAGACAAAATGCATTAGGCAGCACTTTTGTCAGGTATTTTTATTTTACATTTCTGCACTTGTGGCTGTGTCTGAGGAGTTGTTCCTTCCTCCCCTCCTATGTGTGTTGTTTATTTATAACAACACCGTCGTTCGGCAGCAATATGGATACGGAACAGCCTTTTCGCACCTTCCCTGCCCCCTGCCCCCAGCCTTGATCCCTTTTGCTGCTGTTAAAATGGGCTTTACAGGTATTGTCTTTCTTCTGTGAAACTGTATTTTCTGCAAGGTGTTGGGGGGGTTGTGCGTGTGTGTGTTTCCTTTATTGCATAATGCAAAACACAGCTACACTGGGAGAAAGCAGGAGCTTTACAGACTCCTCGGAATCCGTACTTTGGTGTGACTTGCCCGGGAGAGTTTGTTCATTTTTACATTGCAGCAGACTGAGTTACAGTACTCAAAAGCCTCCTACAAGTTTAACTGTGACACGTTGTATTTGCAGTGAAAATAAGCAAACAGGATGAACATGTTGCAAAGGAATAGATGGAGAGCTGTAGTAAAATAAAACTCGTGTAACTTAATTCTATTTTTCTGGGGCTTTTGAAAAGTCTCACAACAGGGGAAAAGTACGTCACTGTTGAATCCTATTTTAATGTAAAGCATTGCCAGAAAAGGATCATACTTGGTGCAAATGTAAATGTGATAGCAGAGTTTTTGCAAATCATTATGGAATTTATTTGCTGGTGCGTGGAAGTAATTTCTCCTGGGTTACCGAGTTAGGTACTGTTCATTTAAAATATGCACATACCCACCTTCTTACTGCAAAACTAACTTTAAAATGTTTTAGTGTGATGTTCTTAGTTTTGCCTAGAAGGTTTTGCTGGCAAATAATGAACACATGCTAGTGTACTACTTCTAGAGGTTTTCTTTTCTATTCTGGTTGGTGAAGAATTGTGTTATAAATCACAGCAAGTTATTCTCCAAAAACTTTGTGAAATTTTTAAATCCAGATTTTTTTTTGATAGCATGACTGAAATGTAAAATCTAATATATGAAGTAACAAAGTTTCTCATAAAGACTTGAAACATTATAAATTTGGCTTTTGATTGCAGACACCAAGTTAATATTTCCCTTCATGAAGAACTGTGTTGTCTATATGAACATACAAAAAAGTCACGTTTTCATCAGATAAATTCTGTATTTATAAGTTTGAAATGCATAGACATTGCATTATGTTTTTAAATCCCAAACTAGTAGATTAGTGTTTCTTTATAAATAGGTTGATAAATGACTGGTTACTTTTCCTGACATTAAAACAAGTGAGGAATATAAAATATTCTCCATTGTGCCATTTTTGTTTTTAACAGCCCTCAGGAATAATGTGTCGCTAATCTTCCTCCTAGCAGGGCTTTATGTTTTCTATTTGTTTGCAAACACATCATGAAAGAGTGCAATTATAAGGCTTAACTTTGCTGTAATTTTGCATCTTAGATTTTGCTCCACAGAAATGCTGAACTCTCAGTTACCCACATCAGTGTAGTAAATCAATATATTTTCCATTCAGAAAACAAATTCTTGCCTTTTAGTCGGTATTTTTATTGATCATTAGACATTAATATTTCATATTTTAGTAGTGCAGTGTAAGTGGTATCTATTGTTGTGCTTTTGAATAAAATTACAAATGTATTTATAAAATACTTTCACTTATATGAAAGAAAAAGAACTCTAAACATCGTGGAACACTTTCAGTTTATCAAGAAAACATTGGTCTTGTAAAAATAGCTGTATTTCTTAGTAGGTTTTCTGCATTTTAAAACTTTAGAAGTGAAACAGGGCTGTTTTGTTTTGTCTTACAGGTTTGTTGAGTTTTTGTGGCTTTTTGTTGTTTTGGGGTTTTTTAGCAAGGATTTAATTCATATAAACTAAGCACTTTGTTCTATATGTTCTAAATTCCAGCAATGAGATAAATAAATTGCTGGATTGGATAGAACATAATTATTGAATTTTGGCAGAACTTCAGTGAACTCTGCCATGAAAGATTAATGTGCACAGTGCGCTCTTAGATTCTAAAGTAACAGAGTAAGATAAGGGGAGTGCATAACAGGCTCCAACCTTTGTGGTTTAGAGAAAATAGAAAACCATGGGCAAATGTTAACTTTTGGTGTAAACTGCTAATGATAATGTTTTGTCATCTGGGTGATAAAAACTACAGGATTATACAGAAGAAAATCCAGTTTAACACAAATTCTCTCCACTGCTTTCATGCTCTGCTTCCCATTTTTCAGTATTAGAACAGCCCCAGTTGCTCTGTGTCCGTATGAGAAGGAGAACAGAGCAGGCAGGGCACTTGCAGTATCCAGTAATGCAATGTGCAATCCCTCCACGTCCGCATGTGTCGTACGTGGGTTTTTACTACAGTCACGACTTTGGTTTGTGATTGTGGTGCATCGATTTCAGAATACACGAAAAATTGTACTGGCTGGATGAAGACTACATGGAGCCATAGTAGTCATTGTTATTATTCCCTCTCTCTTCTTTCTCTACCAAACCTTGGTTGTTTAAATATTTACTTCAATTGGCAATTTGTGGTTATAATCACAAAATCTCATTCCTCTTGGCTTTTAAATAATTGCTGCACCCAAATAATGTTTTTAGTTGAGAACAAAGATGTATATTGTCCTGCCAGTCAATCTCCCCTGGCAGGACCAATAGGACTGCAAAACCTTTTTAGTATTTTCAGTCAGTTTGCTACAAGGGAGAACAGGCTCGACATCCAGCCTGTTCTGGGGAAAGCACTGCCGCTTTGCCGATTGCTCCCTGCTCCTGGGAGTAATCCCTCTGCCTGCTCAGCCTCTCCAGCACCCTGAACCTGAGCCCACATGTTTTCTCCTCCTCAGATATGTGCAGCAGCAAGCACCAGCCCCCGGCCTTGGAGCTGGTTTCCATGAGGGCTCAGGGACTGGCGGCGCAATGGGGAGGCTCCAGCACGGCTGCAGACACAGGGGCTGCTGGACTGGCCGGGCATGGGGATATGGCTCAGTGCACCCAAAATGCCTGGAATCAGAGGGAGTGAGGCAGGGAGGATGCATGGTAGGATTTTTCCTCTGTTTGCTCCTTGCTTCCAGACTATTAACCTGCTGCTAAGGCTGAGTGTGCTCAGTTCAGCGTTTTAAAATGGCAGGTATCCAGAATCCTGGATATATTTCGTGACTTCAAAGACATTTCTTCTCTCCTTCCCAGTCACATCCTTAAGCTCATGATGACAGCGTTATGAGTGGGAGAGTTAAAGAGGTATAAGGGCAAGAGGCTGATCCAGTAACCATTGCAGTCAGCAGGGAGAATCCCCCTGACTACGTGTCTTTGGATCCCACACCCTGTGACCTGGCTGCTCTTCCCCCTTAGTTCCTGATGGCACCAGCATGGCTGGCATTGTCATCCTACTCAAGCAGCTTCCTTGTCTTCATTGGCACTCCTCAAAGAAGGAGGTTTACTGAGTAAAAGGTTTGAATGTGTCTTCCTTGTGTTGTAAAGTGAGTGCTTATTTTGGCTGTTTACAGTCCTTTTCCTTGTCTTTCTCCCCTTCTGGAAATGGCTCTTGTTCCTGACCTTGATTTATCAATTCATATCACCATTTCAAGTGGAGTTCAGTATGTTAAGCTACCTGTCTTCTAGTGTATCCCCATTAAAATGCTCCATTTGTGTGTCCATGTATGTCCATGATGAAATGAACTTATATTCTAGGCCTATTGTTTTGATAATCAGGCACAATTTTCTTTCACTGAGGTTGATTCCAAGATACCTTCCTCTTCCGACAAAAAAAAAGGATACTTTTATCTTTTTCATAGAACCACAGAATGCTTCAGTCTTTGTTTGCCCTATAAATGCATTTGGTTGGAAAATCTTTAACAAGTTATATTCAGAGTGTGTCTGTATTTTAAAGCAGACAATGATCCTTTTTTCTTTTGAGTGATTCACAGAAATGAGCATTGTTTTTAGCAAGGCAAAAAAGATAACTAAAGAACAGTAGTAGGAATATCATACCTTCTTTACATGGCTAGTAAATGTATTTGCAGTGTGAAACCAAGTTATGCTTTTACAGCAGTGGGGTTGTGGACTGGTAAAATACTCAGAATATTACAGATATTTTTTGCTAAAGTTGTATTTATGACCCAGTGAACACCTCCTATGTAACTTCAGTGCCTAGTAGCTGGCTGAACATTGAAATGGTGTCGAGTGTGAGTCTCCAGGATGGCTGGGCACGAAGGCAGATGAAAGCCAAGGCTGCTGCTCCTCTCTGCAGCTCCCAGGGGTGTGAGCCGGGGGCTGCGGCCCCACTGCCCTGGAGCAGCTGCCGGAGCCGGGCGGGAGGGAGAGCACGGCGAGGGCAGGAGCCAAGCCAAGGCACTTGTGGCTGCACACAGCGTTTGTTCAGCCTGGGAGAGAGGGAGCACAGAGGCTGGTTTGGGATCTCAGCTCTGCCCCCAGCCTCTCCCAGAGCGGGGCCAGCGTCTTTCCCCTGCGATCCCAGAGCCCTTGGCACAGTGTGGGAGAGCACTGGGAGAAAGCTCCATCCTGTGAGCCTGGATCTTCTGGGGCTTCATGAGTTACAGCAAAATCTAACACCTGAATTATGTGCAGAAAATGTGAGACAGGTGAATGTGGGTTCCTAGATCTGTCACTATGTGGAAACCTTTCTTTCAAGCATGGTAATGGATTGTTAAGCAGTATAAATTATGCTGAGGAGATGTTTGGGTGCTTTTTAAGTTGAACATTGTGCAGGACAGCAGAGCAAATTATCCTAAAACAAAATCTGTAAAATGTCGTACCTTGTGTTTTACAAATTTGCACATCCTAGTGCCCATTTCTGAGGAGTTTTTCCCTGGGCATGCCACGTCTTCCAAGGGCTGAGAGTTACAAAAGTTTGACCTTTCCCTTCCACTGAGACATACAAAAACTTACATGTCAACATTACGGTCTTCCAAAATATAGAAAGAGTCTTGTGAAGAAGAAGATTTTTGAAGACATCTGAAACTTTTTATTTCTATTGTGAGAAATGAGGAACAATGATATAAAAAACTCTGTTATGCTTGGGTGGGGCAAGAGGGGGTAGGGGAGGAAGGTTTGAGTTTAGAAAAACCAACCAAGTCGTATAACTCACAATGTTTGCAACCTATGAAAATATTGATGACAGAAGTAAAATTGCATTATGCTGGCAGATCACAACTGAAATTGCTTTTTGTGGTCTCAGAGCAGGGCTGAAGCAGCAGAGTATTTGACTAAAATACCGCTGTATTAATAGTAGGAAAGAAACAAGTACTGGAAAGGAATTCCAAATACCTACAAGGTATCTCATTTGGGGACATGCATTAGTTTGGTAAATTCCAATTCCCAGACTGGCAATAATGATTGTTACTGTATACCCTTTATGACTTTCAGAGCAAGAGAAGCCAGCTTGAGGAGCATGCATATTATGATACCCTCAGTGGTAAGTACCCTAACTGCAATCAAGTTTATTACATTTTTGTAGAGTGGAGGCCTTTTCAAGACCACACTTGATGCAGCTTAGTCACACAACAGCTTCAAATGGCATTCTGGAATAATAGGGCAGTAATGTGATACAGTCTATAATGAAAATCAGTGTAAAGCACAGGTGGCTGCAAGCATTTGTGTGGTCAGATATAAAACCTTCACCATGGGTACAAGCTACTGCTTTCTCACTTGAGGAAAGTATAATTAAAAGTGGTTTCCAGATGTGCTGGCACACATCTGCTGTTTTTAAAAGGGAATTTTGCAAATACAAACTGAACTGTGTTGCCTTCATCGTTATAAAGCTGTTGATGGTTTTTCAGGTAATAAAAAGATTGGAGGCATCAACACTCCCACTGTAAAATCGAGGTGTCTTTACTCAACAACATTTTGTGTTCACATTATGTTCTTAGGCTTTTCTGTGAGTAGTTCATATCTGAGCTGAGGCAAATATGCAAAATTTTTCAGGACAAAAAACCCCACTTATTTCATGAAAGCATGAGAGTTGATTCCTTGCTAGTGACTTAATTTATTACCAGATAGATGAAGCAAGTTTTTATGGTTTTGCTTGTTATTTGTTTTCAATGCAGTAAATAAATGATATTATAAAACAGTAGGATTCCGTTTCTTTAAAGGAATTTTCAAGATGTGGTAATAACCAGGAAACAAGAAAAATATGATATGTTGAAAACAGACATTTAATTTCACTTCACACAGAAAGCAGATAAAATTCTGCTTCCATGATACATCCTTAGTTGAACTATCTGGAAGAAAATAAATTAGAAAATAATTAGGAAAGGTGATAGGCTTTAAAATATTGCTGAAAAAGATTATAGATCTTTCGTTTCAGCTACATAAATAATGTTTATCCTAATGTCCCGCTAATTTTTGTAAAGTCAGTATTTCCCTTGGAAATTTTGTCAAAATAAAATCCCTATTTCAGAAGTAAGTTTTTGCAGTTCCGGAAGTTTTAATTACTGCTGCTGTTTAGAATAAGCACAAGGGAAGAATATTTTGCCTACTACCTTCTTGTTGGCTCTTCTTCTAACATTGCAGAGGTACTCATAACTATGATTTTGTGTTGGTTTTGAAAAAAATGAACAATATCTTGGACTATTGGCCAGGCTGCTAAACGATGAAAGAAGGTTTTTTAGGATGTCCTGTGTATTATTGCCACACCATTGCACATATTTTCTTTACTTCCACAGATGTGATTTGTAGGCTCCCTTTCCAAGTGAGAGTCTAATCCTTAGCAATTATCTTAGGGAAATACTGACACTGAGTAAATCAAATGGATTTCTGGATATTTCCTCTTAGCTGGTCTCTTTCCAAAAAGCAGTTGCTTTTTTCATTAAAATCATTCTTTCTTGACTAAGCATAATCTGAAATCTCTTTTTAGGTGTGCAAATGTCGGAATAATTTGCAGAAGATTTAGTCAGAAAAATGGCCGCTGAGATCAAATAATATTTAATATAAAACTTAACATATTGTCTGTACTTAAGTTTTTGGGTTAGTTTTCTGTCTGATACCTTTTAAGTTCCTACAAAGGCATTGATGGATTCAGTGGCAGATGCAAAAAGCAACCTCGGTAGCAAACTGCCCTGTATGTTTGTTTTTTCTGGAATAACGTTATAACTTGCTGTGGTCCTGGTGCTGCTAAAGAAGAATGCTCTGGCTTTAATAATTTCTGAGACAAAGGGTCCAGATCATCTCATTGCATCTGGTCTGTGAATGGAGACTTCTTGAGGATGCAATGAAATGGATGACAATCAATAAGAAGGATATTAATAACGTCAGAGTGAAAATGCTGATTTCATCAATTCTGCTGGTACATCTGACCTTTTTCTTTTAATGTGTATACATTGTGATGGCTATGGTATATTAAAAATGTTCTATTGTGGCATAAAGGCTTCAAATTTCTGCTTCCAGTGATGGCTTTACAAGGCTATATTTACTAACACATACACACACGTTTAGACCACATTTAAATCACTGTTTGCCCAGGAGGTAGGATTTTAGCACTGAACCGTTATGTTTGGGTGTTTTTCTGGCAAAATGCCATTTGACATGAAACTTAGAAAGGTCTAAAAGAATACAGACTTTCAGATGTGAAAATGTGCAAAATGAACACTACCTGGCAGTTTAATTACACTCTGCTGCAATTAAGACTTGTTAATAGTCACTCCTCTGAACTGGCTGCTCACATCAGAGACCAGCCCTGGCCAGACCCTCAAAGTTTTGTACATAACCATTTTGAACAAAGGGTCAGTTTCCATAGAGTGTCAGGTGGGTTAGACAAAAGAAGTAGGGGGGTTGCATCCTTGGTAACTGCAAAAATTTGTGTGCTTTTTGATTATTGCTATTATTTGAAAAGTGAAACGCTGCCCTGAGTGGGGGAGATGTGGAAAAGTATTCTGGGGCTGTACTTCAAGGGGCATGAAAAAGGCACTTTATTGGATGTCAAAGATCCTGCCCTGACCCATAGATGCAGGAGACAACCCACCAAAGATGTATCACCCCTCAAGGGCAGCAAACCTTTCCACTGTAGCTCAAACAGATGAGGCACTGCTCCTCTGGGATATAAACCTCTTCCAGACATTCAGTACAATTCAATAAGAGGCCAGGGAGCTGATGGCTGTGGGTGGAGAACCTGTTACATATATATGTGATACCATTGCTGCTATGTATTGCCAATTTGGCAAGGATTTCCTCTTCTGAACATCTATATCCATTTTGTTTGGGTAGTATTACAGATTCAACAAGTGCAGTGCTCCTTATTTCACCCAGAAAAAGAAAAAATAATTGAGAATCCTTGCTTGATGCTGCATTTTATCTCTATTTAGAATTCTTTTTTTTTTTTTTTTTTGTCTTGAGCTTTGAACTGTTGATTTGTTGATTTTAATATTTTCCTGTAAATCAGGAGCATTGCCAGCAATTTTTATGCCTTATTCACCTTAAGTTAAAGACTTCTGCCTGTGGCTTCATAACTAGTTGCTGTAAGAATATCATCTATAATCTCAGAAGTATTGGCTAAGGTCTTGGGAAGACTAAACCACAGGGAAAAAAGAGAATACTCTTTAATATTAAGACTGAATTTAAAAAGTGTGTCCCTATCATGAAAAAATTCAGGGAGGAGACAGACACATTTAAAATATTGCTAAAAATAATCTTCAAGTATTTTGATGAAATGACTTTACAGAACTCAAAGACAGATCAAAAGTAATTATCTTGTGTGTCAAGATTTTTTTTTAAGTTTCATAGTTCTCTGATCTCTGAAATAGAAAAAACCATAAACTATTATTTATCTTATAAATAAAGGTCAAAAGGAAGGTGAATCAGATTGATTCATATTTGCTATCGTAATATATTGAAATGTTTTATTTTGTCTTTTTTTTTACATCTATATTAGTCTTTGTGAGAAGAAAAGCAAAAATATAATTTTGAACTTAAAAACAGAATTTTTGATCTTGAAAATATTTAAATAGAATTATTCAGCAATTTCAAAACCTCTCTGCTTTGTTTTAAATAACAAGCAAATTGACACATTTCCTTGCAAATAAATTTATTTTTAAAGAAACAGCCTTTTTCTGAGGCAAAATTGTCTCAAATATTTCCTGCTTACTCTATCATGTGACAAGAATATATTTTACACTTCTTCAATTGTTGTGCTTGTAATTTTGTACAATGTGAAACATTAACAAATTATCAGTTTAAGCTATGATTTTCACATTCATTCTTAGAGAATGAAGTACATGATAGTAGAAATATATGGAAAATCTAGTTTCAAAGGCTTTGGCTGTGGATAAGCCTCATATGCTCATGGAAATAAGACCACTGAAACCATCAGAAATGATATGCTTAGTGATTTACTTGAGGTCAGTGTGTGTTACACCAATATAAATATATTTTATGAGACCTGCACACAGGTTGTTGCACTGCAAATAATCTTGAATACAAACATGTAGTAATTGTTGCCCTGAGCTTTCACCTCCTTTGGGTTTTCCCTAGTGCCTGGGAAACCTGTGCAGTGCATGTCTGCAGCCAGAGCAGCATGAACAGCAGCAAGAGAGTCCTTGGGACACCAAAGGAGTTCTCCAGGGAGGCCCCATATCCTAATGTCCAGCTGGGTGACTGATCACCTGCCTTCTCCCAGCATCAGCCCTCCATCAAACTGGGCTGAAACCCCTTGGTATTGCTGCTTCCTAATATCATCCTGCTGAAATGCTTCAGTGCTGATTAAGGAGGGCTTAAAGACACAGCTCTCGGTAGGGTTGTCATTCAAAGTGATTATACCTTGCTTTTTACAGATCTTGGGAAGGAATATCTGCTTTCAGCCAGAAATGTGAGCACTGTGCCTTCTATTTTTGTGCAGGGTCATCAGTTGTGGCAGTAGCACTGGAGACAAATATATCCCCTCCTCTCCTGTCTTGCATAAATAACCATTTCAATTGTTTGCTAATCGAGTGCTTCAGAGTTGAGGTTGTTTCTGATCAGTGCTGATTCAACTACTAGATGTACAGAAAAGCAAATATGTTCTGAATAGTATTTTCACTTTTCTGTGAGGAAACTAGGAGAGGCTTTAATTTTGAGCTATCCAGTCTCCTATAGAACTGCCTTCCAAGTCCAGATGATTAAAGGGATATTGTATATCTCTGAGAGAAGAGCTGTGGCTGTTCAGGGGCAGAACATGAGTTTCTCTCTGTGTCATAGCTCAGTAAAAATGCACGTCTGTGCAGTGTGCGCAGTTGCTGTTGACAGACGCTCCCTGTTAGTTGGGACCGTGTCTGTAGTCTGGAGCGTGATATCCCATTTTGGGAACTGGACAGCAAGAAGGGGGCACAGCACAGTGACAGCAATCAGAGATCCTGAAGTTGTGATGTACAAGGAATGTTTGAATCAAGTGGAGTCATTAGCAAAATGTGTTAGGAAGGACAAGAATAACTGGTGGTGCCTTGTGGACACATAGATGTTCCCTTGTGTTCTCTTTGGCCTATCTTCCCATTTCCTCCACCATTTTCCACCTTCCCTATTAGTTCACCCTGCCCACCCCAACACACAGAGTATTCTAATTTTTCAGGGGGGATTTATGCACAGTGTTTCTAGCTGTTAAGCTCATAAAGAGTTGATCAGGAAAATTTATCTTCTTTCATTAAAATTAACATGTCGTGTTCAGCAGACTGATTTGTATGGCAAGAGCTACATTGTTAAAAGAAGTTTTTCAACCTTTATCATTCCTTCTATTTCCACCTGTATTTTTGGTGTAGTGCCCAAACACCTCCACTGCTTTCTGAAATAACAAGAAACAACTTTCCTGGAGCTCCTGGTCCAAGAGCAAATTCTCTCTCCTTTATTTTTTCTCCATTCATTGTTCCCATGGGCTCCTGAAATGTACCACTGAAAATTCAGTGTGAAAGTCTTGCTTCAGAAAAGCTTAAATAATGGGAAGTTCTTATCTAGCAAATTCTGGATATATGACAAAAAAACTCCACCACACCACAACAAACCAAAAACATCCAAAAAACCCCGAACAACCCAAACCAAACCAATTATAAATATTTCAGCTTCAGCATGGCAGCTTCCTAAGTGGCTAAGAAAGTGCCCATGGGAAGATCCTGTCCTTACAGAATAGTTGAAGATTAATTGGGATCTGAGCATTGCGGTAATTTTGTTTGGATTTTACTTTATCCTTTTCTTACCTCTAAGTGAAACAGACATGTACAATGCTAAGAATGTGTGTCTAATGCTAAACAAATCCCTTTGTACATAAATCATGAGTACATGGAGTCTGTATTTTGCCAATGGATTCAGTAACATACTATAATTAAGCTTTGAGAACACACAAATGACAAACCCTTGATAAAAACAGTGGCCTGCAAAGTCTTACTGTGTAAGCTAGAGCTGCACCAGGATACTTTATCTTCCTTTAAAATATGATGGATATTGAACACCAAGAAATGCATCAAGTGCCATCAAAGTAATACAGATAATTCCTTGTCAAAATTGTTCAAAGTAATGTTCAGATTTTCTCTTTTGATGTGAAAGGGGGAGTTACTAGGGCAGAATATGTCCCATAACATGATAATAAACACCTGTTCCTCCTGAACAACCAGGTGTCTCCCTCACTCCGTGCTGTTTGCCTCAGTGCTCTACAAAGCAAATTTACAGACTCTGTCTGCCAGGAAGTTCTCAAACTGGAAAGCAAACATAGGAAAGAGTCAAAATACACCGGGGCATCCAAACCAAGTCTGTTAGAGCAAACAGAAAACATCAACAAAAAACTAGTGGAGTGAGGGAGCAGAGGGTGTGTTGGAGATGTTTGCTTTCTTGAAGAAAATGAAGAAAATTCCAATTTGCGGTGTTTTGAATACAACTCAGGGAAAAAATAAAAAGAAAAAAGAAAAGAGAACTCAGCTCTATGAAATACAGGAAAGAAGGTGCTAAAGTAAAACAGTATAACTCATGATGGAGTGAAGACCATGTGGTCTTAAAATATAGCAAAAATGTGGGCAAGAAAAGGATCCTGGAAATAAAATTTAGGTAGAAGTAGGTTTCATATTACTTACAGATCACAAGGAAATGTGAGGTTACTGAGTGGAAGGTGTGCACTAAAATCTCCATGTGCACTGAAAACTGGAGTTTTCAAAGGCAAATAGAACTCTTTTCAGGTAAAGACATATATAGATGACATTAAACCATGACTAACTGATCACCAGATCCTGGTTCATAGCTGGATGTAAATCTAGTAAAATTCATCTTGGTGAAACTCTACAGTAGTACCACAGAATGTCAAAAGGAATCTTGGAAAAGAGGTTTTCCTCTCAGTACCTGCTTATTTTTGAACAGTGTTATGCACTTGAATGGTGTGAAGTTTGGAAAGTCTTTTTTCTTTTAATCTTCTAAAGGTAGAAAATCTTCTGTTTCTTTGGGTTTCCAAAAAAAAAAAAAAAAGAAAAAGCAAACCAAAAAAAACCCCAAACAAACAAAACCAAAACAAACCAAAATAAACCAACCAAACAAAAAAACCCCCTAACAACTCTTCCTTCATAAACTGATTCCTTATCAGCTATAGCCCTCCCAAGTTTTTCTGGCTTTTCACTGCTGAATTCAGCACAGGTGAGTTTTTTCAGGTGTTAGACAATGCATTTGATGTTGCCTCTACCCTGATTTTTTTCTGGTGTGTGGTTGGTTTGCCAAGGTGCTGAAAACTTCTATTTGAATACCTTAAAGTTGTCAAATGAAGTCAGTATTATGATACAACCAGTGCAGGAATGAGGCAGTATCTGGTCTTGCTGCTATTCCTCTGTGCTGAGTTTGTATTTAACTCAATGCATCATTTGTCTTCTGAGCACAAAACTGATTTTTTTTTTTTTTTTTTGGCAAACTGTTATTTTCATATTTCTTTTAAAAATCAAGGAAATGTTGAGAAGACTTGTTATCGCCAAAAAAATCTCAGAGAATCAGTGTCCAAGGAATCAGAATTTAGAAATCTGAATTTACAGTGGGATTTGAAGGACACAAGGGCATCTACAATAGATGTCAGGTTTGTGATGAGATTGTAGAAATTGAGGAGCAGAGAAGGAAAAAAAAAAATGGCATCTGTTGTGACCAAAGCTATGAAAGTGAGAGGAGGAAGGGACACCACAAGGAGGTGGATAATCCTGGGTAATATTTCAAAGTTTTCAGAGCACACCCAAACCAGACATCTGTGGTCCCTGACATTTTGCTTGTTACAGACCAGTGCAACATTCCATCCGAGAAGTGCGTGTTGAAAAATGTGTTTTAAACTGGAATACTTCATTAGAGTGTGTTCCTGAGTAATGAGCCAGTAAGGGGTGAGGAGTTATGCAGCCTAGGAAGTGATTATGGTGGCATGGGAGACTGATGATGTACAGCTGTCACACCAGAAAAACTGGTGGATGAAATTAGAAGTGAAATTGCTGTTTTACTCCGTCTCTGAGGTGGCATTTCTGCAAAACAATCAAACCAAGATTTTTGGTACTAAGAACCTGAAATACGCTTCCCCTGCCTGCCAAATCTCAAGTTAAATGTCAATATTGCTTTCAGAGATACAATTTTTAGAATGTCCTGGAGTATATCATATGTGGTCTTACAAAAAGTCTTCCAGCCAGACCAAAGTCTTTTTCCCCCTTATACACAATATGGGTAATGAGACACAACTGAAAACAGAAAACAGCTTTCAATGGGAAATATAGGAAACACTTGAAAAAATATTTACAAAACAGAAGAGGAGGCATCAGGCCCATTATCCTAGAATTAAAGTTCTACTTCAGCAGTTTTCTATTTATTTTCTAGTCATGAACATAGGGTTCTGGTTTTCTTCTTGCTAGCTATACATACCCCAAGCCTCAGTTAAAACAAGAAAACAGACTCTGATTTTTTTTGTTCTCTTGACTGTATAACAATTGTTCTGCTCTCAGCAGTTTAATGTGATATCACATTAGTTAGAAAAATTACCTGTGTAAGATTGTGTTCACCATACCCTGGTGGAAAATATGCCACAATAAAGTTGAAAGGGTTTATTTCCAATGTGCTACTTGAGAAGAAGTTAGGAAGGAATAGTAGTCTTGTAATACACATGATTTTCATTTATTTGGATCTGCTGATGATCAAACACATCAGGGTTTACCTCTGAGGGGAGAAAAGTATAAAAGTCATTTTAACCACCTTATTAGCAGCAGGCAAGCAAAAAACCTTGGTCTTAATTTAAGAATTCAGTTTTGAAAGAAAATATTCTGTATATAATTCCCATGGGTTTTTAATGAGATTTTTTTTCTATGTTTCTCTGTAACTTACTGGTTTAGGTACTGCTCTTACTTTTGTTTTTTCTTTATAGCTCCACCTCCAAAAATCAATGTGTTTAAAATTCAGCATTAAATGAATAATAAAGGCCTTCCATACTAAAAATCTATAGTGGCAGCACACTTGTTTTTTTCTATTGGCCACATCTTCATTCTGAAATCCAGTTGGGAAGTTGTTTTTCTGGATTTGGAAACTGTCCAGTGGTCTCTGTAATACCATTTTGGGCAATCTCATTTTTGTCCTCCTTCCATCTTGGTCTGTTCTGCTCAATCCCTTCCTATTGCTCATTCCCACTGGTATTCCTATCTCTTTTTCCATGTTGGAAACCTTTGCATCGCACTGGCACTTCTCTCTTTGTTTGCTGACCTTTGATTGTTGCTTTTACAAAGGTTTTACTAATAGTGGCTATGAGGCATAGTTTTGGGGTTTTTTTTTAATAAAGAAGTGGCATAAGGCTTTTCTCTTCAATTAAGTAATTCAAAGTTTATGTTTATGCAGGTAATTAAATGAGATTAAATGAGTGTGTGTTTTACTTACAGTACTTTAGTTCAGCTGGATTTGTCTCTATCCATTCTGCACAATTTTCTAACATTTTTAATTCATTCCTTACTCTTACAGTTCAGTTGTAGCTTTTGAAAAATTTCCTGTGGTTTCTAGGATAAAAACTTTATTACTGTACACTCAGTGGAAGCAAAGAAGGAGAAAGTAATAATCACACATTGAAATCTTTTATTTTGTTATATTGTTTTCAGGTACCCACTCTTGGAGAGTTTGGCAATTATTTCCACAATCTGATGTTAAAAGACAGTTCAGAAAATGAGGCAATTGGAATTTATCTTTGGAAAAGCCTCTCTCTGTCCATTGATGGCCATGGGAATTGCCTTATTAAATAAGTAAATTAGATACCAGAAGGCAAGATATAGGAAAATCATTGCCCTTTGTTTTGAGCTCTTGTAATGTGTGCCATTAAGCTTGAGGAAAATTAGAGGAAGATTCTAATAACTGGCCTGAAGTAAATTTCAAGATTTCCACCTCACTCTCTTCTCCAAGAGCTGGAGTAGTGCAGTCTCCCCATGCTTTGAGATCTGCATTGTCTTTTCTTTAGGGACAGTCCTGCATGACTCCAAACAATGTCTTTCTGTATTTTAATCTGGGAAGAGCAAGTTCTGTGTCTCAGAGAACATATTGCCCCATGATATTTGCTGAAAGTTTACACACAGCAAGGATCTATTTTATGTATCTTGTCATACATTTTAGTCAGTTTTATTCCTGCAGACCAACATCATAACTTCTGTCATAAATCTAAGAAAATGTCAATATTCCATCTGAAGTACGAAGCTAAATGTAGAAGTTGGGTTGTGCTTTACACATACAGTGTTCATCTTATGAAGGATGCAAAAGCTGCCATTTTTGGGTGTTTTAAAAAATAGCTCAAGCATATAAATAAAAGTTGAAAAGGAGATTTGTACTCAAAGGATTGTCCTTTGCTCTTCCCAGATAAAGTTCATTCCCACTTTTTTTTTCTCAACATGAATACACAAATAGCATCCTCAAAGCCTTCTGTAATGCATTTCTTCTGAATGCCAGTCAGATAATGCATGAAGAACTCTGCTTCGTATCAGAGATGGGACTGAAGGTGAAAACCAGACATGGTTGGAATTGCCCTTGTGTAGCTGCAGAATGGCATTCCAGAGCAAGCTGGCCTCATCAGAACCTGGGAGCACATTTACAGTATCTTTATGCAGTGTCTCTCTCTTAGAACAGTGATTCTCTATTGGTTTTTTTTAATCTCTGTTGTTTTGTTGTTTTTTGGTTTTTTTTTTGAAAGGACTCGTTGTATTCCTTGTAAAGAATTTCTAGTATTTCATTGCTGTGATATAAAAAATAAGTAATTTTTTTTTAGGTCTGCAGGTAAAAGGTGGAGCCAAAAAACTCTAACAGGTGCAGGTTTGTGTAAAGAATGCATTATAAACTGCAGTTTGCAACTGCTAAATCATCAAACAAATTATATAAAAATTTGAGAGTGGCAGAAAAATTATTGAGCCACTGAGGTGTGTGTATATATTTATATGTATAGCTTCACCAGTGTTTTCTTGATATTTTTTCTCATAAAAATCAGTATTTTTGAAACAGTTTAAAATAATGGCTACCACGAACTTATTATAGGGAATCTTGGAAGTCAAATCAGCACACATTTTTGGGAGTTGAAATTTTAAATTATAATGTTGTGTGTGATGACTTTCAAGTTGTGCAGAGCTTGTATTTACAGGTACAAGTAGGGCAGTAGATACAGCTCATAACTGTGCTAATTTTTCATAAATCGTATAGCAAAAATTAAAGCTGATCTGGTTTTTCATGCTAAACATGGTTCTGGGATTTCAGTATATTGAGAAACTTTGGCTTCATAAGCAGTCATATGTTTCTAATTCAGCATTTTTAATTACAGGAAATTTAACGATAATGAATAATAACAAAAAATAAAATATAGAGGAAAAAAAAGACAAAGCAGAACTTAGTTTCCATCCCAAGCAAAGAAACGTTTTGCTAATAAACTGGTGGCTTTACATTGGAAAATTCATTTGTTGTACTTAGAGCATATATGTTAACTGTTAACAGCAGTCTTTTATTTTTGCTTTCCTTTTTATTTTCTTTTTGGTTCCCTTGTTATGGCTACAAATATCTATGTAATAATTGGGAAAACATGATGGTAAGGCATGATCCTAAACAGGAAGGCAGCTGGTGCCTTAAGAGTTTGGTAATGGGATATCAGATTTTGTCACTGCCATAAAATCAGTAATAAACTTAGGCAAGATTTTGGCCCTGCTGAGGAAGAGTTTGCCATTGATTTCAGCAGAGTCAAAACTTGACTGCTGGGGTGTGATAAGTAATAGCCTGAGTCAGAGGTTGTGGCAAGCAGGGAAAGCTGCCTCTTTGGCTTGCCTTGGCTGAAATGTTTGTGGTCCCTGTGTCTGTGTCATAGCGGATCCAACCTCTGCCACTTGTGCCTTTCCCAGCAGAGTATCTGATGATGGAACAGGCACAAAGGTATGAGGTCTTCTGTTGGGTTGGTTTCCTTTTGTTTTCCAAAACTGGTGGAAAAACTGTTTGAAGGACTTGCTGGCGCTGTGTCCTCTCTCTGCTTTAACTTTTAGTAAATAAGACTTTGGTATCCCAGTTTTGTAGGATGTCAAAGAATGAAGTAACTAAAAA
>VXBR01010900.1:51063-87391 GCA_013400215.1 Cisticola juncidis | reverse complement strand
AAGACTTGAAGCAGATTTTCTGTTCTACAGAGGAATAGAATTATGAAGGAAGGAAACTAATGCAGATTTTTTACTGTGCAGATGTTTAGGATGTTTGGTTTTGCAGTATGGTGTATCTTTCTAATGTTAAGGTTAATGCCTTCACTCTTTGTTTCATTTCCATTTTTTTTAACAGTCTGTGTGTCGTTGAAGTGGCATAATTCTCTTCTGCTGTTTTTCAGGGGCATTTAAAGAAAGTCACAGAACAATATCCTGATGATGTAGAGGCATGGATTGAGCTAGCCCAAATTCTAGAACAGACTGATATACAGGTATTATTAATATACACTTGGTGAGTGATGTGTGTGAGCATGTGGAGCTCACTCCCTTCTTTCTTTCATGCACTTTCTGTTTCTTTCCCAAGGGAGCTCTGTCAGCCTATGGAACAGCCACGCGCATTCTGCAGGAGAAGGTGCAGGCTGATGTCCCTCCAGAGATCCTGAATAATGTGGGTGCCCTGCACTTCAGGCTGGGAAACCTGGGAGAGGCAAAGGTATGCAGTTACTCTCAGTTAGAGTGGTGTTTCTCCATCACACAGAAGTGTTTCTTTGAGGATATTCTGGAGTGCTTCATTCCCCTTTTCTTTCTGTGCTTCAGAAATACTTCCTGGCATCCCTGGACCGTGCCAAGGCAGAGGCTGAGCACGATGAGCATTACTACAACGCCATCTCTGTCACAACGTCCTACAACCTTGCCAGGCTCTACGAGGCCATGTGTGAATTTCACGAGGCTGAAAAGCTCTACAAAAACATTCTGAGAGAACATCCCAATTATGTTGATTGTAAGAAACGTTTGGTCTTTCAGTTCTATGCTCGTCCTTACAATGCCAAAAATCTCCTGGTTGACAGTGTCTCCTGCTCTCCTTATGTCTGTCTTCCCTTGTTTGCACAGGAGTTTTGGGGCTGACCTGTTTTTTGCCACAAACTGCAGCACACATCATGCCCCAGCCTCATCTGTAGCCTTTTCCCTGCTTGTTTTCCATTGTCACCTGCAGTTACCCTTCCCAAAGCTTGTGGAGAGGGAGATCTATTTAAAGTGGAGGGAGAAGAATTATCTAACTAATGGAGCCCTGTTTCTTTGTGGTTTTTCAGTTGTCTTTAACTTATGAAGCCAATTTAACACATTTACAATACTTTAACTATTCAAAACCTGCAGTTTTTGTGTGGCCATCACGGGTGCAAGTTCCTCTTCACATCATATTTCTGGCTGTGAATAGAATATGAAAGGTGTCTTAGTGTTTGCTGTCCTTAGCTGATCAAGAGAAAGATTTCTTTTGAAATTCATGCGTAGACAACATTTTCTTTCTTCAAGATGACTTTACCCTGTTCCCTGATTTTTATTTTGTTTTCTATTTTTATTTTCAGGCTACTTGCGCTTGGGAGCCATGGCCAGGGATAAAGGGAATTTCTATGAGGCCTCTGATTGGTTTAAAGAAGCACTTCAAATAAATCAGGTTTGTAACCCTATAAAGAGTTTAACGTTAAAACACTCTAAATAGTAAGTCAACTTAAAATTTAATTTTCCTCTTTTTGTATTTTTATTTTGTTGGTTCACATAAACTAGGAGAAGAAAAGAGGGCTGCTCTCTGTTTTGTTTGGGGTTCTTTTGATTATGGAATTACATTTAAGAAGAGTAACCCTTTATTCTTGGAAAAGAACCCTTGCAAAGAAAAAGAGTGCTTTTGTAACTTAGAGTGAATTTTTATTTAGGATCATCCAGATGCCTGGTCTCTGATTGGCAATCTTCATTTGGCTAAACAAGAGTGGGGTCCAGGACAGAAGAAATTCGAAAGAATATTGAAGCAGCCCTCCACACAAAATGATACTTATTCCATGCTGGCTCTTGGCAACGTCTGGCTGCAGACTCTCCATCAACCCACAAGAGACAGAGAAAAGGTAATGGGCATCTCTCTGCCCTGTGTGTGGGTTTGTTTGTTCATTTTTTGGGTGTTGTTAGCTAGTCAGAGCCTCTTCTTCTTGTCTGCTTGGCATCTTCTAGTTCATAAAACCTCTGGGTAGATCTTTTAATACCCCACTGTAGAAGTGAGTGATGAATTGGGGCATTTCTTTCTGCAGGAGAAACGTCACCAGGACCGTGCCTTAGCCATCTACAAGCAAGTCCTCAGAAATGATCCAAAGAATTTGTATGCTGCTAATGGCATAGGTGAATATCAGACTCTGATTTTCCTTCAGAGGTGATCATGTTCTTAAGATTCATGCTTTAACAGAGAATTGTTTCTCCAGGGCCTGAGCACTGTAGAGTGGAGCCCAGGAAATGGCAGCTATGTCTGGTTTTGAGCTTTATTGAGGCAGTATTGAATTTTCTGTGGTAGGAGTGCACAGTGCATGAACCTGGGAGCTCACCATGCCCACATTCCTCTGCCCTCAGGAGCTGTCTTGGCACACAAAGGATATTTCCGTGAGGCTCGTGATGTCTTTGCCCAAGTGAGAGAGGCCACAGCAGACATCAGTGACGTGTGGCTGAATCTGGCACACATCTACGTGGAGCAGAAGCAGTACATCAGTGCTGTGCAGATGGTAACAGCTCCACTGTCTTCAACTACCTCCTCTCTTGGCTTAGATGACTTCTAGATGCTTCTTTTTTGTCAGGGCAAAGTTTCTGAGCAGTGTTTTAACAACTTCTAGGCCTATTTCTAACAAGCTGTTGGCTGTCAAGTCAAGATTTACTGCCAGGTGTGGGTGAGGGGTAACAAAGCACCTATCAACTTTTTATACTTTTTTTTGGTAGCAGGGTTAGAATTTTGGTGGTGGAATAAATTATTACTCAGAGGGGTTTCAGTCAGTGTAGTTACTGTATGTGATTTGCATTCAGATCTTTCCAAAGTAAGTAAATACAATTTGCTGCTGGGATTTTCTTTTAAATAGCAACAATTCCTATTTTTGTTCTTGTACATGACCACGTGAATGCTTTAAGAGCTGTCTTAAAATCTGACTGGGCTGTAACTTCTCTCACCACAGTAAAAATCACAAAATAATTCATGTTGGGAGAAATCTGTTGAGGTCAGCTAGTTTGACCTGACCTGCCCAAGCAAGTAAATGTTCAAGTGACAACCCATTCTGAATAAATTGACTCATTTAGCTGATGAAAAGCATACAAATAACCTTAAAAACACAGCATGTGCTGACACAGGACAGAAAGTAAGAACAAACTTGTGTCATTTGAGTCTTTATTGAGGCTCAAGAATGCTTCACTCAGAGCTATCCTGAAGCTTTTTGTGATGCTTAATCAAGAAGTGTTGCTGGGCCTCTCTTACATGATCAGGAGCTCAAAAGTCACTGTCCTCCAGTGAACTATTGTTAGCAATCCTTGGCTACACAGTCACATTCAGTCTGTTGTGCTTGAATGGGATCTGTTGGTTTTTTTAACACTTTGTCTATTTGTATTGACAAAAAGCCTAATGAAAATCTTATTTTAGCAATTGTTTAAGCAGGGAATTACAGTGGGGAAGTGGGTATCACTTTCACCTGTCAATTTGGGAGGAAAAATACTTTACTCATTTGCTAAGTTATTTAAGACAAGTTGTTCTTAGAAATGTGTTTATTTACTGAAGTGTTTTATTTTTCCATGGGTTCTGCTGTGCAGTCACAGTGTGAAATGCATGATATTGGACACAAAGGGAGACAAATTGAATTTACTAGCCCAGCTTACTGCAGCCACAATAATTATCCTACTGAATTCTCTACCCTAGAGCATAAAAATCTGAGGCAGGCTTGAGCTAAACACAAAATCTGGGATGCTGAAGGTGAGTGAAAACTGGGTGCTCACAACACAGTGAGATCCAAGAGCAACAACCTCAGGTGTTACAGTTCAGAGCAGTTTTTCTGTCCTTGAGCTGCAAATAAAATTTACTTGGTATTTCTTGCTATTTTGGAGGCTTAGAGAGGGTGAAGAGTTCCTTGAGAAAGGAATATGTGAAACAGAAGATGCTTTTTACTGAAAATTATAAAGTTTGGTGTCTTTTAAGCCTTTAATTATAGACCCATGAAAGTTATAATAACAAGTAATCTTTTAGATGACTTTAGAAAAACTGGTATCCCTTGGCATGGCCAAGTTCCTCAGCTGGATGAACAGAACAAACTGGATGTTGAATTATCTGGGAAGTCTGGATTCTTTTTTTTAACTAATTGATCAGATATATGGAATTACTAGATTAGATATATTTCAATTGGTAAAATATCTGATATTAATATAGAAAATAGATTGTTTATCCCCCCCATACTGTGGAGAATGTTTGAGTGGTCTTAAAATGAGTCATGTTGGTTGGACTTCGTTGCAGTAAATGGTATTTTTAAAAGTATTCTTATCTATTTAAGAGCTACAGAGCCTTCTGGTCTGCAGCCAGTTCCTAGAAAAAAGCAGGTACTGGCTATGGAATAGGAGAGAAATGTTCTGATCATTGAAAAGGAGGCACCCATGTAGCATAACACTTCTTAAAGAAACAAAAGGCATATTAGCAGTAATGCTTTTTAGGAGTAGAAACATTTGCTGGACTTAGCTAACCAAAATAACACTGTTGCCTTTTACTTTGATTTTTCTTTCTTTTATTTCAGTATGAAAACTGCCTCAGAAAGTTCTACAAGCATCAGAACACTGAAGTGTTGTTGTATTTGGCCCGGGCACTGTTTAAGTGTGGCAAATTACAGGAATGCAAACAAACTTTGTTAAAGGTATGGATCTAGAACATCATGGATCACAGAACAAAATTACTGTCAGTTGATGTGTGTTTGTGTTTGTTAAAATTTGGGGTTGAAATGATGGTGTTTGTTCTCTGTATGTCATTTCTGTATCCCATTGTAGCTTATCTTAAAAACATGGGTTTTTTCCAGGCCAGGCATGTGGCTCCAAGTGATACAGTCCTCATGTTTAACGTGGCTTTAGTGCTGCAAAGACTTGCTACCTCTGTCCTGAAAGATGAAAAAAGCAACCTGAAGGAAGTGCTTAATGCTGTGAAAGAACTGGAACTCGCCCACAGGTAAAGATCATTTGTTTCTGATCATTATAATCTATTTTGTTGTCCCCTTACAGTATACCTGTAGTCTTGGGCACCAATCTGGTTAGAAGAGGAATCACTTTCTACAAAGCACTGTGCAGTTCTAGAGTTTTTAGTAGGAAAACAAAAGATTGGGCCTGACAAAACTGTGTGTTCAGATTTTGTTCCAGACCCAGTTTTGTTTGACCAGGTGCCAGTGTGTGTTTCTCAAAGAGTTTTGTTATTACTGTGACCAAGATGCTCTTCTTCCCAGAAATGCACAGTTGAAAAGTTCCACAACTTGAATACTATTTTTGACTTCTTTTAAAGCAAACTATAAGTCTTAAAAGCAAATATGTTTATCTTGTATAAGCATATTTAATGATTGGCAGTCCCTTAGAACTAATTTATCCTCCTTTTGGCAAGCAAAGCCCAGGTGCTGTCACAGTTTAAGAACAGAAGCGATTTCTTAAGTGCATTTGAGATACTGTAGGTCTCTTTAAAAAGCAATAATTTAAAATTTTGTGCAGACACCAGTGTGATTAATCTGATCCAGTTGTCACCATACTTGAACAGAGCTTTCAACCATTTATCCTGCTCTAGGTGTAGCTGGTGCATGATCTGTGCATTCGTAGCTCTGCTGTTATATTGAGGACAGAAGTTCTAACTTAATGAGAAGAGTGTTGTTTATTGTCTTGAAGAAGTTGCATGAATTTATTTTTGCCTATTTACTAAAATTGTTGGAAAATACTCTCCATAGTCTAGACCTCAAGCAAGGAATTATTATATTCATATACCCAAGAATTTGAGTCTAACACAAAAACACTTCATTTGCAATGTGTCTGAGGATATATGGGAAGAAACTGTGGCAATCTTTAAAGTTAGGAGTAATTTTCTTTTAATTTGGAGAAACCTTTCAAAGCACTGATCATCATAAGTTACTGATCTACTTGGAAGTTTGTTGTATTCTGAAGGACCTGTCCAGTAGGTCAAGGAGGCTGTTCTGACAGGATTTTTGAAAAACAAGTTTTCCTTCCTTCTCTTATGCTGAATTCAGGCATGGAATCTGTGACAGATAAGGAATCAATCTGTTGGGGTCAGCAATGTCCTCACTGGTAGGAGCCAGCAAATGAAATCTCAGAACTCTCTTTAGAATTTTTATAATTTTCCCTCTCCAGGGTGGTTTTAGAATGCTTTAAATTTGGAAAACTCTGAATGTACTTTCTAACTGTTAAAAGGCACCGTATTAAAAGGTGTTGGCACAGCGGAGATTGGTGAGATTTCCTCATCTCTTGACTTTTACAGGTTTGTAATTCAGGAGTAAATGCTTTGTTTGAAGGTAAAATTGCAATAAATATGTAAGTAATGCAATATTTGCTTGCTTTGTTTTCTTGTGATTTCCTTCAGGTACTTCAGTTACTTGAGTAAAGTAGGTGACAAGATGAGATTTGACTTGGCACTTGCTGCTACAGAAGCCAGGTAAAAAAAAAAAACCACAAAACAACCCACAAAATCCTTCATTTAGAGTCTAAGTGGAATATTTTTGTCCCTTTTTTTTTTTTTTAACGAAATTCCAGAATTTCAACTGTCACTTTGTTAGAACAGTAGAAATACAAGTGCAGGGTCCCTCCTTAGTACTGTTTCATTCTTTTCCTGTGTTTATTTCACTTCTGCACATTCTTGGAAGATTTCCATAGCCCCATAGCCCTCTTCCTGCACTGTACATCTGAGTGGGTATCTGTGAAGCACTTTGTGCAGAGAAGAAAATTTCAATATTAAAAAAAATGTTATTTTGGCATCAGCTAAAAGGGTGTTGAAAGCACCTTGCTTTAATGTTTCGTGTGACTTGGACACTTTATGCTACCTTAACTCTCACACTCTTGGGTTTTTTAAGCTTGAATTTTGCCCTGCCTTTTCAATTAGGTTTGTTAGGTTGTTGTGATGAAATAAAAGTTCTTATTAATTATACTTCTGAAGCTCTCCAAATTGGTTGGCACGATTCCTTTTATGTTCATGTGTGAGTTTTCTCTATGTGAACTGGCTAAGCTTGAAGTGTGAAGCAGTATGTTCTGAAGTGATATATTTTAATATAAATTAGCTTACTAAAAATGCTTCAATTCACTCACAAACCTGCACTGCTCTTCTTTGTGCTATTTCAAACAGCTGTTTTTTAGTTCTCTGGGAATATGAACATCATGTTGTGATGCAGGCACTGTATAAAAGCATTTCTTTTTGTGTTTTACACCTTGCCTTACCTGAGAACTTGGATTTTGCAGGCAGTGCTCGGACTTGCTGAGCCAGGCCCAGTACCACGTGGCTCGGGCACGCAAACAGGATGAGGAGGAGAGGGAGCTGCGTGCCAAGCAGGAGCAGGAGAAGGAGCTGCTTCGCCAGAAACTGCTTAAAGAACAGGTTTTGTTCCACTCAGTGCTGTATATTGCATTTTATAAGTGTGCACACTGACCAAATGTGTGCTCCTGATGCTCTGGGGTGGTACCTAGGAGCTGTTTTTCTTAGTCAAAGGAAGTGCTAGCTGAAAATATTACAGCTAACAGGTGATGCTGTTTCTTCCCCATAGCCTCAGTTGTATTTGGTTGCATAATGAAAATAAAGCAGATGTGCCAGAAGTTCTGCCATCAGCCCTATTCTACTGTGGGCTTTTTTGTAGAAAACTTCTTGCAAAAAATCTTTTCTTTTTTTTTTTCCCATGGGCACTTTCTGCTGTGACACAGAGCATCAAAAAGCAATTTCCCAGTCTCCTGACAGCAAATCATTCCTGTGTCTGCTGATACAATCACTGGAGTGGTGATTTCCAAATACAGTGGTAATGGTTGGCTTCCTTGGTGTTTCAGGAGGAGAAGCGCCTGAGAGAAAAAGAAGAGCAGAAGAAACTTCTGGAACAAAGAGCTCAATATGTGGAGAAGACCAAGAATATTCTGATGTTCACTGGTGAAGTAGAAGGATCAAAGGAGAAAAAACGTGGTGGCGGTGGAGGCAGGGTAGAACAGAATTTTTTAATATATTTTTTTTCTTTCTTTTAAACCTTCTTTATTTTCCCCTTCTGATACATGGTCTTTTGCAGGAGCGTGGGGTTTTAATTTCAAACTTCTATGCTCTACTGAGTAAAATTGCACAGGTTTAATATTAAATGTCAAAATTGGAAACTAATACTTAAAAGTTCTGAGTGTGGTGGCATCACTAAAATGCATTCAATTGATAAAATAATGGAAGATTATCTTATTATGTGCCAGTTTGGAATCAGTTTTTAAATGACACCCATCTTGTGCCAACTTTCCCATAGGCTCTAGAAGGTCTGTGTTTTCATCTCCTCCACAACATGTTCAGCTAAATTTCCATGTTGAAGTATTTGCTGGTAGCTTTGTAACAGGGATGTGAATAACAGGTTGTGTTGTCTGTGCTTCTTGCAGCGTTCCAAAAAAGGAGCAGGGGAGTTTGATGAGTTTGTCAATGATGACAGTGATGAAGATCTTCCCGTGTCTAGGAAGAAAAAGAAGAGGAAGGGCAGTGGCAGTGAACAGGATGGGGAGGAAGAGGAGGGTGAGAGAAAGAAGAAGAAGAGGAGGAGGTAGCTGATGCTTCAATTCATTAACTATTCATTAATTTTAATTTAATATTAGACTTCCCTGAGCAATAGTAGGGCTTTTAAGTAAATTCTCTGCAGTCTTTTGTAACAATTTAAAACCAAACTCTTACCAAGAGGCCACACCTTATGGTTATTTTTTACTTACACATTGCCCATTATAAGAGTTAAACAACCACTGCAGAAGAAGGAGGAGTAACACTTGATGAACGGGACATTTCTTGAAACTGGTATTTCTGTATGTTTTAAGGGTTTTCTGCAATATTACACTTTATAATGCCATATAAAATGTGTTTCTGTTCCAGACCCCAGAAGGCAGAGGAGGGGAGCGATGATGAAGAGCACGAAAATGGCCCGCGGCCTAAAAAGCGACGTCCACCCAAAGCAGAGAAGAAGAAGGCTGTAAGTTAAACCCTGAGTAACTGCATCACTCCCTAAATATGCATTTGGAGTTCAGCATTACCCTGGTCAAGAAAGATTTATTAGTGTTGAAAATTACCTCAAAACCTCTTGAAGCCAACTGGCCTCAAAGCTTATTTTTATCCTCCTCCCCTGTTGCTATTGCTGCTTCAAGGATGAAAAGGATATTTCCAAAGCCATCTAGAATTAAGTGATAGTAAATGGAAAATATTTTAAAAGCTTGTCTGGTTTTCAGAATGTATTTCTACATTTGGGCCCTGTGCCACATGAACAAGCAGCCCTTTGTTTTGCCCCTATACAGCCCAAACCAGAACGTCTGCCTCCTTCAATGAAAGGAAAGATCAAATCAAAAGCCATCATTTCATCGAGTGATGATTCTTCTGACGAGGACAAACTCAAAATTGCCGATGATGGGTAAGAACCTTAATTAACTTTGTACGAGCTTTGAGTTTCACTGCATGCCCTCAAGAGAAAATGCAGTGTCAGTGAGATAACGCGAAAATAACGAGAAATTTGTCATTGTACTCACAACATCCCTTCCCAGTGCAGATTGATGGTGGAGGGTTAAAATATATAATTTCTGTGTAAGTTAGTTGCAGGGTTTAGTTGAAGTATGTGCGGGGGAGGGAAGGTAGAGAACGTACAAGTGGGACTTGACGCAGCCCAGCTTCGGAACAAGCGTCAGCTTTTGCCACTAGTTCCATGCTATTGTAATAACTGAGTCAATGTGACCCCAGCCCAAGAGATAATTGAGAAGCATTGTTTTAACCAAATCAAGTGTAGATCAGGGTAGAAGCGTAGGTATGATTTAAGGTAGTAACTAAGGAATGGGATAATCAGTATCTAGGGGTGGAGGTTAGTTAACATATGTATAATTTAAACTATAAAAATCACAAAGCAACTCTGTATCCTTGGGCACAAGATTTGGGCATTGCATGCCCCTGTGTCCCCGCACGCAAAATAAAGAACCGCATATGATCACCTTTGTGTGGTTATATGTTTTCCTACGCTAACCAGATTAACTCCACTCATTCTTCCGACACTGGCATGACCCAAATCCTGGTGTCCTGCTTTATTTATCAGCTATGGGGAGCACTTTTTAATACCCTTTTCCCCCACAGGCACGCCAGGAACAGCAACAGCGATTCTGAGGACGGGGAGCAGCAGCACAGCAAGCGCATCGTGTCCGACAGCGACTCCGACGGCCGCAACAAGTCCGGCAGCGAGGCCGGCAGCCCCCGGCGCTCCAGCGCCCGCGCCTCCGACGAGGACTCGGACAGCGACGGCTCCCCCAGGAAGCGGCGGCGCTCGGAGTCGGAGCAGTCGGACAACGAGTCCGGGCAGTCGGGCAGGAGCCGCGGCTCCGGCGGCTCCGACAACGAATCGCGCCCGGCCTCGCGCAGCCCCGACTCAGACAGGGACTCCGAGAGGGGCTCCGAGCACGAGGGCTCCGCCAGAGCTTCGGGCAACGAGTCCGAGCCAGAGGCGTCCAACGAGGAGGGCTCCGAAGGGGGCTCGGATGACAGCGACTAGAGCTGGGTTACACCTTCTAAAAACCTTCGTGTAAATAGATCTCAGTACAGGGAGAGAGTTTTTATATTTCCAAACTGTGATTTCTTAATGTTCTAGGAAGCTGTTGTGAGACCTTCTTGTGATGTTTTCTGTTAGTTACTAATGGATGTTTCTCTAAGTTGGCTTATGGTGTATTTTTAATTTGAAACCACTGTAGGTGCACAGAATCTCTGTTCTGTAGTCAGCACGCCGAGGAAGGAATACATGTAAAAACAACCTAAAATCTCCTTAGGTGGTTCAGTGTGGCTAAAATTTTGTTCTGTGATTATACATGCATTGATGGATCTTAAAATCCTACCAGATGGGACAAAGAGCTGTGGATATTTATCTTTTCCCTCACTCGGAGTGAAGGTCAGTAGTGAGGTTTTTCTTACTTTCTATTAAATGTGCCACGATGCAACATCTTTATGTTTTCAAGAGCTTGTTCTTTTGCTTCCATTTTGGCATTAAATCAGTCAAAAATATGCAGATCTTAGAGAAATTTTATAAACTAGTGATGTAGATGAAATATTTAAATTCTCTGGTAAGGACATTTGGGAGGACTCTGTATTACTTGAGAAGGGTAAAGCTGCAAGTGTCACAATAAAATGTTCTTGCCTATTTGCTTGGAGTGATTTATTTTGCTCCTTAGAAGGTATAAGCAGAATACCTGAAAACACTGGATTTGACAATGGAGTCTATTTGGAGGTGGTCTTTATGGTAAGTACATGGCTTTGGGAGCTAAGTCTTTTCACATAGTGTGTTAAGGAATAACCATGAAAAATTGCTGTGCTGTAGACTAAATCTGATTTCTCTCACTGGTTCTGAAAAAAAATCAGTGTTTTCTACCAGTCCAAGGAAATATTTTTCTTTTTTACATTGGTCATTAAGTCCTATGTCAAGCATTTGCTAAGAGAAGATTCTGTAGGTCTGGACAGAGTATTGCTCCCAGTTTTAATAGATTGTATGGCCTAAATGTGTTGCCTTGTTTTTAGGAGGCCTGGATTGTCACTCCTGATAGTTCACGTGAAGGACTAAGTGAAAGTGAAGTTTCCCATGCTGCTATTTCTGGTTTGCTGTGAGCATGAGCTGTTCTCGTTGTGGATGGGTTTGTTCATGTGTTTATGTTCATGTTGGTAACCATAGCAGACAGCAGAATGCAGAACACTGGAGATGTCACTTTGTGGCTCAGTTTGGTACCAAGTTTCTGTGTGTGGCCTTACCTAAAACTTAGCATCAGAGTAGAAGAAGAAGCCTCGTGTTTTTTGGGTCAGAGCAAAGCTGGATCGTGACCCAGAGCCACAGGGAAGCAGTGGATAATTGAGGTGGGAATGCTTGATGTCACATTTACAAGGCTGTGGAGAAGTGTGAGGAAATTGGTGCAACTGAGGAAAACTGACATGTGTAGGGTGAAACAAATGGAGCAGGGACAGCATGGCAGCTGTGAGAGTAGCCAGCTCTTAACAATAGGAAGGAAAAAGATGTACAGCACTTTCTATGGGATCTTAGAAACTTTCCTCTGCCTCAAATACATCTCTGCTGTCATAGCTTTCTCTGTCATGTTTCTGATTCTGTTTTCCTTGTGAAAAGTCTGAAGGTCTTGTTTGCTGCTGCATGTACAGAAAATATATCTTGTGCAGGCTAAAGTTAGCCCTAGATGAAGTGCTGAGTGCATCTTCAGACCTATTATCCAGCTGGAGAGAAATGCTTCCAGTAAGTGTAAAATAATGGGTTTTCAGACATCTCTTATGTGAGAGGTATTTTTTGTGCTCTCCACAGAAAGGAGTTGTGTAAGAAGAGGTTATGACTTAATACAGCTTGAACTGTGTGATGTGCAAGAGGCCAATCAACAGGGACAGAAAGGGAACAAGGGATGCTTTTGCTTTGCTATTCCTCTGATTTTATGGAGCAAAAGAGGAATCAAACACCCACCAAACACCAAAACTCAGATTTTCGTTTTACTTCCCTTTGAGGAGGAGAGTTACTGCAGTTACTGGGAGTCTTAAGGTTATATAAAAAGTCACGTGTTGCTGTAGCTGGAGAGAAAGCTGTGTTTTAGCTTAATTCATATTTTCAAATGCTTGTTTTTTCAAAGTGCTGTGCTGGAATAACATCGCCGTAATTCTCCCTTGGCAGCATTCCTTGCCTTCTGAAGTAGGTGGTTGGCTTGCAGCTATTAAATTCCTTTATTTTTAGCAGTAATCTATTCCTGGATAAAATACAGCCAGTTAGAAGTGTAACACTGCCTTGCTAGAGAAGTGGTTTATTCCTAGTCTGCATTTTGCATCCACAGTTGCATGACGTGGATTTCATGTGTTCAATCCACACTTCCATGACTGTAGGAAGTGTTTCCTGGTGAGCTGTGGTGCAGCTCAGCATTTTGCTGTCCTCACATGTGAGCAGCACATCATCTCCAGAACACAAGAAAGAGGCATGGAGAATTTGCTCTGGTTCCTGAAATTTGTAGATTTGGCCTTTCACAGAACATTCCAAGTGTTACTTGACAAAAAGGGTTGAGTATTTTGTTTTGGGGGGTGTTTTTTGAGGAGAGGTGAAAGAGGGGAGGTGGTTGGGGTGTGTGCTTGTAAGTTTTTGGGGTTTTTAATCCACTTACTCAGTTTTCTCTTTCAGAAGCTTTTCCAGGTCAGTACTTGTGGGAAGGAGTAGCTGTCACTGCTGAATGACAGAGCACTGTGTGTAAATCAAACATTCTCTTTGTAAATGTCCACTTCTGCTAATTTAACTCAGAAAACCACAGTACTGTATCCACACAGAAGCAAGGAATATATCTGGGAATGTGCTGCCAAGGAAGGGTTTGGACAAGGCAAGAGCTATGGTAGGAGCACAACAGCTAAAACTGTATCAGCTCTTTCTATAAAGGAAGTGCCACTTCCTGGGAGTAAGTTGCTTTCCACATTAAATATTTCACTGCTTAGAGCAGTGTTTGTTGCAGCTAAGTTTTAAACTTACATTGGGGGTTAATTAATGCTGTTGACATCTTCTGTTAAGACTTGAAGGCTTTCTGGAACAAGTTTGCTCCCTGCTTTTTTTCCTCCCTACTTCGTTTTGCAGTTTTTTTAAACTCCCTTGTTAAATAGTGGTAGTTACCTTACAGTCAATAAATCTGAAAGCTCAGAAATTACCTGGAAAGAATTCCTACAGCTGGAGCAGCAGTCAGCAGAGACAAAGTCAGTGTTAATATGAGTAACAAAACAAGTTGGCAAAATGGATGTGAAAAAGGTATGTGACTGAATGCTCATTATTCTCATAGCTACTAGTACTTACTCCTAAAAATAGTATTTTGTTATTTGTCTAAACATTAATTGATCTGCAGAAGGAGATTTTAATTGGAGAGAGAATCTAAGGGAGTGCCAGATGTGGGAATACTTAAGAGAAAAATTCAAAGCCAGTATACTGAAAATGTTTATTATTTCCATCCTGTCTTTGAATTTTGGTCCACATCTGCTCAAACTTCATACTTTTATACTAGAAATACTTGGAACTTCAGGATTTTTTGGTCTTGGCTGCACCTATAGAAGGTACAGTTTGTAATGTCTTTTTTACCTGTGGTTCATAACTGTTGCAGAGATTAAGAATGCTTATCATAGCTGTGTTGTTCTTCAAGTGCCTCTGGGTTGTTTTCTTCCTCTTTTTAATTCTTCCTTTGCCCTGAGGCAAAAATTGCTTTCACTGCAGCTTCCAGAGCTTGGGGCTGGTGAAGTATTTTGGGCTGGCAAACTTGATTGAGTTCACCTCCATTTGAAATGATAAATGCTAAAGACTCCCTATTGCTGCTTCTAAATAGGTGTCATCCTTACTTTATGCATGTCCCTTTATCTCCCTGTTTGGAGATGCCCCCAACATCACTGTGGTGTTGCCTGGAACCCAGCAGTGTTTGGCTCAACAGCATACAAGAATTTCATACCTTGCCACCCACCCTTTGCTGACTAAAATACAAATACCCACCAGTTTTAGATGAAGAAAATGGGAATTTTAGCACCTGAGAGTGAGTGTTTGTGGCAGTGACTTCAGGGTGTTTTGCCTTGGAAGGCTCCAAGCGATTCTCTTGCTCTTTAAATGTTTTTGACCCCTTCAGAGTTCTTAGCACATGAATCTGCTCTCTTGCCTCTCTCATGTGCAAATCCCATATGCCAATTGCAGCAGCTAAAGCATTCTTGGACACACTGAGGAATACCTAAAACATTCTTGGGCATTTTGAGGGATACTGTGGGCCCACTCTGGTTCTTAGGGCCTCCTGTCAAAGGTACAGTTAAGTTGGTTGCACAATCTTCAGTGACAGGTAGGTCTCAGCCAGAATGTTCCAGACTTTATCTCCTAATTCAGAAGTGACTTTCTGATTTAGGGCACACAGGTAGGAGCAGAGAGCTCATCTTTGCTGGCTGCTCGTTCTATAGGACAGAGGAGGTTGTAATTTAGGAATAATCTCATGGAATGCTATATTCCCTCTGTCTTGTTCCACAACTCTATTAGTGAAAATTGGTTTTGGGGTCTTCTCACTTTTGCACCTGGAGCTTCTGGCTGTACAGACACTGCTGAAACACAGACTTGTGTGGGGAGAGCCAATACTGATAAATACTAATAAATACCAGTCTTGCTTTGAGCTGTGGACAGTTACCTACCAATTCTGAAAATGCCCTAGAGAACATGCAACATCTCTTCATTCATCTCCACTCTTTAAAGACAGATAACTGCTTTGTTCCAGCTTCCAATAGAGTTTGAATTGCTCTAAATTGTATCTGTTATGCTAAATTATCCCAGTTTATATTCCATTCTCATGGGAATCAGTCTAAGCAAAAGGTAACATTCTTTTTTCTTGTGGGAAGCTGTCCCAGACCAGCTGGAGAGGAAGAATTATTGTCAGCAGCTATTTACTAAAACCAAAAAGGAAAGAGTAATTAGGTCTCGTTTGGGTTTGCAGGAACAAAGCACGTTCATGCACAAATTCAAGGTGGTGATTTTAGTCAGAGTGTTCATGCAGGCAGTTCCATATTCATGCAGCTGTTTTGTTTTGTGGTCACTGCATTAGGGGAATGGGCATGTGCTGCAGGAGTTTGAGCCCATAACTCTTGGAGTGTTCCTCATTTCCTCCTGCAGTCTGGGCTGCTCCAGGTTTGTCCATGAGATAATTAGCAGTTGCCACATCAACAGAATGGTATTACTGGAAGGGGCAAGGAGGGACAGAAAATTAATGATGTGTCAAATCAGTGCTTAGATAGATATTATTTATAGTTTTGATCCTTAATTACTTGGTTCTCTGTATTTCTATCTTGGATCTTCTGTTGGTTTTTTAGCTCTGCACTCACTTGTCTGTAATTAATGCCCCAAGAGATGCTTGCCTTGCCCTGAGTGTTTCAATTTCTGTTGCCTTTAAACAGTGCAGAGAAAGGATATTTTATTTGCTGCCTGTGCAAGAACTATTGATCTATCCAGCTGTAAAACCAGAGAGTGGAAGTTGTAACAGTAAAATCAAGTGAAGTATACATTAAAAATAGGAAAAATGTAACATAAAAGACACAAGGATCTAAATGGATTTGTCCAGACTGTGCTGTGTTCCTAGAAGAACCCAAGATTCACCTCAGCTGGCTGCAGTGCAAGCTCAGCATCAGTGAGAGGTTGGTGGTATCTATAACACTTGCACAGAAATGATTCTCAGTGAAAAACAATTGCAGGTTTTAAATTTTTCTCCATCCTGGCCTAAATTGCCCCAAAGCAGCAGCAGTTCCCTTCAGCTGCACCTTTGCACAGTGTCCTGTTGCTGTATTCCAGCTGAGGTAATTTCTTAGGGTTTTCATCCATTTTTGTCTTTGGTGTTGCTTTTAAGAAATGTGTAAGCAAACAGAGTGGGCAAGGGGGTGGCAGAAGATTTGGGATCCAGATTGGACATCAGGACCCCATTTCATGTAGCACCAACATGAAGCTGCTTTGGGGCAGGAAGATTCATTCCTGAGCTGTGCTGAATTTTTGTTTGATCTGCAAGGTTTTTGGAGCATAAATGGTACCTTGATTAAAAAAAATTATAAGCATTGTTGCTTGATTAGTAACAGAACCACAGTCTCTTTCTCCTTCTTCCTAAGATGAAGTCCAGTGGAAAAGATCTGTGTTTGGTTTTGAAAGGTTTAATTTAAATAAAGAAAATGATAAACACATAATTTTGCTATTAGAAAGGCTGAAGTGCTGGCCAAGAGTATGGCTTGAAAACAAATTAGGGCCAGAATTGTCTTACAGAATTAAACCTTTATTGCTAAAAGCTGACCATCCTTGTTGATCCCCACACTGGAGAGCTTGGTTTTGGCCAGGCATGACTTGGTTCAATTCCTGTCCAAATTAAACTGCTACGAAGCTGCTCTGCTTTCACAGAGTACTTTTTGTAGGCAATTAATCAATATCTCCTGGAGAGCTTCAGCAGAGCCTGTGCTTGTAGTTGCTCAATCACTGGGCTTGCCAAATAATCACATGGGTTTGTTTTGTTTGGGAAAACTTCCTGTGATGATTTGTTTAAAAAAACAAACCCAAAACAACTACAGATCAATCACTGAGGGTGGCAGAACCAAAAAGCCATGAAAAACCCTCTCAAAATCCACATTTTATGTGGATTATCTGGAAAAACTTCACTGGACAAACCTGCAGGCTCACAGATGCCCCAGTCAGAGAATCAGAACTGCTTTAGGTACAGTCCAGTGATTGTTTCTCCCTAGATTTATGGCCCTATCCTAATATTTAGCATCCTTCCTTCTGCCTTGCACTTGGGTTTAGTTTAATGCCCAGCTGTGATGGAGTTTGCTGTGAGCTCCCTGATCAACTGTCTCAACTCTTAATTGCTGCAAAGGCAGACATTGCTTTTATTAATCGTTAAGAGGATGCATTTCTGTGATCTCTTTTTAAGAATTAATTAGTAAATCAGACATGACTAAAATGAGCCAGTGGTGTAACTTTGGGGTATAGGAGAAAAGCTACAGCCGGGCTGGTTATTCCATAGCCAGTAATTTCTTTTCCTGAAGCAGAAATCCTTCTAATTTGCATCTCTCTGATGGAGATGGTCCTTTGGATCCATACATGGAATCTGTTTTCTTGTGGATGTTCTGAGTGGCTCATGGGACCAGAAAACAAAAAAAATCCACAGTGTGAGCAGAATTCAGCTGAGGGTGTGGGCACAGAAGGGCAGTGAAAGCCTGGCTGTGCTTCTTCCTTCCCTGTGAACTGCTGTGCCTTGAGAGGCAACAGGTGCTGTTTCAGCCCCTGGTGACAAATGTCCTAAATTCACACCCAGTCTTGGGAATAATGTTCAGAAATTTGTTATTTGGTTTTTTTAGGGTTTTTTTAATTTTTTTTTAGTTTTCGTTTTTTAACAAAAGCAGTTGATAACATTAATCTCACAATTAAAATGCTACTCTGTAATTTCAGGTTGACCTGTGAAGTTGAGAGATGCAGAAGGGAGTGTTCTTGTCACTTCAGTTAAAGGAAATTACAGCCATGATTAGTGTCAAGTGGAAAAGGATTATTTGGAAAGCAAGCTGGGACTGCACAGAATAATGGAGAGTTATCTTGGAGAACACTCCTGTAGGACATGAGAAGAATAAGCTAAAAATCCATCTGAGAGAATCAGGAGAGGACAAATCTAAATTTAAAGCAAAGCAAGTTTCTTAATTAAAAGGTATTGGTATATTAATAAATCCAGGGAGTTTTGTCAGATGACAGGGCTTCTTTACCTCCTGTCTGCTTCCCAGGAGTTACTTTTCATTAATGCAGTTGTCCCTGAGCAGCAGAGCATCAAGTTCTGTATTCAGCATTGCCACCTTGTTTGATCCTGATTCTTGTTTTACCTGCTGCTTTCTCTAAGCCTCACCTGCAAGAACAATGAGAACTAACACTCCTCAGGGAGTTTGGGGATTGTTTTGTTTTGTTTTGTTGTCTTTGGTTGGGTTTTTTTGTTTGGCTGTTGGTTGTTTAAAGTGTTCAGCCTTGGTGGCTGCAGTGAAAAGCCTGAATTGTCTGAAGGGAAGTGCCCCAGGGATACAGAACTGGAAAAGCAAGGAAGAACAAACCAGAATTTACTATGTGTCAAGATTTCTAATTCAAACATTCTGGATTTAGGTTTTGATGGACTCACCTCACACCCTTGAATGGTTAGGGTGGAAAATGAGGAGGGAGGGGGCACAGGGTGATGTGTGGAGAGGCACATGTGCATTTGTTTTCCTTTGTGGTGGTTCTGAATTCCATAATTGTCTCCCCTGGGCTCAGAGAGAGCTGTCTCAGCAATTCAGAGCTGCAGCAGCTGAAGAGGCTGTGGGGAAGTGGGGCTGACACCCTCCAACAGGGCAAAGAAGAGAAGGGGAAGGAATGTGGGTTAGAGGTGCAGAAATCCAGTGTTTTGGAGAAACTCCTGACCTCTCCAAAAGCAGAAAAATCAAGAAGGAAAAGGCAAAAAGATAATTCTGTTAATAATGATTACCAATTTGATAAAATGAGCATTTGAAAGGTGGTATTAAAAAAATAAGAATTTCAGAGACCTTGAGAGACATTATGGCCAAGCTTCTCATTATGTGTGTTGCTGGTTGTGTTTTTTTCCCATAGAGCTGTATCTGCATCATCTGTATCTGCATATTCCTGCATCAGATCCTACAGGTTATATATCTAAATTTGAAATTCTAATTAAATGGGTTGCTGTAAGTACTGTGGAGAGAGAAAATTACTATGTTGATTTCCAAATTGCATCAATCTCATACTGTCATCAGAAAAAAAAAAAAAGTTAGGGCTGAATCAATCACGTTCTTACATTTTCCTCTAGCAACAATGGCACATTTTATTACAGTGTTAGAGGGCCAGGTGATTTAAGTGAATTTTTTTTTATCTTCAGACATCTGAAAATTAGCAGTCTAGACACCTTGTAGGGAGAGACCCATGGCCTGGCATCCCCAGGGGGCAAATCATCCCATCCCAAGGTAATTGTGTAAGGTAGGAGTGAGTCAGTCCCAGGAACCTGTTCCTGTCTGCTGCCACAGGAGCGTGTGGATGTCTAGACAGCATTTGGAATTTGGAATTAAAAAAAGGGGTGAGAGGAATCCCACCCAGCACCGCAGGAGTTCAGATGTTTTTTTTGTTATTCACTTGAATTAGTTTCCAATTTAGGTGTAATTTTCCCCTCTCTCTCCTCCCTAGACCGATCCAGTAGGATCAAGTTTACAAGAACCTTTATCACACTGAGGAACTGAAAGGGAGATTTCCCAGAACATGGACACAGCTGGCATCCATCTACCAGCTCCTTCTTTTTTATTTTTTTTGTTACATTAAGAGGTTTTTCTCCCCAAATTGTTCTTTATGTCTGCCATTTCAGCAAATGCCAAGAGCAAGCTTTATTCAGGTTGTCAAGCAAACTAAGGATTACTTCTTGTGGAGCTGAGCAAGTGCCTAGCAAAGAGCATCTGGGAATTGGGAGCTCCAGGAGGTCCTGGGGTGAGTACACAGGGACAGCTCAGTGTTTGTGGTGTTGCAGTGCAGGGAGACTCCCCCTCTGTGGTGAGAGATCCAGATCTCTCAGTCTGAGCTGTTCCAGTGCCTGCACAGGTCCTGGAGGAAGCCCATTCCCATTTTTCCAGGCTCTAGTATCTAATTTAGCTCCTGGTTGTGTCTTACTGTACAGGTAACAGGTGTAGTGCCAGGATTCAATTCAATCTATGTTGTCTTTTTATGTTCCTTACTGAAGGATGAAACCCAAAGCTCATGTGATGTCAGGAGTAACAGGATTACCTGGATTTATGATATTTATCCAAGAAGCAGCCTGTTTCTAAAGCAAGAGGAGAAGGAAGAGTGTGAATCAATAACATTTTCCCTTACAAATCAGTTCAAGTGTGTAGAATCTTTGAGGAGATTGTGTAGAACATGAAATGATTTCTGAATTGAGTTGCACTTCAGTCCTCCATGAAGATTGTTATGGAATTTGCACTGGCAAGAATTCCACAAGCATTGCTGCTAGAATAGAAGATTCTGTATTTATAACTGGTGTCTTTTATCAGAGCCATTCCAGCCCCTGGATTGCCACAATCAGTGCCCTCCCCCTGCCAGGTTTCACCTGCTCCAGGTATGTGCTGGGATTTTACTGCATTGTGGTCCCTGCCTGCATGGCAAAGGCACTGAGATATTTATCTAACTGGATTTATGAAGGGCCTGTCCTCACAGCTAAATACTTCATGCTCTTGCCAATTAAATTGCATCAATCCTATAGATGGGAAACTATGGGAAATTGGAGGTCACCATGGAAACCTTCACTGGAGAAGTGGAACTGCTGTGTTGATCAGGGGAGCCATCAGCTATGTACAGCCTAAAAGCACCTACCCTGCCTCTCGTGGCTGTGTCGTGCTGAGCCCCTTCCCCACAGCCTGGCTGGGGCTCTCCTGACTTTAAAAATCTTTTTTGTGTGAAACTGAGTGAGCCCTGCTCTTCCCAGCTCAGCCCACGCGGCTCTTTAAGGTCAACATGGCAGCTGAACCCCAGGCCAGTTCCTGTTTTGTTGTTGATATTGGGAAGAGGGATTAGGACTAATTAGGACTAATTAGGACTGCTTCTACTGTTACTCAGAAATATGAACAACCTAAGGTTAAAATAATCAAGTAACTGAATGGCATTTCTCCAAGAGGAACAAAGGAGTAAAGATAAATGGGGATATACATAACATGTATGTGTGTGTCTGTACAAACAGAACAACCCAAGGCTTTCATCCCTCCCCTGCTTTATGCCTCTGGGAAGGAACACAAAACTGCTGCGTGTGCCTGCAGCCTTGTTTGTTACTCTGCTGTGGAGACAGCTGTCTCTGAAATCTGAAAGAACATGCAATCATTTCTTAAAGGGTTAAACAAAATCCCTAAGAAATGCAGATCAAGCCTTCACCTGCCTGTCACTTTTAACTCTGTGTATCTCCATTTCTCTAAGTTCACTTTGTCCTACTGGAAAGAGAAGCATCCATTTTCTAACAGAACAAACTCTATAAACTCCTCCACACTATCAAACCAGTTAAAGATCCCTTTTCCTTTCACAAATTTAAGTGGTTTTGCATAGCTTCTTAGATAATAAAATTCTGGGAATACTTCACACATCACATCCTTCAGGCAGTTTTACTGCTAACATAAACAAAAACTAAACACAAGATTGACGTTGTTCTAAACTGCAAAATATTTAAAGATAAAAACCCCCTCAGCTGGCTGCTTTCCACGCTCCAGCCACGTCTCCATGCCAAGTGTAACTGTTGCCATGGCTGCCTCGTCAACTCATTAAAAATAACAGTTCACTCCTCTCCAAGCACCCTCCCTTAAAGGAAAGGGATGTGGGCTCCCTAAATCAAACCCAGACAAGCCTGTGTGCCTTCACAGCAGCACTTAAAATGCACATTATCCAAGGAACTCCTCCCCGGAGAGTCTTAGTCCCTGACTGTCAGAGGGAAAGGCCTGAACCTGTTTGAGAGAATTCTTGGTCTTTTGGAAGTGAAGCTTACTCTGAAATGCCAGGATAGGGGTGGATCCAGGGAGGTTCTGTAACTGGCTTGTATCTCACTGAATAACAAATACAGCTACTTCTGAAGTAATGACAAGTTTGGGGGGTTTATCTTGTGTTCTACTAGAACCACCCTGCCATAAAAAAACCCCTCAAAGCCACGTTGATAGTCTCCTTTAAATCACTGTTACACCCTGATGCCTGCAACTGCAGCTGTGCAGCTTTTCCCTTTCCTATTACAGAGCACAGCTCCAACCCAGTTTCTGTTTTGCTTTTGCAGATACAATGTGTGGACATGCAATCCTTCCAGGCTGGAGCTGGGCCTGCAGGATCTTTCCCTTATCTGCCTGCTGGCCAGGAGGACTTGCTGTGTGCTCTAGTTCTCTGGCCCAACATCATTGGAGATAAAACAGAGCAGTGATCAATTTACAGATTTGTGTGAGGTAAGGGAAAAATCCGCTACCTTTGTGTCACACTTTGACCCATTCTGCCACTAGACTCACACTTTTGTCCCTTCCCATCTTCACTGAAATCACTTTCCGGTGCACCATGGCTATTTAGCAGCTTCCAAGTATCAACCTGCTCCCAAATTCCGGGGAATCCTTGTGACAGCAGTGGAGCCACACAGCCCACACCAGGGCAAGGCTGGAGCAGAGCAGCATTTGAAGCAAACCCTGCAGCAACCACAGGTGATGAATGGAGCTTTCTCCAGTACCTGTGAGTAGAAGCCCAGCACCCTTCACAGTGCTGTACCAGCTCCCTGGGAATTCACTTCTGAAAATAAGCATGAATTAGCAATAGATTTTTTTATCAATCTCTGCAGCTGCTTGCCTGGATTGCAATATAAGCCACAATAATTGATAGTTCAGATGTGTTTTAAATTTTTACAGTTCAGGAGTGCACTGAAATGACCAAATAATTTGGATTTACACACTGCTCTGGGGAAAAAGCACTCCAAGTCCAAAAACCATGCAGAGGGAAGCTTCCATCTGCTAAAAAATCAGATCAGATAAGCCACTCTGAAAAAATTTTGTTCTGGACCCAGCCTCCTTCTTTTCCCACACACGAGACAGCTTCCTGCACTGTTCCCCAAGAAACAGAACAGCATTGGAGTTACAAAGCTGTTTTGACTTTTAGGAACTCATCAGGAACACCCCCTCCCAGGAATTGGGGTTGTTGAGCCTGTGTAAGGTTCTTCTACAAGAGAGCTGGAGAGGGACTCTGCCAAGGGCAGGTATTGACAGGGAATGGCTTCAAATGGAGTTTACGTGAGATAAAAGAAATTCTGTATGAAGGTGGTAGACACTGAACAGGCTGCCCAGAAAACCTGTGGCTGTCCCATCCCTGTAACTATTCAAGCCCAGGCTTAGTGAAACTTTGAGCAAGCTGCCCTCTTGGGAGGTGTCCCTGCACATCACAGAGGGTTGGAACTAGTGTGATTTTCCAGGATTCAATGATCAGAACACATTCCTGGAATTCTCAGATTCCATAGCTAAGCACGACTGCAGCTGGGACAGATGGTGTCCCACTGCTAGGAGCAGTGACAAGGCAGCAGCTGTCCAGCTGTCACCATGACAGGTCCTTCTCAAAATCCAACCCACACCTGACAGGGTGAGGGCTCCTGAACAGGAACTGCAACCTAATTCAGAATTCCAGAGGATCAAGCGGTAGGAAATCTGTGTAACATGCAGTTTCTCCCAATGCTCCTGGCAATATAATTATTATCACCCAACACTGAACAGAAATAGTATTAATAAAAACCATTCTCATTTGTCAGTTACAGTGGTTTAATTTTGAGTCTGACTTTACCAGGTAGAACTGAACGCTCTGTTTACATTTCAAGTACAATGCCACTCATAGCCAACAGGAACACAGCAGTGAGACCAACCCAACAGCCATCCCAAAATCCAGATTAGTCACAAGTTCTGCATTTGAGCACTTAAAAACTTCAGCAGCAGTAAAGATCATGGAGATGCTACCACCTCTGCTCATCTACAGAGAGACTACTTTGATGTGCACACTGCAGTAAGCACCATTTTTGCACTAGTTTGAAGAACCCAGGCCTGTTCACACCATATGAGGTTCATCCAAGTCATGTGACAGTAATTCCTCCTTTTGTGGCATTTTCCACTGTTTACATTCTATTTTGCATTTTGAGTCGTTCTTTCTATAGTTTTTTCTACCAGAGTTCCTAACTCAGTGGTCAGTTAGAAACAAGCCAAGCAGCAAAGCCTCCATGCATGCTATGTAAGGCTGTAGAGTAAGGACAGTTAGACTGGGCAAGAACACAAGGCTTGGTTACTGTGTCAAGGAGCCCACAGCTGCCAGCTCAGCCTTCTCCAAAAGCTCAGCTTGTGGCAGAAAAGCTCAGCTGCAGGTTCTGGATCTATTCCCAAGTTTTTACTTGCACATCCTTCTACCTTTTCCTCTCCCCTCTGGTATAACTTTAGTTGGAAACCACTCTTTGCTGTCTGGTGGTTCCTCCCCATCTTCCCTCTGCAGTGCACAGGAGCAAAGTGCATCTCATGCTTCACATACAGATGACCAGATAAACAAAAAATATTATAGCACCAGACCACTAAACCAACCAACAGCAACAGCAAAGTTTAAGGATAAACCAACAAACTTGGAGAAACACAACACTGTTGGTGAAGCAATGCTAAACTGCACTGCACAGCACCTTATTACACTTAAACATGCAATTCCAGAACAGAATTTTGAATTATAGGATTAAATGAACCCCATAACTGTACTTGTATTCATCAATCTTGTTAAGGGAGTCCTGAACTGCAGAACCTTAGTGCCTATAGCAGTCATGACTCTTAACTGGAGCACACCCCAGTATCCTGCTCTCCCCTGAACCACTGAATACACTCCTTTCTGAAATGCAGAGATGGTGCCATGGAGTTCTGCCAGCAATCCCAGCTCAACACCCGTATGGCATCGGGCTTGTACAGCACAGTACCTGCACTTCCTGGGCCTCTGCACTGCACAGAATTCCCAAGGCAGCAGCAGAACTCCCTGACAGACCATGGCTCACAAACGCTCAGGAGAGCAGAGCTCTGACTGGGGTTAGAGATCCCTTCAAAGCAAACCATGACTGCTGTTCCAGCTGCAGCATTACAGGATGCTCCATTCCAACTCCCCTTTTATTCAAAGCAAGCTGTTTTTAACCCCACACACAAGCCTAGTTATCAGCTCTAGTCCTTTTCTGGGGCTCCACTTCACCTCCTGCAATGTTTAACAGTTTACAGGCTACAGCACTCACACCACTGGCAAACAAAGCTCCAGTCCAGGAGCCACTACCCTTTTGCCATTGCCAATACGTCTTGAGTATCAACAAGGACAAAAAAACTCACTGGGAACAAAGTTCTAGGAAGTAAGGTACTTTGAGTATTTAATAGATGACATTTCAAGCCTGCACAATGCAACATCATTTAACTCCTTTGTAGGGATTTTTTTCTTTAGCCAATTTGATTTGAGAAACAGGCGGCTAACAACAGACAGTGCCACTTGATTCAGAAACATGCATGTGGCCTGGGGGAAACTCAAAGCATTACCAAGTCAAAAGCACATACTCGCTGATAAAGCATACACTGGACCACAAGGCAAACCCCTACCATTTCTTCAGCAGAATTCCATCACTTTCCTCCTCCTGTCACAACACATCTGTAGTGTTTAATCTTGTCTTGTGACCTTATTCAGAATTCATCTGCATATCCAGACAAGCCGTGAAAAAATAATTTCAGGATGGGTGCAACCTAAGGCAACTCCCACTGATGTTTCCTTTCTTAAGTGAACAATTGATCAGCCAAAACTTTTCTACTGGGAGACACTCAGAAACAAGTTAAGTATCACAATGTTTATTGATAGATACAAGTATATAAAATCAGGGCATGAACATGTCTTGATAAATTAAGTAGACTTAATTTCGGTACTGTAAGAGGGACCAATTCAAATTTCTCACCATGTCATGTTTCATACCCACAAAAACCTCTTCCAAAGGGCATTAAACCATCTCTTCAGCCGATCAGTTTTTGTGCAAGTAAACTGTTCCTTTTAAAAAAAGACTTGTGCACTTGCCCAGGCTCAAGGATATTAAAACCTAGCACATAAAGCCCATTACTAGAGGTAGAAATACAGGCAAATATACTATTACGGCAACAACCATCGATTACAGTTAAGGATTCTCTGTAACAACCAAATGGATAACCAAATATTGCAACAACTCAAGTATTACACTGAGCAAAGTGCATTTCTACAGTATTCAGTGTTGCTATTCAGTTTCTAACTTAAAAACAGCCTATGATAACTGGCAGCAAAGAGGACCCTTGCAACTGACTGCTTCTGCTCGAGAACTTATGATGTAATTATTGCATGCTGCTAATACACTGTTATCTAAACATTGAAGATACTCTAAAATATTTTTATTGTAGACTATTAAGACATACTACAAAAACCTTTTGCAGAGAATATCCTAATGACATACTTCTGCTTTAAATATTGTGAAACATTACAGCGGAATGAATTTTCGCAGTGGTTAGGTCAAATGCAGTTACATCATAGCAACAGTATGTTTGCACAATTTAAGGCTTTGGCTGGTTCTTTAGTCAGCTTCTTCTTCAGATTCTTCTTCTTCAGCAGTTTCCAGCCAGGTTAACCACTGGTTTACCTGCAGTTACACAAAACTGGTTTTAGGGAGCAGGAATTGTTTCCCATCAGGTACTTATGCAAAACACTCATCATCCTCCCCTCATTTTGAAAAACATTTCAGCCACACATGCAGTGCACAGAGGTCTCTAACAAATAGGAGAGATTTAGTTCATCTTGCTTTTAACTCCTTCCTAGTGAAATATGCCATCAAGTTGCTAGCTAGATATTTACAAATCTTAGACACTTCAAAAGTCTTCTAAAACACTCCAGTGCAGCAGAAATACAAACTGAGTCTCTATTCTAATGTTAGCAGATTTACCTGGAATAGAGCTTTGCCTTTCCCTGGAAACTCTTGAGTAATGTCTTCTTTCCATGCCAAGAAGGCTTCTTCTTCAATGATCTCCATGTCATAGAAATGAACAAAGAAGCGCAGTAACATGCCTACAAAAGTAAATTGAAACTTGGTTAGCTTCATAACCTTCTCAACAGCTTACTGGATTTTACGAATGTAGGGAAAGCCAATTCAGGGAAGACTTTGATGCTCTTACCTTTTGGAAAATTATTGTTGTAGCAGTGCACCTGGAGTGCATATAAAGCACTCACTTGCAGATCAACATGGTCATGGAGGAACTTCTGCATCACAGGCTTGAAGGAAAGAAGCAGCTGCTTTTCCTGCTCCAGCTGCTCTTTAGATGGAGCAGATGAAGAATCCGATTCGTCACCTGGTGGGTTTACTTCACTAGAAATATACTGCAAGAAACTGGACAGGAAAAAGCCAAGTTAAGTTCTGTAAACTAAGATCAAAGCATCTGACATTTCAAGTTCAGACAGCTCTCACTACAACTTCCTCCTGCTTGCACCTGCAGTCAAGAGCAAGCACAGGGACTTGGACTATGGTTGATAGTGCACCACAAAAATCCTTGGTTCGCTTTCATTACAGCTGTACATTTTAGAAAAACACGTGGGTCTAGACTGCCTCCCAAAGAAAACATTTCACACTGATGCAAGCCTGGAGACTTGCTTTTCTTTTAAAATACAATAGGACTTTACTAGGGAAGGTTCACTCAGAACAATCTGTCTTCCCCATGTACTGCAGCTCAGATTTCTGCAGTTACATTCGAGCCTTTACAGAGTTAGTGCCTTACTGGCAGCTTAACCAAACAAGCACCTAAAATACATGAAAACAGCATCTCACCTGGTCATCAATATATTCACAAATCCCTTATCTACATGAAGCTTGGGTGAAATGTTGTCTTTAATCCACTTATAGATGGCTTGAGGGGATGGATCCGATTTTATTTGCTTTAGCAGTTCCTTCTCCAGTTTCAGAAGCGGGAACAAGAAGCTAAGCCCCTTCCCTTCCAAGATCTCCAGCATGCGGTCCTTGTTCTGGTCGATTTCTGACAAGGAAACAAACACATGGAAGTGCTTTTAAAGAGCTGCGAGTGATGGTTCATGGCTCCAGCTACCATTAAGAAACATCATTCCCACCAATAATGACAGCTAATTCCACCAAGATAAACCTGCATGTTACTTTACTCTGGCACAAACTAGAACAACATCGTGCTTACTCTAGGATCAGGTGACAGAAGAGCTCTGTGGCAACTCTTACCTGGTAACATCTTCTGCATATTCACTTTGCTTTGTTGGAACAATTCTGTTAGCCATTCACGGTCTTGTAACTTAGCCAACTGCTGAAGGCAGAGCAGGAAGAGAGGGAAATGGGTGCCACTTTCCAGTGGTTGAGCCAGTTCGGAAATGCTCACCAGGTCTGAAATAATGGCACGGGCTGCAAACTGTGCTAAGTAGGATTTCACCAATGGGATGTCCACCTCCAGTTTGGGGCACTGGTCCAACACATTCAGGAATGCCTACAAAATATGACACACACAGAGGATGAAATGCTTAAGTCCTTCTGTTCCTGTGCAACATAATACTCATAGAACATTTTCAGTAATCACTCGCAAAGAGGATCCCAGGTTCCAGCTGCTCAAATATTACACATCTTCCTTTCAAAGCTTCTTGTGCCCCTCCACAGGTTTATGTACTATCTTTACCTCCTCAGATTAACAAGACTTAGAAAATATTTGCACACTGCCTTCACAGCAGCACCACACCATGAAGTGCAAACAAACAAGACTGCAAGATTATCAAATAACAGTACCTGCATGAAGTTGTCACTTGTGGCTATTCCCTCCTGCTTGAGCAAGCTGATCAAAGTACTTGCTTTCTCTTTGTCCTCATCTGATCTATCTAGGGACTGAAGGATGACTTTGCTCAGCATCTCAGGAATGAAGTGTTTCGGAGCTCTCATTTCTCTCACAGTGTTGACAGCATCATTAGCATTTCCGTTGTTCAGATACTCAGTCACAACAGCCTCCTAGAGAGGAAACAAGTACAGTTGAACACTCTTTCTGATGAGCACATCTGAAGCCTTAAGACTCACTATTGCACACTAACTTACAGTTTGTTTAAGCAGCTCTTCCTTAGAAGGAGGTGGTTTCTTGGTGGTCTTTGCAGGCTTCTCTTGTATAAGTGGTGGATTTGTTTTAAGACCAAGTTGAGGTGGCTGAAAAAAAAAAAAAAAAGGAGAATTTGTTTCTTTGTAGCTATCTACCTTTGCTTATCTGAAGTATTACAATACAAAACACAAAAAAACATGAAACTCAAGCTAGTTTGGTTTCATACGTTCTTTTTTAAAGTCATCCTCTGTGCAAAGACAGACTTTGCTCTCCCTTCCCACATTAGAAATTAAGTTTTCCAAGCACAAACAGGGAAGCGTAGCTGACAACATACATGAATTTTTTGTATTTACCTGTCCCAAAGGCGGTGTCTGAGTGCGTGGTGGTTGAGCACTGGGAGGAATCATAGTTATCTGGGGCTGAAGCTTTGGCACTTGGTTTTTATTCATTAGAAAAGACTGAGCAGGTCTCAGGCTAATCTGTAAACAGTAAGCCAAAGAAAAACTCAAACTGTTTTAAGCATTCTGACCAACAAAACACAGCCATGGACTCACTCCAACTGATCTCACTGAAGCATTACTCCATTTCTACAATATTAATACTAAAATATAGATTAATCCACGTGGTCTGAAACTCCCCCAAAAGCAAGTTACTGGCATTTAGTTCAACTGGTATAAAAACCTGGAAATGCTCCTTTTAGATGCAGTATGTTAGAGACCCAAGAATATAATCAGCATGTTTGCTGATGTATTTTATAGCCAAGATAAAACTCTACCAAATTGCTCAGGAATCGGGATACAAGTCTGGTTAACACTCAAAATCACAATGCAGTTTACTCTGCATTTGAAATTTTGCCTATTAGCCAGTTCTAAACAAAAGAAAACAAAAAAAAAATAACCTGGTCCAGCACTTCAGGGTTTCTAAAGTTCAGGATTTTCTGAAGTTTTAGTTTTATGTATTGTTAGCAATAGGATGCATGGGAACTGATGTCAGAGTAGTGTTCTTGGAAGTGTGTGGGAAGGAAGGGACACCCCAAAAAATTGCCCTCATATCTCAGTCTTGCTCATAGGACGCTGGATACCCTAAGGAAAGTGAGGGGGGTAAAAGGTAAAAGAGGAAGGGACAAAGAAGGAGGAGAATGAGGAGGAGGAGAAAGAGTTCCAGCATTAGTCCTCATAATAACGCGTCTTGCTATAATCATTGGGCAATATTTAGAATAGGCTGTAAATAATGTAGGCATGTCATGTACCTCATCTGCATTAAGCTGTCCTTTCTTAGAAAACCGAGGTGGCATATCCTTCGACTGTCCTTGTTGCTGGGATAAGAGTCCCTGATTCTGGGTATGGTAGAGTTGGCTTTGCCCCTATTTCAGAAAGGGAGATATAGAGAAAGAAGTGCAGATGATGGAGTGGCGTACATCATATGGTAAGTAGTACCAGAGGGACCAGAGGAACAAAGACTATTTGCCAGGAAGGGAGAAAGAAGGAGCAGGGGTGGTGGGAGAGTAGCCTCTATCCCTAAAAACAGGGCCATCTTTTAAATAAAACACACCGTTCTGACCCACCAAAGCCACATGCACCTTTTCTTGCAGTGAAAAAAAAAAAAAAGTGTACTTCTTGCATCTTTTGTACAATTTAAAAAGTGGTTTAGAATTTTTGTATCAGCTGAGCATCAGTTATCAGAATCAAATCTGAATAGGTCTTTCAACATAAGCAGACTACAATCCATAACATACGCATCTCAGGAAGTGCTTCTGAACAAACCCAAGTCACTGTGTGAACATCTTCCTTACCTGACTTTTCAGAAAAGATTTGCCTAGGTCTCCAAACTGGGATTGAGCAGAAGGCATGAGGTGACCCCCATGGCCATTGAAGAGTTGGTTTGAACGATGGCGTCCCATGGTGGGTGAGAATCTATCCTGAATAACCCCTGGACCAGTACCAATTCCGCTACCTGGATTAACAAGGACACAAATGAGTTTTGGTTCTTACTCAGCACTGCAGAGCCACAGCCATCACCCCTGGATGTCAGCATACCTGGCATTTGTCCAAACATATCAGCAAGCCCTCCGAGTGGGTCCCTGTCAAGTTTCATCCTGGGTGGCATAAAGGGTCCCTCCAGAAAGAAGTCGCTTCGCATCCCTTGAGACATAGGAGCAGGAATAAAAACTCCCAGATCCTTTAAAACAGGAATTATCATTTGGGTCAGTTTCAAGCAGCAGTCCCACAAAACCCAAGTTTTTAGCCCCCAGCTACACAAGTCCATCTGGTTTTAACCCTTAAGCCAACTGTCACACTGTGTGAGAGCCACTCCCAAGCACACAGCACCAAGCCAGACTTTCCATGCAACACTCACTTTTACTGCATCTTGACGGATTTGATTGATAGTCTTTGGTCCATTGTCAAGAAAAGCTTTGCGAGGAACCCAGTTGTGTTCTCTCAACTCCACAGTATCCTTGGAACAGAACAGGAAATCAGGAAAGGATTCAAGACAATTCCACAAGACAAAAGCAGCAGGAAGCCATTTTAGTCTCATACCTGCAGCAGGAAACGAATCCTTGCTGGCAATTCCTTACTTGACATCAAGGAGCGCATACGGGCAAAGTACTGATCCATTAAGGACTGGGGGAAGAAAAGTTGGGATAATTCCATGAGTGTCTAGAGTGTTTTCACTCAAGACAATTCAACAAGCTCTCCTTTCCTGCCATCTCTAGCTCCTTGATGGCAGAGTTTAAAGATCTGAAGTATCAAGACATCTGAATCAGAGATAAGCATCTTAGCCAAATTTTTGTTCGTTTTAAGCTTACCTCCACACCCCCATCTCTCAGATCACCTAGCTGTGCTACAGATGGCTCCTCAGCACATCTTTTCAAGGAGTCTCACTTATACCATTTCCTGAGGACTCTAACACCACATCCTGGCGAGATGTTTAAAACTCTTTCTAAGACTGGCTTTTTTCATCAGGAGAACTGGTCTAGGAGCCATAGTTGGCACTCTTTTCTTTGAAAAATTAAACTTCTGTCCTGTACTTATGAATACTGAATACAGAAGGTTCAGGCAGAAGTCTTAGCCACATAATTTAATTAGGTTAATGACTGCACTGGATAGGCACATACCTTGGCTTTCGCATGATCTAATCTAGGTCCCACTGTCCTCATTATCTGACAGAGGCACTCCAAATCCTCCCCCATATCTTTGAGTTGAACTCTCTTCTTCTTTTCCAAAAGCTGAAAAATTAAAGAGGAAACTTAAGATGTAAAAATTTTATAAATGACAATTTATAATAAGCAACAAAATTTGCACACTGCCACATACAAAAATACTGTTTTGTTCTGAAGGCAAATGGACCTAAAAATTAACTTTTAGGGACTGCCAGTTCTTAAGTGTGTGTATTCTGAAGCCCCTACAGCATGCTTCTGTCTAGGCTAAACTATACTTCCCTTGGAAACAATTCCTATTGCTTTCAACAAAGCTGATTTTACTTCTTAATCATGCCAAAAGGTAAGAGTAGGGGATGGGTAATGGTGAGAAAACACTGTTGTGGCATTTTATGCTCCTGCTATAAGACTCTTAAAGCAGAACCAACATTTGCTTTTTTTTTTCAGTTTTTAATTTCTGTTTTTCCCCTAGTCCCCATCCAATCTGAATACTCACTGTTTTGATGCACTTATGAAGGATAGATTCATGAATAAGATCAAGCTTGCCAAGTTCTCCAATGAATTTGATGTTCCCCAGCATCTTGATCTTGGCAATGGCTCTCTGTTCCTCCTCCTCGGGGAGGAGGGGACCATCATGCTTATCATAGACTGGAAAACAAAGAAGCCTGTTTTACATGGCTGTGGGAAAAGATGACAAATAGATTCTGTATTAAAGCGGTTTCAAAACTTACTATCAACATTTCTGGTTCGGTTTTCAAATTCATCTTGAAGTTTAGATATTAGGAGGCGTCTGAATGTCTAGGAAAAAAGAAAAAAACAAAACAATTAAGCTGATCAGGGCAGCTACAAATGCATGCCAAGTTTACTATTCCAGGTTGAGAGATGCACTCACTGTGCTTTGCTTCTGTCCTGGATGACTCTCTGCTGATGGGCCATCAAAGTTGGGTGCATCTTCTGCCAGTCGCAGACATAGTTGAGCGTACAGCGAGCTATACTTGGGCTCTTCAAGGGCTTTGTCTACGATCTGCAGAGATTCACGTTGAGTCAGGCAGCAGAAGGGTGCAAATGTTATCAGCAAAGTGAGTTACAAACACAGGATGGATTATTACCACTTATCTAGAATATCCTCTTTTCTGCTAAATCCAACACAGAAACTGTGTGGTCCAACACCAGTGTTAATGCTGAAGCAAAGGACAAAAGCCATTGCGTGCTACTGAAGAGCTTCCATAATCCTTGGCCAACACATCTCAAATTTATTATCCCAATACCTAAGTTAGTATCACCCATCTGATCTCATTTAAAAAAACTGATGTAACAGTTACATCAGTGTCCCAAGAGGTCGCCAGTTGCAGCCTTTCCAAAACCAAGAGGCTTGCTCCTCAGGAAAAGAGCAAGAGGGGAATGTCAGGCATGTAAGACAGCTAACAAGCATCTTACATGATTTTAAAAAATAATCATAGAACCTCCAATCCTGTTTAGTGATCACATAGACTTATAAATGAGTAACTTAAGCAATAAACCTACTTCCTCCCCAGTAGATCCTTTTTCACACAGAAAGCAGGGGTGGGAGGTGGTGTTCAATAATCCAAATACACAAAGGCATTATTCATGCTACTTCTGTATCCCATCAAAACCAACCAAGCCCTGCTTTTTCGCATGCAATAAAACTGTAGTTAAAAGAAATGCAATCATCTTACCAGCAGTATGACCCCTTTTAGGATGAGCTTAGATTCTACACCCACATTGAGGAGCTCAAGGCATAGCTTGTCAAACTTTTCAGGAGTAAGCTTATTTAGTATGCTGAAGAGGAAAAAAACCCAAAAATACTGAATATACAGATCTTGTAAGAATGCTACAAGTCGCTTTACACTCAACTTATCTTTTTACTTTTTAAGGTTACTAAAAATTGCCAAGTGCAATTTTCCACTTAACTGTTTTTTTGAGACCTTCAGGCTGTGAAGTATCATTGAAAAGACTAATCTGGTTACAAGAATTACTTCAAGTGTTTTCTGCTGCTAGATTAGATTATCAGGTTGGTTCCTTGGTAAAGGACACACCATCCCCCAAACTCAAGGCCCAGATCTTCCTTTCCTCCAGCCCATTTCTTAGGTACACATTGCTAATGGAAATAGTAAGGAAAGATTTGTGAAGAACTTACCCTCTTACTTTCCTGAAGATTGCATCATGTCGTTCTTTGTCGTTTGCGGAGTCGTCATCTCGTCTAGTGCTTCGTGAAGGAATCCATTTCTGAGCGTTTTGCCCTGGGGTTTTCCCCAGGAACTCGCTGCAAAAGTTTGAAGAATTTGGTTGTTAAAAGCGAAACAAGTGATTCAAAGAACTGCCCTTTTAACCTTTCAGTGTTGTTTTACTCAAACCAATTCCATTACTTGCTTTGTTAAGAACACACAATTGCCCGTGCCACACCATCTGCTGCACAGCAAAGTACTCATTCAACAACAATCTCAAAAAAACCCTCCACACTTTTTAAGTTAAATACATGAACAAGCCCATGCACCTCCTATCAACCATGAGGTAGACTTAAAGGACACAGACCGGGAAACATTTAAAGGTCTTTAACTCAGTAGGTATTTCTGGTACAACTTTAAAGCTAGCCTATTTTCAGTTCTACTTTCACTATCAAGCGTGCTCTAACTTTGAAATCATGCAAATCCAAGAGCAAGGTGCCATACCTGTTGCTGGCAGTCTTGGGATAGTGCTGAGGTGCACCCCTACCACCTCCTCCGCCTGAAGAAGCACTGTTAAAAACAACCATGGAACCCTGGGTAAGTCCAAATAGCTCAGTTTCGGTACAACAACTACATTAATTTAACATCTCCTTTGAACTACATTAATTTAAGATCTCCTCAAAGGAGATTTTCCACTGCTAACTACTCATCAAACAAACAGGTACCTGAAACGAGAAGCACCCCCTTCTGCAATCGCACTCTCCACTTTGGCGGCTTGACAACGAAGAATCTTCAAAAGAATAAAATTAAATTGACGGGGTAGGGAAAAACAAAACCTAGAAAGACAAACCAAGCATTCATATTATACTTGCTTATTATCAGCTACAGCGTTTCATTTTAAAAAGTACAAACGTTTGTTCCACAATAACCCTCCAACTGAACTCGACAAAAAGTAAGGGAACTTTCTCTCATGCAATCCTTGGGACAGTCACAGAAAGGCCGATTTCATCATTACAGCCATGCTTTCCAGTGGGGGAGAGGGGAAAGAGACGGGAATCCTGGACTGAGCCAAACTCTCAAGACTACCCAAAAGCCACGAGTACTCGCAGAAAGGAACAAAGTACCTTTTTTTCTGATTATACAGCACAATGAGTCCTTTATTGACGTGATTTAGAAACTATGATTTATAATGGCACGACAAAGCAGCCAAATTCTGAAGTGAAAAGCGTCAGACAACAAAACGCATGCTCAGTGTATTAAAAGGCGTACATCCTGCATCCAAATGGCGTACTAAGCTACCAAACAACGAATTAAGGTGCTGGCCACCCACCACCTCAACTTTGAGCTTGCAAGACAGAGCCTCACTGCGCTCGGGGCGAGCTCGGGGCCAGAAGGGGAAGGGGAAGGTTCCAGGTGTCCCGGACGCGCTCGGAGCCCTGGCAGAGCCGAGCGGGGCCGGCGCTCCCCGCCCGCCCGCCGGGGCACGAGGAGCGGGCACAACATGGCGGCGGCGGCGGCGAACAAAAGGCTCGGCCGCGGAGGGNCGCCGGGCGGGAGCCGCTCCCCGGCACCGCGGCGGCCGCCCCGGGAGACACGAGGGGGAAGGAGGCGGTATCGCCCCACACCGCGGCGCCCGAGCCCCCGAACAGGAAACGTGGGCGAGTATGCTGCCGGCTGACGCTGGGCTTCGGCAGCCCGCTCCCGCGAAGGGAAGGCAATGAACAATAGTAAAAAAAAAAACAAACAACCCCATAAAAATTAAAAAAA
>VXBR01010900.1:40471-50560 GCA_013400215.1 Cisticola juncidis | reverse complement strand
CGCCGCCGCAGTGCAGCACCGCTATTCACGAACGCCGCTGCGCAGGGCGATGGCGGCGCCGCCGCGCAGAGCAGCGGGGCCTGCGCAAGTGGCGCAGCCGCTCCATGGCGGCCGCGCGGCCGCCGTGTCCCCTCAGCGTTCGCTGCCGGGCTGCAGCCCTCACAGAGCTCCGGTGCCGGGGGCCTGCCGTGCGAGCTGCAGGCACGTTCACAGAAGGGTACTTTAACATATATGTGTATATGCTAGTACATATGTTCGTAAGATTTTTGTTTGTATGGGGCTTTTTAAATGTTATTTAATAAATTTGTTTAAGCTCACTCCATCAGCCCACATTTCGGATTTGGCTGAGGTAAAAAAAAAATCAGCCGATAGCAAAAGGTAGCCCTGGCCTGGCAGTCAGACCCGGAGAAGGAGGTTTGCGATCTGAACTCCAGGAGCCTGTCTGTATGGATCCAGTTTCAGATTTGCTTTCGGGGTTTGGAAACTATTTCTCTGCATGTGCTTTTGGCCGTGGAGCGGCCTGTCCGGGCCTGCAGGCCGCTCTCGGACAGCCAGGGCTCGGGAGAGCCCTGTGTTTGTCGTGGTGAGCACTCAGCCGGTGGAGTGCTGCTGCTCCCGCTCGGTTAAACAAAACAAAGATGGCCAGGCTTGCAGCTGTAGGTGGAAGTTTGAGTCATGGAGACTTCCAGGCATTCACCCCTGAGGGGGTTTATCCTTTAACAGCCTTAGATGGTCGCTAAGGTGGCTGGCTTCCCTAAATGCAGTTGCCCTGGATGGGGCAGGGCAGACAAGAAGGGCCCTGGGAAGGTGAGGAGAAGCCCCACAAACACCCACATCTGCTTTGTTCACACATCCGCCTCTACGCCTTTGGTTTGTGTGACTCACGGTTCAGATGACTGGGAGAAAGTGATCCATGGGGTAACTCCTGAACCGTGCAGATGGCAAGTCCAAACACATGATCCTGCAGAACTTCCAGTTTCTTTCCAAAGCCACCCTCATTCCTAATGCTTTCAACACAGCGTGCCACCACGTCCCAAGAGTTATGTAAGGCCTAAAGGGGGCTGTCATGTGGGAGTTCTGATAGTGTGTCTTATCTGGGATGAAGCTGCTTCAAGGTAGGTTTCCCCATCTCATACCTGTAAGCATTAAACACAATTTACTCGCTGGATGGTGTTATGGAAAAGCTCAAACTATCTGAAAGCAAATTTTGAGCTCATACGTGTGGAATAATGGTGACAACAACTGTGACTGGTACTTGTCATACCAGAATTTTTACGTAATGACACTTTCCCACATGTAACAATAACCACACTACTGCAAGAGCTTGGACTTCACCAGTAAATCTGCAAGAACAGAAATGTGCAGAGCGCCATTGAAATCCATGGAATCCAGCTTGAAAGGAGGTGACAGTGGGTGCAGAGGAAACAGCAAAGCCAACAGGATTCAAACCAATGTTAAAACTTAAGAAGGTTATTGAACGTTTTCAGAGTGAAAGGTAATCAAAAATTAGTTGCAAATCTTAGTAACAGAAGTGAAAGCAGAGATTTTGTTTTGGATTGGATGGCAGAATATTTAGTGTTTCCAGCATAAGCATTCCAATGCTGTTAAACTAAATGAAAACTAAGAATTTATATATATTTGGGGAGAAAGGGCAGAAAGGGAAGAGGACGGATTGGGAAACCTGCAAAATATAGTAGGCACATAGTGACAAAGTGTCAGCTTTCATTTTCTTAGAACATACTATAACATACTTATTACCATAACAACAGAAAATCCCCCAACATTTGGTCAGTAAGAGAACAGCAGTGTTTTCTTAAAGCTGTGGTTGTTTTTTTAAGATTGAATGCTGAAGGATTCAGCAGGATATGTGGTATCCTATTGCATTGCTCACACTGACTTTAGCAGGTGGGAACCAAACAAGTTTCTGTGCTTGGCTGCTCATAACATCCTTTCACATGTGCCACACTTTGTCAGCCTCAGAGACCTGCTGCACAAGTACAATTGATGAAGGCAGTGAACCGTAATGCAGAGGACAAAAAAAATTATGAAATGCCTTCTATTTTATACATGTCACCTTCTCCTGAAATTCCTTCACTTCTTGGCATGGAAAACACCATTAGTCATGTCTGAGAATATAGCAGCCCAATTGTTTGTTTGACTATTTGGTAAAAAAAAGCCTCTGTTCACCCAACAAACAAGACCAACCAACCAACCAAAACAACCCAAAAACCAAAAAGGAATTTTATGGCTAGCAGTTGCAGTACCACCTCGCATCCCTCAGTCCCTTTTGTGATTTGTCCAAATTCTACCTCTCCTTTGTATTTTCCCCCTTTCTCTCCTCCACTTGCACTGGACACCAGTGATGCTTTAATTCAAATGAGGTGGTTTCCAACTGGCAGAGTGGTAGTTCTGGATTTATTCCTGCCAGTCTGAACTTGCAGAATTGATGTGCAATTCCAGCCTGAGTGCAGTGCCACTGTTTTTTTTGAGAAGGGATGTCTATCAAGTGTCCTGAGGAACCCTCTGTATGGCACAGGAGCAGGAATTGCTGCACAGATGCAACATCTGGCTGAGAGGAAGGGATATGCCCCTTCCAGCACACATGGGAGAGCTCAGAACCTGGGCAGGCTGCTGTGAAAACAGCCCTCAAAATGTGGGAAAGGACCTTTCAGGACTGGGAGCTTTCCCTTCCTGTTGCCAAGCTGGAATCCCCACAACCTCCCCAGTGCAATAGGTTGCCTTGCAGTGATTGCAAGGCAAGAGAATTACTGCAGAGTAAGTAATGCACTGGCAATTCACACCCTAGTTTATCCCATGGTGATTTCTCCAACATAATCACCTCCTGCACCTTCTAATTTTCCCAATTGTTTTTCAGTCTGTGCTTTTTCAGGGGAGCCTTATTTTTCTCCAAAGCCATCATGGCCCACCCAATGGATGAAGTAGCTGGCACACACATTTAACCAAATGTGAAATGTGCTAATTTAGTTTTTCCTGTGATAGAAGCCTGTCTCAAGGAGAGCTGTGCTGTAGAAAAAAAAATGCCTGGGGAAAGAGGAAAAAAAAAAGAGAACCCAAGCCCAAACTGAAAAATACACTTGTATTTTTCATTTAAATATTTATTTTGGCACTTCTACTGAAGCAGAATGTTCTTAACAGCAAATCCATTCATACTGTGCAGATTCATGTGTATAGGAATTGTTTGCATTGTCTCTTGGAGAAATGCACTAATAATACATTGGATATGTGCCTAAATTGTACAGTATAGCGTGGATGGTGTCAAAGCATTGCAGAAGGCTTTGTGGTGGTTCTCTAAAGGATTTTAATTTGCAGAGTACTGGTATTAAACTTCTGTGTATCTGTAGAGGTGACTTTGAGTGACACTGATTTAACAATACTCGCTGAGGCAAGAGCATCCCAACCCTTCTAGACAGTGGTGCACTTTAAACCACCTAGGAGGTCCCTTCTCTTTTCCCTTCCTTTAGAAAAACCATTTTCAGTAGATTTCACTGTGTCTCCTATTTAATAAATTATTTTGCTTTCCTTCCCTTGTCTTCTGAAATGCTGTATCCAATACCTTAAACTCACCAGCTGGATTCCTGCTGCCCAGAACCAGACATACTAAAATATATATTAAAAAATCCACCTCCTGATTCCCAATTTAAGGCTCAGAAGACTTGCTGGGTTTCTCAGGCGTAACAATATGTCTGGCAGTTACAATTGCACAGGGACTCTTACCGTGGTTCTCCCTCTGAAATCTGGAAAGATACTCGGGGTGTGATTTGAGAGTTAGCCAGGGAAAACTGCCTGGAATAGTCAAGTGTCAGAGATAGTGGGATTTCACCAGGGAATGTTTGTACAGGCCGTGAGGGAAGCGAGGCAGAGCCCATAGCAGCACAGCTTGCTTTGCTTTGCTTTCACAGGCCTATTTAGAACAGGGAATATTTTTAGCTGATATAATTGTACTAATGCATAATCATCATAACTTGCAAAGAGGAAGATTGCATATGTATTCCCAGAATGGTTTAGGACAACAAACCAACCAAAAAATAAACCCAGCAGTGTCTGTCTTCTCATCAGGTCCAGTTCAGTGAAACATATAAGCTGCAAAATTTTCACATTCTCTGGTCTTCTGAAATGACAGATTTGTTCATGGTCCTTAGCTTAGCAGAGTGAGTGTGCTGTGCTGCAGTGTTCTGTTTCTGGCATTGGTTAACACCAGCTTTACAATAAAGCAGGGAAGATTTCAAATTTATAATTGGCATTATTTGCCAGGAGAAGAGCATTTCTTTCTCCTAACCGCTGCCAGATCATGTTTGAGTTACCTTAAAGCATGTCCATAATTTGTAATTTTTATAGTTATTAGATTTTCTATTTTCTATGTTAATGTCTAATTTTGGCAGCTTTTAGGCCCTCCAGTAGCACATTTTACTGAGTTCTGTGGCTTAATTGTACAGTGTTTAAGAAGTAATAATCCTTTCATCAGTTTTAGGATGTATTGGCTTGATTCCATTCTAATCTGCCTGTTTAAGTGGTTTTGTGGCAATCATCTTCTAATTACTTATATTCAGAAACACCTACTGCAGCTGAACACAAAGTACAGTTGGTTGAGTTGAAAGAGCTTCCAAATGTCCTATAGCTGCACAACATTACTCCTTAAAAAAGATGTATTATTGATGAACTCAGAAGCATGGATGGGAAATTGCTATTACTGAAATGCTGCACATGATCCTACCAAACTAATTTTGTATTCTCTTTTTCAGTGCAGAAGATGCTGTGTCATGGTTTGTGTGTGAAGAAACGGTAGGAATACACCACAGAACTTTTTTCTGCTTGTAGCTAAGGGCTTTTGTTGGATGTAAAGAGCTACTCCTTGCTGTTTGCCTTACTTTTTCAAGGGCAGAAACACAGAGTGGCTTCTTACAATTTAAGGTAATATTCAGGCATAATAGTTATAAGTGGTTGCCATTAATATGATTCCTATTAATGAAAAAAAAGAGAGCATTCATTCTCTTTTAGATTTCTGTAAGGACCACATTTTCTGATATTTAGGGATTAAAGATCCACTTGAGCTAGAAAAAGGATGAGGAAAAGCTACTTTGCCTTTTTGGTCCTTAGGAGGAAGCAAAAACATAGGGAAATCAGGCAAATATTTATAAATCCAGGGTAACTTTGGAAGGCAGTGAAGCTGTTCTATTTTCCCTTGTTAGCCATTTGAAAAGTTCAAAATCTTTTTTTAATGAAAAAAATGATTATTTGTATGTATGAGGATGCTATTATAAACCTGTATTTTTAAATAGGTTCAAGAACCTTAAACCATTAGATTACAATAAACAGCATTTCCATTGTTTGTTCTATGGTTCCCTTTATTAAATCCAGTCTACTTTGAGTATGTAAAAATTGGTTTGCATTTCTGTAGATTAATTTTATATTGTCATTCTTTAGTCCCTCATCCATTTAAAGCAAGTGCAGCTGCTCAAGTGCAGCTGTAATTTTTTTTCCTATTTTGGTGAAATCTCTTTTGTTTTTAAAGAAATTGCATAAAGGAGGCGTTTTGGGAAGAGAGATGGGAGAACAGAACCAAAGCCACTAACAGAACATGACCTAAATCAGAACAAACATTGGAAGACTGTCAGATATTAAAAAAAAAGGCTGGATCTGACTCTAAAAGTAGTTTCTCTTGACCAGTAGGTATTTCTGCCTTCATGTGGCGTGATTTCATGTCATACAGAAAAGCTGGTCCAGAGGAGGGCCAGAAAAGTGATCTGAGGGCTGGGGCACCTCTCCTATGAGAAAAGGCTGAGAGAGTTGAGGTTGTTCATTCAGGGAGTGTTTAAAGTGGCTTTTCAGTACTTGAAGGGCACTTGTAAGAAAGATGGGGACAGACATTTTAATAGGGTAGCAATAGGACAAGGGACAATGGTTTTAAACTAAAAAAGAGTAGATTCAGGGTAGGTATGAGGAAAAATTTCATTACAATGTGGTGTGGAGCAGTGGCAGGCATTGCTGGGAGTGGTGGTGGATGCCCCACCCCTGGAAACACTCAAAGTCAGGTTGGACAAGGCCCTGAGCAACCTGATTTAGTTGAAAATGTCCCCTGCTCATTGCAGGGGAGTAGGACTACATGAGCTTTTAAAGGTCCCTTCCAACCTAGAGTATTCTGTAATTCTGTGAAAATGTTAAATGTATTCTGTGGGTTGAAGATAATTAATTCTCTGAGGCAATACAAGCCATTTCAACACCATAGAATTATTTCCTGTTAACCAGCTTCACAAGTTTAATGAACAGGAAATTGATAATCATTAACAAAAGGTAAAAAATATTTCAGAGATGTACTTGAATAGCATAGTCCTATTTCTCTGGGTTCTCTTTTGTGAAATTTTGAATAAAAATGGGAGGTCTGAAAAGAAAAGCTTCAGAAATCCTGGTTCTTTTGCAAGTTTCTGGGTGTGTTTGGCTTTGCAGCTGTGGGAATCACTGTATTCTGGTCTGGGAGCAATCTCAAGAGGGGTTGCAAGGTTCATATGGGGGTGTGGGAGAGTTCAGTTGTATGTGTGCTTATTGTAAAATACCTGTAAGCAGAAGAATCTCCACCTGGAGCAGTTTTTTTCTTGGTAAAAAGGAAGTGAGTGTTTCTGGTTTTTTTCTGATCATTTGTTTAAGTTTAGGGTGTTTGTCGTGGGTTTTGCTGGGTTTTGTTTGTTGGTGGTGGTGGTTTATTTTTTTAAGTGGAAACAGTATAAATAAGCATAATTTCATTTTAGGTAGTTATTCTGATAAACATAAATGATTTTCTGGAATGATGCTAATTCTGCAAGGCTTTCAGGCTTAGCATTTACATGCTGTGTGTCTGAAGCAGAAGTCCCACTTGCAGAGAATCTGAGATAACTCCTCTGCCCACAGACACATTTGTTCCACATGTGAAGAGCTAGATCCCTAGACTGAGATAATGTTGGCTTGAATTTAGAAAAGTTTATACAGGCTAAGTTCTCCAGGTAATCTGGGTTAAGGGTCATTCAGACACTGCAAGAGCTGAGCCTCCTGAGATTGAAGTGTTGAAGAGACACAAACCCCACTCCTGAGCTAACCAAAAGCTTTCATTCCTTCTACAAATACTACACCAAGTATTGTGGTTTTAGCAATGGAACTCTGTTGAGGCACTAAACAGACACTAAAGGACATAACCACTGATTAAAGGTCAGTTTTATCAGGGATGGATTTCACTCAGTATTTTATCCATATTGTATACGTTATTGACTCATTTATTGAATGCTGCAACTCTCAGAGAGTTAGCTGAGAGCACATCCATAGGATGCTGCCTTCACATCCTGATAATTCATCTGGTTCCACTAGTAAATAACAGGTTTGTCATGTCTGTTTCCTAAATAACTGGTAGGAAAGCTTACAAAAAAAGGAGGAGTCAGTAATTTCAGTTTAAAGCTTGCTCTGATTAAAGGAGACAGTTTGGTTTGTCCATCTTTACAGGTCAGAAGCTGCACTAGCAAACCTCAGCACAAGCTCAGATTCTTATTCCTTACAGGAGTTAAAGTGCCTAGAGAAGCCAAAACATAAATAATGTTCCAAATCTATCCCTGCCAATGGGTGTTTCCATCCTCAGTTAGCTTGGTGAAAACTTTCTGGAGTTCTTGCACTTATCCTTCCCTTCCCTGGCTCTGATTTTCCTAAGTAATAAATACATTCTTAGTCAGCTCCCCATTCATCTTGCACCCAGCAACCATATGGTAAATATACTCACATTATGTCCCCCACTAAACAGATATAGAACCATGATAGCAGTGTAACAAACAGAAAAAGTACAAGGATGAGGATGTGTCAGCAGGAGAACGCTCTGGAAGATGAGTCCAAACACACACAGTTTATTCATTAATTGAAATTAGAACTTGGATACTTTCAGCCAGCAGGCTTAAATTAAATTATTAAAGAACTTTGAAAGTAAATTACAAAAACAGTTAAACCAAATAAATTCTGAGCAGTAATAACATCTGATTAGAAACATAGCAGAGTTTAAGTGGTCATTTAAAAAGATAATTAAGAGAACACATGTATACCCACACAGAAACAACAGATGACTTCAGCAGAGCAGTTCACCTCATACAGATCAATAAGGACTAAAGCTGTCTGCCTTTAAAGTGGAGTAAAACAATAACTATATTCAGTGAATTTTCATCAAACTCTCATCCTTTTTCAGTGCTCTAGGCTGTGTTTCTCAGTTTCACTTTTCATGACAGGTGTAGTCACCCCAGCTGACGGGCTGAGGAAGAACTTGTACAGAACTAGATTGCATTAGAGAAGGAAATGATCCATCCTCCTTCCTGGGACCTACCAACATTATATTTGCTCTGTTTAACACACAACTGCATCTCCACGTGATGCATTGCCAAGAGGCAACGTCACTCACAGGAAAGAAACTTTCTTTAAGAAGAGCACACGTCAAAGGGAGTGACAATTGCTGTGCACTGTGAACTGTGAGCAGCAGCACAGTGGGAACAGGCAGGGCAAGGAGAGGTGCCAAGAACAATCACACTCCAAGCTCATTGACTGGAGGGAACCCTGGGTGCAGAATGCTCCCTTCTAACAGTTTTTGCTGTGTTGTGTTAGCAAAAGTTGTAAAGCCATAGAAGCCAAGTTAGGGAAGACAGAATTTATCTGTAACAAGCTTCATCCTGCTGAAGTTGTATCATAAACTGCTACAGAGATATCAGATAGAATACAGGCAAAAACCCCAACACACCTGGGCAGGTGTTTTACCTTCTAGTAGCTACGTTTTGGATACTTCAGAGGCCCTTTCTCCTTATCTAAGTTTCCTAAACCTTCTAAACCTTTGAGTGCAATCTTACCAAATTCAGTGCCAGTGAAATAGGAAATTTAACTTTATAATGGCTGGAGACAGTAGTCACTTCTCAATGGAAATAAGAACAGAAAGTCTTTTCAAAGAAATTGTAATCAATATTCATGTCAGTGACTGCCCAAATCTGCAAAGATTCTGGGTAAGACACAGCATTTGGAGAACTGATATTTCTGTCACTGATATATTAAATTAAATAGTGACTTCCTCCACTCTCATAGTGGTCTCTTTCCACAAATATTTGAAGGACAGGAAAGGTTCACAAGTTGCAAGTCTGTATCAAAACCAAGAATATTTCAACAGAAAACACATTCTAGTTGGTAGGGAAAAATTTGATCAGTCAATTGTTGCTCCTTTGTTCCAACTGCTACTTCATTGATTCACATGGTTTAGGCAGAAAGAATCTAAAGGAAGCCTTCAGAAAATGCATACATCACCATGGTATTTATGCTTACAGATGTGAAAATCTCTGTAAATATTACTGAGAAACATTAATTGGTGTTTTGGGGTTTAGCCAGCTAGCAAGGGAAAAAAAGAAAAAAAACATCCACAAAACATTTCAGCATTTATAGTCCAGGCCAGCAAAGCCTCAGAATCAGTGAACCTCAGGATTCAAAAGAGGGATTTGCAGCTTGAAACTTTACTGGAAAGTAAATAAACAAAACATCAGTGAGAAGTTTCACTTCTCAGACTTGCTAGAGCTGACCTTAAAAAGGTTGGCACTGATGTTTTAAACCATTTGATCTTTTACAAGCTCCAAATTGTCACTTCTGTTGTCCCCTTTAGGACCTGCTGCCAGGTCCCTTTGAAAGGAAATCACTGCTAATGCAGCTGGCACTGCCTGGAGAAAAGAAACTGAAAACAGTTGGCTCCTTTGATGTCAGTCACTGATCTGGCCTCACATGATGCCAGCTCCTCTGTGTGGTGTTACAGGTAACAGCTTTGAATTACCCGTAATCTAAAAAAAATTATAGACAACAGAGTGGTTCCTGTTTTTAGGGTGGGTTTTCTGAGAGGGAGACTTCAGAGGACAACAAACACAGAGTGGGATGGATATTTCCTGCTTACAGTGAGAGAGTACAACACGTGCTTTACCTCAGTTTTAAGTGTGGTTACTTAGAAAAGGAGTAGACAAATTTGTAGATAAAACTATACAAAATACTCTCGCTTTTTTTTTTTTCTCTCTTTTTTTTTTTTTTTTTTTTTTTTTTTTTTTTTTTGGGTTT
>VXBR01010900.1:27803-40459 GCA_013400215.1 Cisticola juncidis | reverse complement strand
TTTTTTTACTGAGGTGCTGGATTTATGCAGGGCTTATTGTTACTAATTTTTGAAAGGAGTTTTAGAAATAGTAGTGAAAACAAGGTTTCTAGTTTGGGTGGTAAAAAAGCAAGAGGATAAGACTGCCTAAAACAGTACACACCAAACTGATGTCTAATTGAAAAAGGAGTGGCACTACTGTGAGAATTTATGGTACATTTAGCTTGATAACCTTTGCTATTAAACCAGAATAAAACCTGGTTTGGGCTACATATATGTGTTATCTATATTTTATTATGAAATTTATTTGATAAGAGAGTTTCTTGGCTATTTGCTGGTTATAATTTAAATAAAAAGATAGAAAATAGTAGTCACACTTTATACAGAATATGTAAATACTTACCAGAACATCTCCTTTTCTCATTCTCCACACTGGACTATCCGTAAGAAACCAGAATTGCTGAATCCTGGTTAGGAACATGAAGGTTTTTGGTTCATCCATTCATAAATACCAGTTCCTTTCAATTAATCTTACAAATTAGATAAGATCTTTGCTGTGTAATTGACAACACATCTTTGAATATTATTTAGGACATGGAAATACAAAGTGGGGTGAATGGTATTCTTTTCACAATGAGTTAAGGGTTCAAGCTTAGTATTTTGTTTTTCTTGTTACTTGTCAAAAGAGGGCAAAGTTAAAAAATGGAGGGAAGAGCAGAGTTCAAATTAGAGTGCATAAAATTGAAATTAATAGCTCAAGCTATTATTTCTTATGACATAGGAAAAAAAAGGAAAAGTTGGATTCTGTACTTGGGATCTCAGAATAGATGCAAAGATGACCATACAGCCCCTAATGAGAAAATTAATTACTTCCACCTTTGAGGTTTCTGTCCAATTTACTCCTTTTCAGAAACTTTCTGAAATCAGTGTTTATAGCACAAAATTTGTACAAAACTTGTATCAACAAAAATCAGAGACAACTCTGTATTCCTACTCCCTCTACAGTTTTTCCCCATGAAATTATGATTTTTTTTCTGTTGACCACATGGACTTATCATAGTGCCAGATTATTCTGGGATGCATATCCATGTGGGAAAGTTTAGGAGCAAGACTTTTCATCCCAGACCATCTATTCTTTATTGACAGTTCTTTATGAAAGCAAGTGCCTTCTAAGGAATGTGTGCAAATAAATGCTAATGTTTCTTAGCTTTTAAAACATGTACATGGTGGTCACGTAGGCCATTGCATTATTAGGAGTCTATTGTTATTATTGTTATTATTGTTATTATTGTTATTATTATTATTATTCAGAGAGTACTGTAATGAAATTACCAATCAATTTGCATCTCAGTAAATTAGCCCTGGTTGAATAACTTACCATGATTCACACATCAAAATCTTCACTTGTGTGTCCTTCATTTTTATGTGCTTTTGTTTTTCTAGATATTTGTGTAGTTTCTACCATAATAGTGTCTGACCAATATAAAAAAAAAATAAATGTAAACTCCTGTCTTAATACAACTTCTCATGTAGTAAATATAATTTATGTTCCATTTAGGAACGTTTCACAGTGCTGTGACAAGGACAAAGGAGACTCAGTACAAGACCAAATTAAGATGCAGTTAATTAGTCTTAGTGACAGTCTTTGCAACTGGGAAAGGAAGATTAAGAAATCAAGTCCTTGTCTTCATGGAAAAGTGAGTTTTTAAGTACCAAGTAATGGACTATTCTGTAAAAATGTATGTTACAGACAGTGAAAAGGAATTTTCATGCCAAAATGCAAAGCTGTGTCCAATATCTAAAAGTACCTCTAAATTGAATTAGGGAAAGTTTGAGAAGCAGGATATTTATGACTAGATAGGAGAGCTGCTGCTTCTGATCCCAAAACTTTATTTTTGTAAAGCACTTCATTATGGAAAGTGCTCATAACTTTGGATTTTACTAGGATTCTCTTTGTTCAAAGTAGATTAACCCATTTCAAAGTGGGAAAAGCTGCTTTTCTTTTCTGTCTGGTAAGAATGTTTCCAGCAGGACTGAGCCAGGGTTGGTGGTGGGCTCAGACTGAGTTTTCCTCTGTGTTTACTTCCTTGTGTAGGCAAACCCCCGGCGAGTGCGTCACACAGGAAGTCTGGGGAGTTACTCCAGATTTATGCTGATGTAACAGGACAGGAGAGAAAATTTATGACTTTCCATCCCAAGCAGATGGAATACTGTTAAGTGACAGCTCCAGCAGGAACAGATTTGGGAAGTACTGTTTTAAAGGAGAAGGTTTTAAAGATAGCTTGGAAATAGCAGAAAGAGGAAAAATGTTCTTTTTTCAGGTTTAAATAATGCCTGAGTAGTGCATTACAAGTCCATGCTGGAATACTGTGCAGTGGCCTCTGTTTCCCCAGTTTTACTGTCGACTAATCTATTTAACTTTAAATATTTATATATTTAAATATAGACTATAAAGGGGAAAGACCAGTGGCAGTACTGATCCAAGGTGTGGGTACTCCTGGTCTGTGCTGGACTTGAGGCAGGCTGCCTATCCTTGGCTTGTGCTCTTCCTGTTCTACTGCTGAAGTACTGAAAGAAAAACATTTGTAATAATGAAAGACCTGAGAGAGACCTTACAAATGTACTAAAAGGCATCAGGGCAATTTTAAAGCTCTTTGTAAAAAACAAAACACAAAAGTGGGCTTTTGTCTCTCCACCAGTAGTAAATGTCATCAAACTTTCCATTAGTACCCTGCTGTGCTTTCCAAGAAGAGAAATGCCATCATGTTCATCCTATTCAATTTTTAAAAATATCTCTCTCTGTCTGTCTCCTGCTTCAAAACACTGTTGAGGAGACTGGACAAAGTTAAACACAGCAATTCAAAAGTCAGATCCATTAGCCAAGATGAATTGGACTTTCTCCTAAAAGAAGAATGATGAAAAGTACTGACAGAGTGAACAGACTGAGGATTTCTTTAATTTAGATATTGCAGATTCTTAGTATCACATATTTCTGGATAAATTTCACTGAATAGAATTTGATTTTTCCTAACGTTTTCCTTTCTTCAGTAGCCTTATGTTCCATTTTGTATGATGCATGTGATATATTAAATAATTCTATTCTGTTTTCTAATCAGTATTTGTTAGCTTCCAGGAGTCAGATCTTATTGCTAGGCAACTAAATGAGAAATCTCCATTTCTGTATGAAGCAGTTTGCTGTATCCATGCTGACCCTGTGCTTATCCATACATTCATCTCTGAAATGACCTAAGTGCAGCTGTAAACATCAAATGTAAACATGCTGCATATCTTGCCCATATGGAATTTATCTTGAAACTGAGTTGTTAATAGTCAAAACAGCTTGGAAAAAGGCACAGATTCTCCCCTCCCCCTTTTTAGACGTGTTTCCCTCACATGTACCTATCTTTAAGGGCAGCCTTAGTGCTGAAAATTACTTCTTTCTTTTGGACTAAAAGAAATAGGGATTTATGCATTAATCACTGCAATTGTTTGACATCAGGATACTTCCTTAATTTAATTAATATTTCTGTGAGATTTTGATTCCTGAGATTCTCTGATTGCAAGTTTTCCAAAGGAATTATGAGACAGAGGACTTAGTGTGAAAACCAACAGCAGGGCTTTAGCAGATTGTGATGACAGCAGTCTTTCTGCAGTTCTTACAAAGCTTATACATTTAATAATTTATTGAGCTCTTATTCGTCATCTCGGTGCTTGATTGCATTTCCAGGGTCATCCAGTGTATTTTGGTGATTTTCTAATATGTTCTCTGTAACATCATTGTCTTATCACTAATGATTTGTTCTTATTTCTTCAATGTTATTTTTATTGCTACAGTATCACTGTTCTGCCATGGAGAACAGGGCTTCTGTTGTCACATATTGGAATGACCTTTTTTTTTATTATTTTTAAACTATTTTAGATTTTTTTTAAGTAGTTCATGATGTGCTTTTAACATATGTGTGGTGTGGGAGTCTCAGGAGTGTGGGATTAAGGTCAAAAGGGGCATGTGGAGGTCACCTAGTTCCCAGTCCTGCTCCAAGCGTGGTTAATCTCTGAGGTTCAGGGCCTTGCTGTGTTCCTTCTCTCTCCAATGCTGAGTGCCAAGGCTGGGCACAGAATTCCAGTCAAGGGTGTTTTGGCTGTGGCCTGACAAGTGCTGAGCAAAGAACAACCAAGAGGTGACTCTCAGACCTGCTGCTGTCACCACCCCTTAGATGGTGACTTGGCTGGCTGAATTACAGCTTTCCAAGTAAAAGCCTTGGAGGGAACAGGCCCCTGTTCCAATAACCAATTCTGCGTTTCTAATTTCTCCTTAAACCAGATTCTGATCCTTCACTAAGGATCTGCAGAAGGAGTTTATGTATGTATTTTCATATAGGTAAACCTGAAGTTGGTTAGTATAAATAAAGGAGCTGAACTGATCCATTTTTCTGTTCTAATTTTGGTTCAGCTGTGATTAAGGATGTTCCGCCGTCCTTCCTGTTCAGATCAGAAATAGATTGGTAACTGACTCATGTTAGAAAATACTGCATTAAAAATAGAACTGATGGCATGCTGTGGGTGATCCATGGAGTGGGGCTCCAGGTGAAGGCAGGGTTCAAACTCTCTTCTCTGCTTTGCTGTCATAGCACTGCCATTATTTATGGTTCCCACGTGGCACCACTGCTTTTCTCACCTCCTCAGCCTCACTTGCTGTATTTAGGGACTGAGGCAATCTGGCAAGCACAGCTGAGGGGAGGGAGGAAAGCTGCAGCTCTGCCCCATAGTTTGTGTTTCAGCAGTGCCAAGGATAAGGGAGCTGGGAATGCAGGTGCTGAAGCCCTGCTGAAGCATGGATGGACTCAGTGCTGTGAGAGACTTGGTTCCTGTTCCTGAGAGAAGCAGCACTGCTGGGGCCCAGCAGGCACTGGGTGTACTGGTGGCACTGGTGGCTCAGGCTGGCTCAGCTTACATCAGGTGCACAGAAAAGCAGACTGTGTAGCAGAGGACACAGAACATGTGGAACCAGACTAAATTTCTCTCTTCCTTTCTGCCAATTTAAAGTGAAGGGAGCACTTCTAGAGAGGAAATGGTATCTCACTCATAAATTCAGCAATTAGCCCCTCTTTAACTGCAGAGGGGAGTGACAGGCAGTGCTGGTTGCAGTGATGCACATCTCTGATGCAAACCAACCCAACTGCAGAGGAATATTCCCTTTATATTAATATTTAGCTTTCAGGTTAAAGAGGAGCTTGCACATCCTCCCATTAGGAATCCACTAAGCTGTCCAATATCCACAAAATGAAGTTATTATGTTTGGCATTGTTTGCTCAGTTATAACTTTTCAGTTTAAGTCCCAAGTTAGAGTCACAGAATCATTATGAATGGAAATGACCATAAGAGCCAAGAGATCCCCAAGTCCCAGCACCATCACAATGTTCAGCACCAAATTACTAAACCATGTCCTCAATGCTACATTTGACCAAGCTGTATCTACTATACATATTATTCCTAATATAATATTGTTTTTTACACTACTTATTTTCTTTTACAGATTTTACCCAGTCTTTTTGTTTTCTTATGAGATTCTTGTTGCAAAAGATCTAATTCTTTAAGATGTTACAGATGGAAGCATGAAAATGGTAACTTATTAAGTAATTAGAAATAGTACCTGCAATGTTAATACTTTTTATCTTTTATGCCTTTCAAAAAATCCTACATTTCTATGAAGTTAGCTTGTTTTCCTTAAAAAAAGCTGTAGGTGTTGATTTCTTACAAGACAATTTTCTTAACATACATCACTAAATCTCTTGATTATAAAAACTGGTATTGTGTGATTAGGCAATTAGAATAGTTGGTCATTGTAGGTCCCTTCCAACTGAACTATTCCATTCAGTACATTTATTTTTCATTTTTTGGACAGAAAAATCAGGGTTATTTTGAAAAAACAGTTCAGTGTTCTAACAGAGTTGGTTCATCCAGCCTCTCCTTTCTACAATAGTGCTTCAAAAACAACAAAACCTATCTCAGTTGTGAGTTCATATCCAGACTAAATACATGCATTTTTAATCTATTATATTCCTGGTTCTCTCTTCCTAATTTAGCTGTGATTTCCAAATTTGCCTTTTTTTTTTTTTTAAAGTGCTTCAGTGGAGAGATGAAGTTGCTTGCCTCAAAACAGGCTGAAATAAATCCACAGGCTTTCAGCCTTCAGGGAAAGTGTGTTGAATTTGCAGGATAAGCACAATAGCAGACTCTAGACATGATAAAAGGAATTGTGTAGCCCACACATTCAGTACATTCATCTTTGTGCATGCAGATAACACACTGTGGTTGCTACAACTTGGACTTTCCATCCTGAACTTCCTGACATAGGTGAATCTAACTTGCTCCATTCCTCCCAGGCAAACAAAACGATCTATTTTTAAAATGATTTAATCAAAGGAAGTTTTATTAAGAGGAAAGCTGAGATGCAAAAAGGAAATACTTCCTGCCGTGCAAAATTTGGCTCCAGCCTGCCCACCACCTTGAGCTAATATTGTCTATGCCTGCATTTACAAGTGGTGCTGAGCAGTTGGAGCCAGTTTGCCTCTGGTGCCAAGAACCTGATGTCCACACTGCATGTGAGTGGGTGGGAAGGAGGGAATGTGCTTTGAACTGGCTCCAGTTTGCTCCTGTGAACTGGAAATCCAGCAATAGCTGGGGCACAGGAGATGCTCTGCAGAGTGCATCTTTCAGCTTTGTGCCTTTTGGCTGTACTCTCTGATCTGGGCTGGGTGAAACCAAGTCAAGTGAGAGGGAATGAGCAGGAGATTCCCTCAAAAGCATATCCCTGGTGGGAACTTACAAACTCATAAAGATGCCTCCATTGACTGGATGGTTCGAAAGGTAAATATATTCTGCCAGACTGAAGGGAATTAGTACCTTCTGCCCTTTGAAAAGAAATTCTCTCTATATTCACTGATGCTTAAAAAATATTCCAGTGTGTATTCTCTGTGCTAGGATGAGAGAGGGAAACATGGTAGAATATAAAGGTGTTCACAAGGGAAGCTGCTTGCCCAGTTAATAACAAAGGGCTCACCTGGTAAGTGGTGGAATTCTGTTTCATAACTAACACAGAGGGTACATGGACAGAAAGGTGTCTTCTGTATAGGTGATTTTACTGTTTCAAAGCCTTCACTATTTACCTTTTTCTAAAGCTGCAACTAAGAGAGCTTTCCCTGATTCCAAATTTTTTTGTTCTTCATAAAATGAAAACTGATAAATTTAAGGCCTTGCATGAAATCCAGTACTCCACTTAATTCCATAGCATTAGTTGCAGACAATTCAATTGCTACCTTTATTCTTCTGAATCAGTACTGTAAAATAATGCAGCAGTGAATACAGAGAAATACGATAGTCCTGTAAAAATGGTGGAAGTGAAGAAGGTTATATAATTCAAACACTTGTGAAAGTAGTAGAATTATGGATTCCTTGCCAAGGCTTGTCTTCTGAGGCTGTGGTTGTTTACAGGAGTTGTAGCACAGAAGCCCGTGAGGAAAGAGGAGATGAGGAGGCTGCTGCTGCTGCCTCATTCAGATGAGGCAGGACTTGCTTTGAGCAATGACTGCATTCATTTGCATGAGGGAGTCTAAAAATGGACTACAAAGCAGGATGGGATCCAACCCCACATCTTAGTATTCAAACCCTGTTTAAACAACTGTCTGCAAACTCTGTTGCCCTTGTGTTTGGTATGGCTCCCAGTGGAAACCAGTAACACCAGTATGTACCACCAAGGGGAGAACACAAAGCCAGAGGCCGTGGCACTTTGTACACAGACCTCACTTAAAATAGGTCAGTGGTCTAGTGAGCAGAGGTCATGAGCCATGTAGAAATTTGTACCAAAGTTTTACAAGTCTTTGCATGAGAGCTGCAGCATTTATGTAGTTTTACACATTAATATTGTTTGTCTTCTGTAAAGGAAGTAAATCAATAACTGAAATTTTTTAAAAAATACATGTAAAATAAGCATTCTTTTAACCCAAACTCTCTGTCCCTCTTTCTGAACCACTTTATCTTGTTCACATGTGATGCTTCCTTCAGCACTACATCAGCATCTGTGGTGGTCAGGGGGAGTTTAGTACTCAGTGTAAAGCAGGTTTTGGCAAACTGTGATTGCAGGTTATAAAAGGCTGGCAGCAGAGCCAGCATGGGGTTAGAAGCCATAACATTGAGGAAGTTGGCTAAGAGAACCAAGATGTTTCTCAGAACTTCTCAGAAGCCCTGGAGCTGGGAAGTCCTATCCTCATCCTGCTGATTTTGAGGTCATGTGGTGAGCAGCATTTAATTTCTTTGAGTTGGAGACACTTGTAAATTTTGCTGGGTGTCTGTGAGCATCCTCAGTATCTTATTTGGGAAAAAAGAATATGGTGTAGTGTATCATGTTCAAAAACTCTCTGACCCCTGAGCATTTAATGTTTGCTCTTATTGTGAGCATCTACTTTTTAATCATATTTGGGGCCCAAGTAATTCTAACTGTTGCTTGAATGGTAAATGCTACTTGGTCCCTCAGGGTTCGGCCTTCTTTTTTTAAAAAAAGGCAGTGGCATATGTAAGAATTAATTAATTCCCTGCAGGTTTCTGTCTTCTCTTGAACTCCCAATCTGATTTTCTGGATCTTTCTGCATGTTCATATGTATTCAGCAGCTGAGCAACTATGGTTAAAAAAAATGCCCTGAAAAATATCAAAACTCTATTTCTTTCCTCCAACCTTTCACAAGATACCTGCAACAGAGAGGGTCAGGAATTTTAATGCCAGCTGATTTGAGACGTAGGAGAACAAATAACTACACAGCAATTTTGCCAGTGTAATCTTTGGTCATTATTATTGATTGAAATGCAACTTTAAAGTGTGTTTCTTCTGAAGTCTTTTGAAAAATGGTGGCTGTCAATACTTTTTAAAGGCTGTAACATCTATCAGCAGCCCTGTAAAGATGGTGAATTAGTTCTGCTGAAGTACATGACACCTGTGAGAACTCCTCAGTGTGTCTGATGGGGAATCAGAGGTAATTTTCAAATTTTAGATACAAATGGAGGAGAAGAATAACAGTTCTCTGTGATGTGCCAGTTTATGAGCAATGAGTAAGTGCACTGTGCAGGTTAAAAGCACCTCTTTTTGAGAAGGCAGCAAGGAAGAAAGTGTATAATTATGTACTGAGCTCTGACCCCCAAAATAGTCAACTTTATAAAAATTAGTCACCAAGGAGACCTGTAGAACTAAGAGAGTGTTTCCTGAGAAAAAACTGTAAGTGCTTGAATGTAACTTATTGAGTTTCATAAGGTTTTGATCTGAGTATTTAGTTAGGTTTTTTCTCTTTGAGTTGGTATTTGACATCTGTCAAGTTGAAGGTCTTGCACAAGAGTGAAAGTTATTTTACAAAAAATTAGGTGTTACAGAAATAATTGATTTCCAAGAGCATGGTCATGCTTATGAAGTTCTGACCAGAACATTTTCATGGATTTCTATTCTAGGAGGTAGCAATATATATTTAAATAAATTTAAAACTCTCCCCAAACAACAAAAAAGTGCAAAGAGTAAAGACAAGTAATTTCTGGTAATTCATGCAGGTTATTCTTTCTGATTTGCTTAATATTTTATGTACAGATAATTTGTGAAGCCCCCTGAAGCAGAACAAAAGCTTTAAAGACACTCTTAAGATCTCACAGATAATATTCCTAAATGTTATCAGTGAGGAAGTAGAAAGCAATTTTTCCTGAACTTTACCTCAATGAATAATTGTTGACAAAGGGCTCTTCAGGATGAAATGTCACATCTTCTTTTTTCCTGTGGCTTGTGATAAGTTGTGCAATCAAATGCTGGGGTCACTAGTTTTTTACTAGGAAAGGGTTTATTATGTCTGTGTGCCCAAATGTTTTCAGTTCTCTGTAACTCTGATGGCACAATATGTGATGGAAGTAAAGGAAATCAAGGTAATATTTGTGCCTGCTAACACAAACACAGCTGTACCACCTCTTACTAGTTAGGTAAATACTCTGTCTGCAAAGTTCAGGTCTGGAAGTAAATATCAAAGCTGACCAGTGGTAAATGTGTTGTTTAGATTAGGCCCAGCATTCAGTTTGTTTCCTACTGAGGTTCTCTGTGCTGCCATTGACAATTCCCACTCACAAAAAAGCAACTTAAACAGATAATTCTTCTGCTTCTACAGCTCAATGAAATAAACTCAAAAGCAATTTCCTTGCCTCAATACATTTATATCTTTGAGAAGTGAATTGCTGCATAAAACTAGTAAGCAGGGCTGTGATTTTTTTGTCATCCTTTTAGCCAACCCTTCTAGGGTGGAAAATGATTTTAATTGTAGATCAGGCCCTAGTGAAGATCTTTCAAATCTTGGATTAATTTATTACAGTACATAAAACAAATGTAATTTTGACTCATCCTGTGTATAAATGGCTCCTCTAATGTATTAGATTTTTTTCTCAATTACTCAGATTACTCATATGTTTCCTATGTTATCAACAGATTTTTTTATATAAAGAAGAGGGAAGATTGATTCTGACATTTTCTCAGTTGTGTGCAATGACACTTTTAAAATTGTAACAGTCTCCTGCCAGCTACGGATATTGACTCAGGCATGAGATTTTCAGAAGACATGCTTACTTTAGAGACTAGTTTGTCATGTTTCCATCTGTTGGATAAATATCTTTTTGACTAAGTGTAAAACCCCAAATACATATCATCCCAGATGCTCAAGAGATTTTTTCACCCAATCTCTGAAAGGATGAGACGCAAAATCCTTTCAAAACCCCTGCCAAGTGAGGTTGCACAGTCCTGTCCCAGGCAACTGCAACAGCCACCTGAGGTTTGGAATTTCACCAATCCTGGTGCTGGAAACAGCAATCCATGAGACAAATCCTTCTGCTGGGGAGTGTATGATTACCCAGCAGGTGGGAGATGGAAAGCAGGAGGCTGGAGGGAAGAGGAGATGTGAGAATGGCAGAGGGTTCTGCGCTCAAGTGCGCGCCCTCTGCAGCCGGGGTCCCGGAATCCTGACCTTGGGCTGTTTTGGGTACTGGCTGATAGGAACCTTTCCCTTGTTGTCTGAGCACTGAGACTGAAGAAATTTGCTTTCCTCCTTTTTGTATTTTATTGCCTCGGCTGTACCAGACAGGACTGATGGGGGCAGGTGAGAATGAAATCCCATTGTGCTGAGCTCCCTCCTGGCACGCAGAGATATCTGTCCCTCACAGGGAGTATTTGTTAGACAGACCTTGAGAAGTGTTCCTCCAGGGTGCTAAGAACAGTGTGTTCACTTGTAAATACTCTTCTTTTTCCCTTTTCCCTTTCACTGAGATAAAATAATGCTCTGGTGGCACAGTCTCTGCAATCCTTCTGTTGCTTCATTTCAATAGATATGGAGGGATCTGGCCTCTCCTGCAACACCAGTGTGCTTTCATTGATACTGCTTTTTATTTTCTTAAATGTATTCTACCTATTGATACCTAGGAAAAAGAAAAAGCAGTTAAAGCAGGAAGTAAGCAAGAATGACAGAAGAATCACTTCATGCTGTTGACTTCTCCACAGCAGTTTTGATGAGAGCGGATAAAGACAATTTTATTTTTTTCTTCAGTAATGAGTTTTACTTAACGTGGCCACCAGCAGACTTGGTGATCCTGTGTCCCATTTTATATGGTGTAATTTTAACCATGCAGTTTCCCCTTTTTCTCTGTCAGAATTACCTGAAAATCAGGTTTCTTTTATTTTGTACTTAAGTGTGATTCTGACCAAGGCAGTGAACAGCTGTGGTCTTGCTATAAGTTGCTTCTGTTATTTTCCCTATACTTTCCCAGTCTCTGCCTGCAGAACAGGAATGTGAGACTGGAAGTGACTCACTGAATCACAGAATCCACCTCTCTGCTGCAGCATTCATCACATCCTATAAAGTCCCTTTAAAAACATCCAAACTTAGTCTTGAAACTGCTTTGTCATGCACCTCACCCACTCTGAGATAGCCTACATTGTTTAAAAAATGCTTTTAATGAACCTGAAAGGCCTCAGCTTCCTCACTGCTGCTAAGTAAGGGGTTTTTTTTCCCAAGATAGACACATGAAAACACAGTGTGTAGGTGTTTCTTTCCAGTTGCTCCTGCCAGAATGCTGCTCTGGGACCCCACTGATTAGAAACTCAATTATTTTGCTCAGCCTTCATGGCTAATTGGTCTCTGCTTGGAAGTTTCACCCAGCTTGCAGATTTGGTCGTGCAGTTCCCTGTGTTGTCAGAACTCTTCTGGGGAGGTTTGTTTCAAATAAGTCTAGGATTGCTCACCGAGCTGAGTTATGGGAATGCCCAAACTTATTTTGTCAGTTTATGTTACATGAAGAATGCAGGAATAGTGTGGAAGATCCAGGGCTGCTGAATGATACTGTAGTAAGGGGAGAAATGCCTGCATTATCTGAGTATGAACAGACTGAGACTGATTACAAAAGCTCTGTAAATGGAAATATTTCAGGATATCTCAGTTGTGTGTTTAAGTCAGCATTACAGAATTCTTCTCATCCATAGGAAGGATTTAAGTTTAGAATGCATTGAGAAATGGTGTTACTGCCTCTGTGATAGTTTTTCAAAATCAGTGAAAAAAACCACAAAAAACAAAAAACAAAAAACAAAACAACAACAACAACAACAACAAAAAATTAAAAAA
>VXBR01010900.1:0-27768 GCA_013400215.1 Cisticola juncidis | reverse complement strand
AAAAAAAAAAAAAAAAAAAAAAAAAAAAAAAAACAAAAACAAAAACCCACCTTTAAGAGTGCATCTATGATGACAGAATATTCTGAGTTGGAAGGGACCCAGAAGGATCATCGACTCCAACTTTTGGATGGCCCATACAAGGATCAAACCCACAATCTTGGTGTTATTAACACCATTTTCTGACCAGCTGAGCTCATCTTGGCTTTTATGAAAGGAAATAGCATCACCCAAGCCTGTGTCTTCTGGCAGAAACAGGAATGACAAAAATCTCCTTCAAAGAATGTAATTTACAAGTTTTCTTTTCCAGATTTTTTTTCCTCATTCACAACTCCTTTTGTCTTGGTGAATTTCTATGTCCACTGTTAGCCATGCCATTAAATTCTTCTTTTTCCTTTCAGTTCTTATTTCCTGAACTGATAGCATAACATTCTGAATTGATTCCATAATTTATGACTGGTATTAAAACTAAAGCAGATTACTTTATTTTTAGATTTTAAAATTAATGTGTAAGTAGATTCCACCTTCATCTGATATTCTAAGAATTTACTATCAGCCTCTGGCGGGGGAAATCAAATGGATTTTTAGATAAATGCAACACAAATTCCAGAAATACCTCTCTAGAACCGTTTTTTTGATTCAAGTGCTAGTAATCATGGAGTTGTTCATAAGAGATTTTACTGATGAAGCAGGATGGGGCTCTTTCACATATTCCTTGGCATTCCTTATTGATGCTTTCAGGTCACATGTGCACAAATTCCTGCTTTTGGTAGGGCTCTGGCAAAGGCAGTTTGATCCAAGAGCATAAAAGGGGGAAGTTTAATACAGTAATTGGGGCTGTGTGCTTCCAAAATTTTTAAATAGCTGCTTAGGACTTGGTAACTGAGGAAACTCCTCTGAGTCCAGTCCTTCACCCCCACCTTTGTATCAGAATCATCTTAATAATCATCTCTTGTATCCTAATATCTGACTTGGGACTGATTGCTTCTGCATTCACCGAGTCTCTCAAGAGTAATGAATATTTTTGTCTGCAAGGGGCAGCAGCTGTAGAGGGAGGGGTTTCTGTGTGGGGAAGTTGCAGAGTCTGTTCATACATTATTCTGCCACATGATGTCCTCCTAAACCAGGTTAGAGCTATGGAATGCCATTTACAAGTACCAATCTTGTAAACTATTACTCTAATCAGAAATACCTAATATGTAATGAGTTTCAGTTGCTATATATGAATAGTGAACATTTCTCCCGAGGCTAAGCATTATTAATACAGCCTCATTAAAATCCAAAGCTTAAGAAACTTCAGCATTTTCAATTTGTTCAGCTTAGTGCTCACTACTTTGTAGAAGCATCTTGTGCCAGTTGTGTATTTTCTACACCAAGGCACATTTTGAATGTGGCACACATTATATGAGCATTGTAATTAATCTGAGGAATAAATTAAACAAAATGTCTTGTATTTATACAGGGTATAACAGAAATAAAGACTTTCAGGTACAGCATCGTGCTTTTCCTTTGTGTCATAATACTTGTTGCTTTAAATAACTTTTTCTGTCAAAAATCAATGTGCTTTATAGTGCTAATGTAGTGTATTTTTGTGTACTTAAGGCTGCATTTTAGGCTGTTAATTTTCTGCCAGTTCCTTATGTTAGAGGGGATAATCTCCCACCCAGACAAAGGAAGATATTGAGACTAAAGAAGCAACCTTGAGGATTTTGGTCAAGGTGCTGAGCACCTGGTGCACTGGAGGTCAGCAGTGCACTGACTTCTCTCAGCTCTCAGTGCAGTGCTTCAGAATGTTAACCAAAACAAAGATAGAAAAATAACCCTGCTTTGTTCCAGCAGAGGCAGCAGCTCTGTCTCCTCTCCACACTTCATCTGTGTCTCTGCATATTCACACATAAAGTACAGGTGTGTGTATCTCTCAGAAACCAGCAGAGATACAAGTCAAACTTCATCCCCTTGCTCACCTGAGCTTTTACTGTGTTAGGGGTTTACATTGGGCATGAACTATTCATAACAACACAGGTTTACAAGGTGGCTGGATAGGAGCAGAGAGAAAAATTTCCAATACAGATATCTCAGCTGTTTAAACTTCACTTGCAGATGTGGCTCTTACTACATCCACTAAATTAGACACTTGGACTTAGCACACACTGCAGGGCTTTCCTCTGGTGTGGAATTCAAGTTTAACTTCAGCTTCGGGTTTGGATTTTTAAATGGAGTCATTCTTCAGTTAAAAAAAAAAAGAGGAAAAGGGTCATACTAATTATTAGGGAAATGAACTGTTTTCTGTGGAATTCTCAGTAATTGGTCCATCCCTCTCCCCTGAATGCATCCAGTACTATTTAAAGTAATCCTACCAATCATCACAGTATTTAGGCATAGATTACATTCATAAAGAAAAATGAAAATGCTGTTCTAGTATGGCAGTGAAATCTGCTTTGACAAGTTAATCCAGTATTTATTTAATTAAACAATGGTAGTAAAATATTTAATTGCACTTTAAGATTTCTATTTCTGTTACCCAGCCATGGGAGAAATTCTGAACTCAGCATATGTCAAGCAATGAAAATGCCTCAAGCACATCAAACACCAGCCCATTATACAGATTAATGAAAGAAAAGGAGCTGCAATGTACACAGGTATTAAATATTTAATTCCCTTCCTGCTCTTTGATTTTGAAGCAAAAGGGAAATATCCCTCTGCTCCCCCAACCCAGCCCTGTTTGTTTCTGAGGAATGTTAATCAGCTTCCTAGTGCCAGCAGGCTACAATCACTAATTAGTTTTAGATAATGATATTGGTAATGAGGCTCTAGTTTCTTAGTGGCACCAGACTGAGCTTGAGTCAGGTTTATCCAGTTATTTATTAAGAATGTTGTTGTGCAGTGTGAACAGTTTGAGCATGTTTAATGCCAAATATTTGTCTTTCAGTTAATAGTGTCAACACACCATTTTAAAACAGGTTTTGCTGATAGAGCAGCTGATTTTAAATTAACTTTCCATTAAACACAGACAGTATTTGTCTCCTTGTTACTCTAATTGTTTGATTACTCTCTTGGACATGTTTACTACTCAGGTAGTTATCTAATTACCTGAGATAAGAACACTTAATTGGGAAGCTTTTAAATTAACTTCCTGTCACATTGCCTCTCTAGGAGGTCTGTTCATGGTCTCATGTCAAATGCTGCTATTTTTGCAAGGCAGAGAATTCTCTGCTAGGTGTTTCACAAAGTTTTAATTGGTTGGAGCTGCCAACTGTGAGGGGTAGAGAAAACAGATCAGTCTCCACTTCGTGTGGGTGCTGTTGTCAGGTATGAGGTTAATTTGTATGTTCCCAAAAGTTAGCCTTAAAATACTTTCCATCATTAAGGCAGAGAAAGAATACCATTATCCAGGAGATGATAACAAATATTGTGGAATTATTTCCTACCTGGAGCTGTATTAGAGAGGGAGAAATGAAACATTTCAAGATCTACTTGAGGACCTCAGTGTGGTACCACCTTTCTGTGTGGTAAGTTTACAGTGGGGGATTGTGTTTAATGGGTAAAAACATGAAAAAATTCCATGTCTGTTTCCTTGTAACATTGTGTATTGAAAGTAAGACAGAAATGTAACATGTCCTGGCATCCTGTCTTTGCTTCTGCTGAACCCTGCAGGCTTTGTGTGACCTTTAAACCCTTAAAAACAACAACCAGCCATCAGAAGATGGTGGTGGAGGAACGTAGCATAGTGAAGCATTTTTGATTTTAGGCTTTTTGTCCTTTCATGGCTGTCTTCTTCTTTTACATTTTCAGTATTTTAGAGTAAAAGCCTGAGTTTTATTGGTACTCCCAAAAGATCAGGTGTTTAAGGGCATAATTTCTGTTCAAGTCACATGTCTAAACTGCAGTTTTGAAAATGCTTCTAAGTGCTTTTTGTTGGCATGTGAAGTCCATTTTTGGCTTGTTTTTGTAGTTGAGAGTTCCCCAGTATGATTAAAGTATTCTCAATTTTGACAAATTGAGCACTAGAAACTGATGGATTTGTTATTCTTTTGAGTAAATATGTGGAAAACAGGTTTCAAGGCATATGTAATTGCATTTATGCCATCAAGAAAATGTGTGCTATTTTTGTATTCCACTCAATAGAGCATCTGTCTGAGATGAAGAATACCTCGAGTTTTTATTTTGGCTTCCAGTAAAATTTCTGTCATCAGTAACAAATGCAGGAATCATTAATGAGATGCTGTGTTGCTCTGTCATGGTGTGATCCTTCTGCTGGGCCCAAGAAACCCTGAATTATTTTCCTTGCAGTAATGCAGCTTCTGCTGAATGTTGTGGAGTGGTTTCCAGCTTGTTTCTTAATCCATTCTTTGGGAAAATGGAAGACATGGATTTGAGCTCCCTCATTCTGAGGAGAAATTAACATTTCATAGGTGACTGCCAGGTTTTTCTATGAACAACAGTAACTTCTTTTTCTTAAATTGTGTTTTGCTTTTCTATTTCCAAATAAAAGAAGACACACTGAATGTTTCTGCATTATAATCAGCCCAGCTGAAGCCTAGGAATATTAGGATATATCAGTTATAATGAAAATATAGGTCAAATGTAAGTGGGTTATCCCAGGCTAGCTGTGTTCTCCTCTGCTCACCAGCTTCATTCCTTGGGAAGTTGGTCCTAAGATATGCTTTCCTTGTTTTATGATTGTAGAAAATGTTTTACTTTTTTTGTTTAATGTACTGGGGGACAAACCTATTCAAAGGTTATATTTTATAAACTGAAATTGTCTACAGTAGGTAGAATTTGAATCTGATAGCTTTTGAGTGACTGTGCACAGCTGTGAGCTTTGATAATTAGGAAGAAACCTTGAATCAGGAACAGATTGCTTCACATCTTTTTATTGAGCATGTTCTCCAAACTTGCTGTCAAACATGAGATACATCCCAATTATGAGATACTGGAATCTGATGAGTAAGATCCCAAGACTGACAGAATAATCTTCTCCCCAATTTTACCAGGCACTGAAATGAGACTGACAAGCCTGTCACTACCAGGGTCTTCCTTCTCACCCTTCTTGAACTTTTGCCACTTTTCAATCAGCTGGAACCTCTCTGCACTACCAAGACTTTTCAAAAATAAGGAGAGAGGTGCTGCAATAACATCAGCCAACTTCAGTACCCTGGGATGGATCCCACTGGGCCCCATAGGAGATGGGGGTGAAATAGCACAGTTTGGTTGTACTCCAATGGTCAGCTGACATTTCCTTTTCTTCTTGGAAGCAAATAATGCACATGGACATTTTCTCTATTTCTGCCACACCAATTTTCTGCTTCCTTTTCTCATGGAGATACAAAATTATTGCAGCTTACCCAGGTGCCAATAGCTGTGAACTAGTTCAGTGAGGAGCTGCTGGTTTGTCATTTGGACATGCCTTGTTGCTGTGTGTCCCACAGCATCACTCACAAGAGGATTATGGTGTGCTTAAATGACAAATGCATCACTTTGTGCCAAGCTCCTCAAAACCTGAATTTCTATATTTATTTAGAAACAAAACCCTTGAGGATGGTGATGCATATTTCAAGTCCTCTGCTAGTTTCAGTTCTCTTTAGCCTGTCTTGATGTCTGTGAGAAGTGCAGATCATGAACTTGTCAGTCAGGCAAAGGCAATATTGTTTTACAGCCTTCTAATTATTATTAAAAAAAAATCTGTACACACAATTGTCCAGTGAACTTTTGAGGGTAAAGTTATCTTTGACATCTGAGAAGTGTGACACAGCAATGTAACAGCATGTGCTGCTACTTGGAGGAGTTCTGCTGTTTTATCATGAAGATTTAAGTTGACTCTTGAAATTGCTTTGCTTTCCTGTTAGCTACCTAAAGGTATGAGAAATTAATGGGTTTTTTTAGTGTTCTTGCCCTTGGTGTGGCCATGTTGACTGTCACCAGTCACCTCCTGATTTCTCAAGTGCCTCAGCATAATTTCCAGGAGTATCTGCTCCATGACCTTAGAATCTTTGGGTTCTGCTGTGCCAGTGTACTAAGACATGAAAACTCTGTTTTGGTGTCTTCAGTTCCCCAGTATTGGGGGAATTTGGTTTAATGATGTTTTTCTCTCGTGACAAGAGGCTTTACAGTGAAGAAAAGGTTAGCGTGTAAAAGCTATTTTACCTCAGTCAGACCCAATACACTGATATTAGGGAGCTTGGCCAATGGGTTTAGCAGAGTGTGAGATGTGATAGATATCAGACTCAAGATATCTTACTTTTTATCTCAATATGATTAAATCTCCCCTCCCTCTCCCCCAAATATTTTTGTAAATAATTACAACAGGGAACTGTGAAGAGGTGAGGATATGAAGGACAGTGGCTGAATGCCATTTCTGGCTTCTTTACTGTTAGAAAATACAAGGAAGCTGATGTCTGCCAGAAAGGTAAAGCCAAATGCTCTTTTAGTTGGAGATACTCTGTTTTGCTGGCCCTGGATTCCTCAAGTTGCTATCTACTTCCTGAAAACCTGTAAGATAACCCACTTCTAAAAATTTTTTTTTTAGCTTGTTGTGTCCATCTCTTTGATAAAGAAGTAACTTTGCTTTTTACTGATTTTTCCTAATGTGGTGTTTTTTGGCATGTAAGTACCTTTATTTTGTCATATGGGAAACAAATAGGAAAAAGCCACTTTCTTATAGATATTTTAAGTAAATTTCCAGCCTTTTTGTTTTTGCATATAAACATCTCAGGTGGCAGATATCATATAACCTGAGATACACTTTTTAATGAGAAGTGCAAAACAAGAGTGAATCAACCCAAATTAAGACCAACTGAGAAGAACTCAATGATTATCTGTGTTTTGGTTTTGTATTATATCCTGAAGTTCTGTTGTAGCTCACAATTAAAGGCAGTTTTGTGCAACCTATTTAAAATATTTTGAAATACAGCTTTAGAACAGCTGAAATGGAGATGGATGAAATTTATTTGATAGTGCAGTCTGGAAGATGTATAAATGCTCAAGCACAAACTTGAGTGTACAAGTAGTGATGTTTATTCCACGTCATGGCACATATCAGAGTTGGTTTTATGGACCTGTGAAGGAAGCCAATTTTTCAAGGTATTAACTGTTGTTCAACTCCATCCCAGGCTTGTAAGACAACTTATAAAACTCTCCTTTCCTTCTCCTCTCTATCCTTTGTAAATTTTATGGATAGTATTATCTTCCCTCAATCTTTGTACTCTAGGAGTTGCATATATTGGAATTAAGAGTTATAAAAGAAACATTGCTTGTATTTTAAAAAAACAAAAACTACATGAAAAGGAAAACAAACTTGTCTTCACTTTGTCAATTGACTAAGAGGCTAAATAAATTAGCAGTTTGGCTTCCTTACCCCCTTCCTGCAGAAGACAAAATGTTTGGCTATGCAAATGTAATGCAAATCTAGTTCAAATTGTAGTGCAAATCTATGCTTTCTACACCTATTTCCATTTGAAGTTGTTTCCCTCTTTTATGCCAGAATAGTATGGAATGTTTTGGCCATTCTCCTGAAATTGAGTTGTCCAAGTCGAATTTCACCTTTTGATTTTGGGAATTATGTGTGGACTATCACCAATATGTGTATCCTGCACAGAGCACCAGCACAAAATGTGGGAAGCCTAGATTTAAATCTCTGTTCTTCTTTATTCAGAGCAGTTTATCCTGCATTACCTGGAGGCATGCAGGGCATGGAGCTGAATATGCATCCCCTGTTTGAAACCGTGCCACTAGACAGGCTTATCCAGCCAGAGAACAAGTTCATGTGAATATATTCATATGTAGGCTTCTCCTGTGGTATAGCTCTGTGCAAAGAATGCAGCTTGGAATAACAGTTATGATAAAGTTTCATTTAATCAAAAATAACCTGTTCATGTCTATGTGTATAAATAGCAAATAATTAGTTATACTCAGAATAACTCGTTAAAATTCCATTTAAAGCCATTAAAGTTAATCTGGGCATTTAAAAGGCCATTATCAAGCAATTAGTTTGCTGTCTGTTGAATATTGGAGTTTTTAAAATTGCTTCTGAAAGGGGAAATTGGAAGTGGAGGAAGCTTGCAGACAAAGCAACCAAAAAAAAAAAATTAAAAAAATTTTAGTCACTGTCTGGTGATAGAACTCTCCAGAAAAGCAGATATGGATTTCCGAATGTAGGTTTCCTTTCTGATAGTCTGTTCTTTCCCCTCTCTCCTTAACTCTGCAGATAAGTTAAATTTCTGTCCCTTTTTCATTTCCATTTCCATTTAATTTCCATTGTGGCCACATCAGAGAAGACCAAATTATTTCCTGAGTGATGAAATGGGGGGAAAAAGTTAATGGGAACATCAAGTCCTTATTCAAACACAAATTACCGAGTTCCAGCATTCTGTGCTGGAATAAAATAAAATGTTTTAAGAGCCCTGTTTCTCATCATCATCAAGGAGGTGACCTAGGTCATGGCATAGGGGTTGGGTCTAAATGATTTAGAAGGTCCCTTCCAAAATTTAATGTTCAATCCTCACTGTCCTGCAGAGCAGTTTGTGTTCTGCAATGGCTGCACAGTAAAAGCACCCCAAACTGCAGCTGCTTTCTGCTTTTATTAGCCTGGTTTTGGTTTTTTAAAAGTAAAATAATGAGCACAAAACCAATTAATATTTTAATTGTATAAACCTGAATTACCATGGTAGTGAAATGACTGTGGAAGTACACTCCCACAGGAACAGACATTTTGGGGTCACTGCAGACTCATCCTGTGTATCACTTTTCAGCATACTGGATATGCTTGGGGATAATTTAAAAAAGCCAAACTCAATGCTTTAATTCAGGAGCACAATTTGGTGGTAATTTGCATAACAATGTAATGTTAAGCAAATGTTATTAAGTGGTTTAGGTATTGAATGAGGTTAGTAAGGAGATAGAAATTAGACTGCTATAGACTGGTAGTGCTTTAATCTCACCTTCCTTTTTTAAGGATGGGTTTAATCCTGCACTGAACTTTTTCCTATTTGTTTCCTAATTTTGTTTATTAAAGCCCTTCAATTAGCTTCTTTAGCTGCTTTGTACTCTGGAGTTACATATGATGGGTCTGTAAAATGAAACATTTTCACTGGCATGTTCACAGAATAACACAGTGATATATTAACATTTCTAAGAGTCTGAAGAAAATGCTGGAAGTCCTTGATGTGATATACAGAACATTCTACCTGACACTTGGGCCAAATTCAACCAATAATCTGAGTTCTTAATCTCATAATTTGTCATGGGCTCATTGAAGCATCAACTTCTTTCCCAGATGTTTTATTCTGAGTTAATTTGTGGTGTGGTGCTGCCATGGTGGGTGTGATCAAAGGTTCTTTAGATGCCACCTCACTGCTGCAGTGGGCAGCAGTTCCATCTTGGGTTCACCTCTGGCAGGTCACTGGCTGCACCCTCTGCTTTTATTCCAATTCTTTCCACCTTGTTGTCTTTAGTGTTTTAAAGTGGGGGGTGAGATGAACTGGTGAATTAATTGGAGTGAAAAGGCAGACAAATTTTTAATTGTAAAGAAAGGAAATGGCTGTAGCTGTGAAAGATGGAATGCTGTTAATAGCTTTAAATTGACATCCTGGCCACTGAGATCAAATAGATGGGTGGTGCACTCAAGGCCTGAAGGAAGGTTTGTAAGAAATAGATTTCAATGGTGAGCTGGCATTTTTATACAAGTTTTTGTGCAGCTGGCCTCTGGCACAATTTGGAATAAATTAAAATGGTTTAAATTTTTCCTGAGATAAGAGAATTATTCCCATTTACAGATTAATGGAATAGGTTTTTGCCATTTGCTGATACAACGTAGTGTATATTCTCGCTGTGGATAATGGCTGAGTTAATAGACTGAATATAAGGAATTAAATCTCTCTATCAATATTCTTCAGTATTGAGTGGTTTTGCTCTATTATGCAGAGCACTATGTTAATACAGTCTGAGGATAAAATTGTGCAGGCTGTTCAGTCTTTGGAGCTTTTGGCCTTGGATTTTTTGAACACAAAACTTCTGGTTGCAGCACAAACCTTCTTCTAAAAAATGTAGGACATTTCAGTGGTAAAATACCATCCAGAGTATTTCAATTCCTTACCATGTAGGTTTCTCAAGAGCTTGTAAGAGAAGAGTCATAAAAATTCAAACTTTTGCTTGATTTCTCTATAATCTTCATGTTCAAACAAAGTTTTGGATCATCATTTGATGTTCAGTTCTGCTCATGTGTTTTATCCTGTTGTACAAATTGTTATTATATGTGGTTAGTTAGCTTGCTCCAAGAGGATCTGGGTTTAGGTTGGACATAGCTGATCTTTGAGACCCCAGCAGTTTAAGGGAAATCTAGGCTGCAACAAGGCAAATATTAAAATACAGCACCCTCAAAAGATGAAGTACCAAACTTCAATAGTTATGTTAGCAATTTTTGTCTGCCTCACAGTGTTTATTCCATTCTCTAATTATATCTTGTGTTTAATGAGATCATGTATTTTTGAGTAGTAAGTACAGAATTCTTTTTAAAAATAAATATTTTCTGCATACTTAGAATGTTTTTCTGAAGAAGTCTAGACCAAAAGTGAATTCCACAACTTTTAAATGAAGCTCTAAAATATTTTGAAGATAAATTATGACTATATTTTTGGAACTGCTTTTATGACATTTTTCACAGGATCTGCTTCCCAACCCCCTTTTAAAATCAACTCTGCAGGGAACTATTCCTATTTGAATGTTTTGCTTTGCTAGTCTAATGGAGCTCCAAGCTCTAATGATGCTTTTGGATGCTGCTGCAATGCATATATTAAAAAAAACCAGCAAAATTTTAAAAAAACAAACAAATAACCAAACAAAGAAAATTTAAAAAAAAAGCTGAACAGAAAAAAGCCAATCACCACCACCACCAAAAAAAAAAAAAAAATCAAACAACAAATACCAACCTCCCCAAAAAATAAAACAAAACAAAACCCAAAACTTTGTGACACCCTTATAGAATTCATTACCCTGCGCTGGTCATAGTAAGGCTCAGGCAGCAGATCAAGGCTGCTGCTGCTGTTTGAGTGACTTTGCTTTTGTTTCAGCACAAGCAATCTGCAGTGAGTGTTCCTGTGATGGTATTTTCCAGAAAGCTTCAGAGACACCCACTTGGATTGGCAGTGCTGTAGGACAGGGCACTGCTGGACAATTTATGCCTCTTACAGCAGCCACTTAGTGTTGTTATTTAATGTGCAGTGTTCTGTCAGGGCTATAATTTACAGCAAATGGAACATATTTCCCAGTCCATTTAAAGGTTGTTCCATTGTTAGAAGACTCGTGTCCTCTTTTATATTTTGCTGTTATTTTTGTGATGGTTTTTGAGTTTTGCCTGGTGCCAGTGGCAGATATGTCTTGCCTCTTCTATATTTAATTATAGTTCCAGTGGAATTCTTGCGGAGAAGAAGCAAATCTGACTTGAATTCCCTCTGAAGCTGTTTTGACAAGTAAAAAATTAATTTCTGCATAGTGCTATTCACAGTGTTTCAGGCCACATTCCTTGACACAGAGAAAATAATTGGGAGAAAGGATGGATACTTTAAAATTTCTCCTTCTTCTTGATTTTGGGGTGAGTAGTTATAGGATCCCTGTACAGATTTGTGTGTCCATGAGGTTCTGTGAAACCCTGGAGCTCTGAGCTCAGTGTCTGCCTGACCCTCAAAGCTTCAGAAGTGTAAGGAATGCCCAGGTTGTACTTCCCAGCATTTCTTTTAGCAATAACATAAACCTGTCTTGACAGTTACATTGTATTTTCTAACTGTTTTTCTCTGTGGACAATGAATCTTTGTACCCATTTTTGCTTTTTATATTGTCAGTGTGTGCTCATAACTTCATGGAAATGGCCTCAGGGAGCCTCATTTGTTCTTTGCACCAACTTTGCTGTACAGTTGTCTCATTTAACATACAGTTCCTTCTTTTGGTTTGTCCCTAGGTGATGCTCTTTGCTAAGTGAAATTAAATTCCCATCATTTTTTAAAATCCAGTTCTTTAAATCTGGTTACAAACCCCTTTTTCTACTTCTAACTTGCAGCCCTCTGTCCCATGGAGTTACTCTTTCAATTCTTTGCCAACTTCCACTGACAAACTGGATGTATAAAAGCTCAGCCCAGGCTGATGAGGTTTGGTGCAGCCAACAGTGATCTTTCCTCCTGTGCCCATTGCAGACTTTGGACCTGAGGAAACCTTTTAATTCTTCTGTTCAAATATATCTGAGGACCAGAAACATCCCTTAGCCCTTTACATTCCTGCTTGTTCTGTTTAGTCTTGAGACTCTAGTCCTTGCTCCATTCTGTGATGAAAGTAATTCCTAATTTCTTGTTGCTCTGTTGCTCAGTTTGATTCACAGCTGACTTTTTAGATTGGCTGTTGATTCAGTGCTGGGCTCATTGTTTGGGTCACTGTTTAATCTGATGTGACTCAGGTGACATCAGCACCCTGTTTGTGTGATCTTTCCCCATGTAAACAGCCAGTTTAAATGTGTCAACTTGGAATTTCACTGCTCTTTATTGATTTTAATGGATTTATGTTGCTTTAAAGCAATGGAAGAACTGCCCTTTGTTTTCAATATGTTACTGTAATTCTTAAGCTGTACTTGCCATGTAGGTAGCTACACACAAAAATGATCAGGGCTGCACTTTAACATGTGCTCAGTGTTCAGTACTGGGTCCATGAACCCTTTTTCCTTTTCTGTAACTATTTCTGGTTTTAGAAGTAGGCCTGTTTTTTCACTTTCCAGGCTGCTTTCAGTTATGGTGAGACAACAGCAGGCTTTTGAGAAATTCTATCAAAAAGTAGATTATATTTCTATCCTTAGAATATTTCTTGAGCTGTACTAGATATTAAGGTTGGTGTATTTTTCCACTGAAGTCTCCCATCAAAATGAAAATGTAGTACAAAGAGAGTAAATGCCTCTTCATGCAGCTCCAGCTGCAGGACTGAGGTATAAATGGATGGGAAAAGAGTGACAGTTTGCTTTCAAAGGATTCAGTAACAAAAAATTTCTTTTTTCCCCTCTACTGAGAAAAATTCAACTTATAATTATAGTGTACCCAGTGCATCAGGGCATGCCTTTCTATTTGTATCTAAGTTGTCTTCCATCTTTCCCATTGAAATGTTCTGAGACTTATTCTCATTCTTAATTATTATAACCACTATTTCTGTCTCTGAAAGATCTTTCTGATGTTTCACACTTCCAATCCTATTTGTGGTTTAACCAGCTCCATCTGCAATACAATAATTGGAAGATCTACATGCTTTCTGTTTACTCTAGGTGAATAAATATTCCAGTGCTCTGTTTTTACTGTTTCCTGTGTTTTGCAATAGTGCTTGGTTATGACACCTACTCCCACAGCCAGTTGCCCCTTTAGTAATTCCTAATATTATACAAAGTGCACATCCTGATTGGACATGAGATTCTGTGCTGCAGATGAGCACCTCATCTATTGTGTTTTTAAGAGGCTCCTTTTTGTGGAGTGAAATTTTCACTCCTTTTTGTGGAGTGAAATTTTCCTCTTGGATGGTGCCAATGATCATCTGGTTAGGCTTGCTTTATTCCTCCTACTGTTAAGGACACTTTGAATGACAATAATTTTACTATTTACTGATGGGAAGAGTATTGTGTAGGGTGATTTACTCTGAATAATCAACATCACTCACACACACACTTATACTACAGTACCTGGTACTGTAATTATTGTACCTCCTACATGAGTATTGTTATAAAAAGAGAATTTAATTGAATAAAGAGATTGGCAGTACACTGGGCCCTAACTAAACTCTGAACAGGAAGCTAAGCACTGGAAAGGTGCCTTCCTTAAAATAAGGTGTTCTTGCTTTATATTCTAAGAATTTAGAAAAATACTCAACACTAATTACTTCAGTATCTTTTTTTATATGCCATCTACTGCAGAATGTAGAGATGTGTTATCTTGTCTTTATTAATGCTTATTTGATTTGGAAGCCAGGTAATATATTGGCAAAAGCACTTGAAGATGTGCTTTGGAATATTGTAAAGATGAATATCCCAATGGAAGAGTATTTCTGCCATACCCTGCAGGGGTTATTGGGAAGCCTTGGAGTTGACTCCTACCATTTTTTCTTGCAGAGGCAATATTGTATGCAGGACAGAGGCAGTGAGCAGCTGGATAAGAGCTCCTGATCATGGATTTCAGGTTGCCTAGGTACAAAACCATGTCCAGTTATAGTTAGTATGGGTTTAATTTGCAGCTGGGATCAGAACTGAACATTCCTTCAGGAGCACAGAAATTCACACAATCACCATGTGGTAATTTGCCTATTTTGTCTTCTATCAGTGCCTGTGAACAACTGAGTGCCTTTATTGACTGGGCCAGGGAGACTCTCCAGCACCCACCAGATTTCTGTGAGACTTTGATTTAAATATGAGTGGGCAGAAGTGAGACCTGGCATGGTAACAGCCATTAGCTGCAGGGATGTGATGGGAAGCAAAAGCCCTATTTTGTCCCAGTCCTTTCTCTCAAGAGGTGCTGAGTGTAACATCAAGGAATGTGGGAAACAGACAGTGAAACTGGAGTCAGAGTACTGGGAAGCTTTCCTCCCAGTCTGGTGAGAGAATAATGGAGAGAGTGCCTGTGTGTTGGAACATGTTTGGAGCACCTGAGAAGGTGAGGGACAACAGCATCATGGATGGGTGATCTCCCTTCCTATGTGTGAAAGAAAGTAGGGAAAAGGTTGCTGGTGATGTGGAGCACATCTCCCTTGGCTTAAATATTCACATCTACCACAGAGGAAAGTATCTGCAGCTCTCTGAAATATAACTCCTTGGGTTTTTTCCCTTTAATCCACAAGGGTTTATATCTAAAGAGACAAACTGGGGGAACAGGCTTATTCACATAGAAAGGATTTTTTTTCCCATCTTGTTAAAAGAAAAAAATCAGTTTGTCAGCCTTTACTCAGCTTGTTCCCAGTTCAGCTCCATTTGATCAAAACACAGCAGCTTCTATCAGTATCTCTCTTACCTCATAATATTAATTAGGTGGTTGGATAGAGCATCCCCAAAAATAGCTTAATTATCAATGACAATAAATACCTGTGCAAATGCAGCATCAGAAACATGAAGGGTTTTGTGCAAAATCTCCCTGGTTTAACAGTGAACTCTAAGGCAGAGAATTTGTTTTGGTGAACCACTGATTAAGAACTTTGTCTTTTTGACCAAATGAACTAAGGTGTGACACAACTTTCATCTCTGTGGAAATCCAGTTTTACTTTCCATTCTTGCACACCTTTGCCTTCCCAGTGACGTGTATAACACAAACCAGATGTATCTTTCTGAATATTCATAACACAGATGTGATAGGGTAGGTTTAATCTGAGCTACAGCCATCAAGAGGATGTAGACTGGATTTCCACTGGATGTCACTCTTAGCTTAGGTCTGTGGGAATTTAACACTGAGGTGTTGTCTGCATGAACCTGATACCTGTTGGTTTGTTTGTTTTTTAAAAAATGTTCATTTAACCTCATGGTTCTAAATATTTTTAAGGGGGGAAAGTGATAAAGATAGTAATAAAGATATGTGAGTTAGTTTTCTTTTGTGTGATTCTAGCATATTTCTGAAGGGGTGATGAATTTGTGAAACTAAATGGTGTAGAAATGCACTTGGATAAAATTATAAGATATTAAGAGAATATATTCATGAGTCTATATCAAACAATTCCCTTGTACTTGGGAGACCTGAAACTCCCCAGTGAATTTCCTCCTTTTTTGTATTTGATATTAACCTTTCCTAGTTTAGTTTCTTTGCTTACAACTGTGGTTTTGGGGGGATTTTGTGAAGTTTTTAATATTGTTTTTGGTTTGGGTTTTTTGCTTGCAATTGTAGCTTTTCTGTGGCCAAATACAGAAGTGGCTGGCATGGAGTGGACAAAATTGCATTCCTTTCCAGCACTTGCTTACATAAATTCAGTATACAAGAGAGACTTGACCATAGTAAATACACTCTCAAATGTCATTTTGGGTTATGCCAATGAGCTAAACTGCTTATTAATTGCTGTTCTGTGATGGTCTGCTAGAAGCAGCACTTGAAAATGTGTCACACACACGTTTTGGTTGCCACAGTTGTCACAGGGTGCTCCTGCTTCTGTGGTGTTTTGTTTTGAATGTCTCTTCAGGGTCTCACAGAATAGCACATAACTGCCCCTCTGGAATTACATTTCAATGACACAACCCAGAAATTTGCTTTGACACCAACAATGTCAGAATATATTGATCACAAACAAGCCTGGAAATTAACATTCCTTTAAGGTGAGTTGTGAAGTTCATGTCCTTGATACTTCAATGTCACATGACTTTGAACAAGTCAGAGCAGAGGGGATAAAATTTATATGGATGTGGGAGCATCCCTCTCTTCCCTGTGAGAACATCACAGGAAACACTTCTGGGGGCTGGAAGTGAAGCCCCAAAAATGAATTTGGATGTTCTGTACCATGATGGCTTTTGCTCCCACAGAGCTGATGTAGGCCTAAAGAAAGAGGTTAAGTGTCCCAATCTGTTTCAACTTAGTTTTTCAATTGTCAGTGACATTTACTCCGTGTATGTTCCAAAATGCCAAACCAGTGTGTACAAACACATTCCAGCCTCATCTGTGAGTTACTGAACAGACATAAACAGCCTAAATTATTGCAGCTTACACATGGCCCTTGGCAGCCCTTCCTTGGTCTTGTAGGCACTGATTGCTTTTCATGTCTGCTAAAGGGAAATGACTTCATGCATGGACACCACATGCAGCCTCTTGGGTTTTGTGTTGCTCCTGTACAGACTTTGTTCCTATTAGAAAAATTATGTTTTAATGTTTATATTTTGTTTTCTTTCACATTTCCATTGAAAATGTTGGCAATAGTTATCATTAATGTATTTGATGGTAATATCTGAGTATTTAGGAACCAAAAATACACCTCATACCTTACAGTCTGATTCATTTTTGAGAGATTATTGGTAATTGTTCCAGCAGTGTTTTCAAGCCTGGTCTTCTGCTAAAAAGCGTTTTCCAGTTTAGGAGGTCAAAGTACAAGATACTTAAAAAAAAAAATTCCTTTCTTGTATCTATTCATTTTCAAAGAAAGTCACATTATAAAAAGAAGAGTTATATAAAAAGAGTTCATTTAACTCTCCAACTTCTGCTAATTTTTTTAAGTACAAAATAAAATGTTTGTCTTGAAACAATGATATTCTGCAGTTTAAGCCTTCAGAGTTAAGCTCAGACCATGCATTTGGGTCATTTACTACACATGAGAAGCTGACACAGTCTGAGCAGGCATTTACAGGTGAGAAGAGACCTGTGGAATATTTAGGCTTTTATGTACAACTAAAACTACCCCCTCAGGTTTCTTTCATCAGATATTTAATATTTGTAATAGTAAACCTAAACCCCTTTCCTCTGTGTCTATAAATAATTGACTAATTTTTAATGCCGTGGTTATTCAATCTTATCCTGAACATATGTTTGCATTAGGCACTGAAATGTGAATTAATTAGTCCAGTTGTGTGATTAGCTCATAATATCAGTCATCATGATTTTCCTATTGAGAGGCAGAACTTGGTAAACATCATCTCCCTTGATTTTCTCACCTTCCCTCTGGCAAATGGGAGGGGCATGAACTGAACAGCACATTAGAGCTGTTCTGAACATCTCTGGTATCAGTTTTTATAAAGAAAAGCTCTCGAGGGTCTGTTTCTGTTGTATTCACAGTACTTGCTATGTTCATTTATGTGCACATTAAGACTTCTGAAAAAATTATTTCTTTACATGTATTACATTGAAGGCAAAACTGTGTGCAACTCCTGATAGGGAAAAACGATGTGATCTGAGGACAATCCTGCATTTTGTGATTGGTATTTGTGCTGGAATGGCATCCCTTAAAGTGTGAATATTGTCTGAACCTTGCCTGAGGGAAGCCTGAGGACCTGACACAGTCATGCAGGCTTGGAGCTCAGCTGGAGATGCAGAGATGCTTTCCAATGTGATCATGTAGTATTCCATTGAATACCATTGGTTTGCTTCAGGAACAAGGTATTTAGTACTTTCTTTAGATGTTAACTGATTTGAAACATCCAGCTTCTGTTTTAAAATGGAAAAAGCTGCACATAAAAAAAAGCTGCAGTGGTTTTGAGTGTAAATTCAGATGTAACAGTAACAACTAGATAAGTGGTGTCTATACATTGAAAAAAACCTGATTTTTATTTGACAGTTTCTGAAGAGTAGCTGCTCTATCTAAAATAGCCAGAGAAAGGCCTGAAATAGAAAGGGTGCTTAAATAGAGGCTTTAAAAGGTTCACAAATACATACTTCAAGGAAGGTAAACAACATATATGAAGGTCTATGTCTGATCTCCTACCCTGCAAATCACTGGCAAGAATCTCCCTGAACAGCAATGGAAATTATATTTCCCCCCTGTCCTCCCCTTAAATCATGCAAGAATTCATAAGGAAATTCATGAGAAGTGGCATGTGGATGTTTTCAGGCAACATATGAGTTTTCCTCCCACAGGTAGGGCTCCAAACATGGATCAGGAGCACCATGAATCTCTGCTAATACAAGAGTTTGTGGCTAAGAGTCAGCCTGGAAAGTCTTGATCCCAAACAGTGTCCCAATTCATGGTGGGAATGATGTAAAGAGTGAAACAGTCTGGGAGAAACAGTGGAGTTGACCTCAGAAGAAAAGAATCCTGTGAGGAAATGCAGCTCAGTGTTGCTCCCCAGCCCTGGTGCTTTTTATCCCAGGCAAAGAAAGGAGGCAGTACCTGAAGCATCAGGGCATTTCTGAATTTTGGGTGGGGAGAGATGTTCATGTGCTGCTCATGGAAGCTCCAGGAAATGTGGGACAGCAAGACACAAGGAGTGGGTGTGTTTGACACCACACTGAGGGGATGTAGACACTGAATTTATTTATGGCATATGTAATCCTGTTCTAACACTACTCTGACTGGCATTTTTAATGACATCACAGGTTAAACTGTTAAAATTAAACTGGGTATAGATGTGAATTTAGGAATTATCTCCCTGGGCCAGGATTAGGATACATGGGTTAAATGAAATCACTGCTGTCTAGCAAGTGACAGTTGTGTCAAGAAATGGAGAAATTCCCTCTCCATGCTTGGTAAATCTAGCACAATTCACAGGAATGAATCTTGTAAAATTTTTTATATTATATTTCCTGAAACAGGAAATATAGCAATACAAATCAATATATTTCTGTTTTATTGGAACTGTCTTTGATATTAAATACAGGGAAGAGTCCAGGAATATGTTACTGCTAAACAACTTAAGCCTGTAGACGCTTAAAAAAGGGCAAAGTGGCAAAAATAAAGAAAAACTAATAAATCTGATTCCTAATTCTGCTTATAGGTCCCTGAAAAGATGGAAGGGTAGGATATTTTGCTTTAAAATTATATCTACAGTATGATTATGTGTTTTCCTTCATTGTTTTAATGTGTGAGGTCCATTGGTTGGACCAATTCCATTCCATGTTAAGGACCTTTCAACCAGCCTGTCACTGTTCCAACTTGCCTTGACTCCTCTGTGGCTGTTTTGGCATTTTTGGGATTGTTTTTGATCAGAGATGCCACATTTTATTTATTCTTGTATTTAAAGCTTGCATTTTTATTTCTCTTTATTGCCTTTGCATTTATACATTTAGAACCAATCAGTTTTATTTGATGATTCATTGGGAACAGGGTTTGGGGGATTTTTTTCTCCCCCTCCTTTTTAACCAGTATTTGTTTGCTACAATTCAGGGTTACAATTTCTGTCTCAAAAATGTCCTAAATATAGAAGTGACTTATTTTTACATTGTGACTTGATTATTTCACCTCTTAAGGTACATTTAGTGTCTTATTGGTAGTCCTGAAGATTTCCCTAAGTTGCCATCAGGAAAATATTTGGCAGGCTACTGATCATTTCCTGCTGTGGGGAAGCTGACAGGGGAAAGGAGGTGTGAGGAAACAGCTTCTCTGCTTTGAAATGGATGAAAGAGCAAAAAATGACCCTACTCTACCAACACTATCTTCTTTCAGAAGGTATGGATTTTTTTCCTTCCCCTAGGCCTCCAGTAAGTGTGGAATTAATAAGAAAAGGATGAAGCATTGCTACTGAATCAAACATTGTAAAATCAATTTACTAAATGTTCTGTCCACATTTCATTTCCATTGTTTTCTCCCTAAGGAACAGCAAACACTTTTGTTGTTGCTTTAATGTGTCATTTATGTTGTTTTGCATCATATGTTCTGCAGGAAGTTTCTCAGTTGTTCTCTGCAGCTTTTGGCATTAAACACTGATAATCAAAGCAGTGTTGTGGAATTGGGATGTAACTTCAGAGGTTTTTTAGTGTTTGTTCTTGTAGAAATACCAACTGACATCAGTTCAGATTTAGCTTCCATTGGGGAAAACTGGCAACTTTTGACATTTCTAGTCACTTCTTTTTTTAAGCTCAAAAAGAGGTTGATCCTTTCTTTTTGCAGATCTCTTGTTGATGTTCTTACAACGTTTTTCTCAAAGAATTCTGGGGAATGATAGCCTTGATTTGTGTGGCTCTATTTTATTTTACATGATTCAGTGCATAAAAAGAAATGGCTTTTGTTCCTGGGCAAATGAGTCAAAAGTCTGTACCATCCACCCTGTCTGCATGGTAGAGGAATCTAAAGAAGTTACCAAAACAACTTAGATATGATCTATGTGGGAGGTTTTTGTTGTGGTGGTGTTTTTTTTTTTTTTTTTTTTTTTTTTTTTGTTTTTTTTTTNTTTTTTTTGTTTTGTGGGTTTTTTTACTATTCAGGCACAGGTGAAATTTTACATTCCTGTCTTGTGATCTTTTAGAAAAATACTTATTTCCCTCTTGTTATAATGCTTCTCAGACAGCAGTTTTCCCATGGACACCATCCCCCCTAACTCTTAGCTGAGTTCATCTCTGGTTTTTAACAAAAAAAAAAAGCCTGTAAAACAGGAGATTTCCTGGAGGAAAAAAAATAAACCAATCACTGCTTGATATATGATGCACAGTGGAAGAGAATGTTTGGATGTAAATCCTGTTTGGCATTTCTTTTACTTTCTGGGAAGATGATTTATCCACTGAGCTCCTCTTTTGTACACTGAGCTGTTCTTTTTATCCCTTCAACTCAAGTATTTCAGGTGTCTGCTTTGTAAAGTGATTTCCCACACCATTAAATCAACACAGTGGAGGCAGGAGTGAGCGTGGGTCAAAGGTTGACATTTTTAAACAGAGGAGAAGAGAAGCCACAATCTATTCCCTCACATGTTTACAGGAACAAAATTTCTCCTCATGCACAAGGAAGGCCTTTTTTGACAGTAGCTGTTTTAAAAGTATGAAAAAAATAAGGATTTTTCCTGTGTTTTGCCCCCAAAATATTTTCTGCTGAAATTTTTTCTTGCTGAAAGTTTTCCACCTATTTCTAATACCAGCTTTCCAAAAGAAAAATCATGTTTTCTGGTTTATCAATCAGATGTTGTAGCAGAGCTTTTCACATGAACAAAACTGATTGTGTGTAAAATAGTACTGGATGTATTATGTACTGATGGGCAGCAGGAACAGTTGAAAGTTTCTGCAGTGCTAATCTGTAAATCTGGTTACAGAGAGGAGCATTTGTCATGCTGAGGGGTAAATCCAGTGTCATTGCATGGATTATTTTACAGGGTTTAGTGGGGACTTTTTCTCCAATGACCATTTTTTCTGGATTATGAACCTGGCTTGCTGCATCAGGATGTTTGTGAAATGAACATAACTTAATAGGATTTGTAAGAGTTCCCTCAGATGGGGAGGAGGATGTGCACCAACCTCCCTTGGTGTAGCAGCCTCTGTTCACCAGGCAAAGTTCACACCTGACCTAAGGAACCTGGAAAATTGGAATTGTGAACAACAATAATCAACCTCTTTAAGTTGGACCTTGAAGGTGTTGAAGTGCACTGGGTTTTGCATGAACAGGGATGTTAAATACCCCAACAGGTTTGCAGTGAGCTCCAAGGGAAACTCTCTGTCAGGAAGGTTTGTGGATATTCTTGCACAGTGGAGCGTGTCTGGATTATTGCTAATGCTCTAAGAAGTACAATTGAGTCAGCCTAAGCTTTCCTGGTTCACTGAACCAAGGGACATAAACCAAGCTTGCCTTCTGACAGTAGCATTACAAGCTCATTTTTCTAGTTAAGATTTAACAGTATTTGTGTTTTCCTTGCTACTGTATTAATTAAACCACTGTGGTGCTGCTCAGGCTGCAGATCAAGCCCAGCAAACAGGAAAGAAAATGAATCATGATAAGGCTGTTAACTCAAATGAGAGTCATGAGGTGTTCTAAGCCTGTTTTCTATTGGAGTTCTGGGCTTTGAAATTCATATTGAATCAGAACAAGGCTGAACTGCAAACTACGGCCTGATTCAGGTAATTTTGACTCCTGTATACAAAGTCCTAAATCAATTAATGCTAACACAGGTAGACAGAACAGCAAGCTTGGCTCATATTCCTACATTTTCAGATGTTGCCAAAGGTGTGGTTAGAAAAGCTGAAGTTGGAAACTGAGACAGTGCCTGGGCCAGAGTGACTTGGGAATTACAGGTGCCCAAGAAACTCCTTGTGACAAGAATGACCTCCTTTATCCCAAATAACCTGAGAAGGGGCTGCAGGGACATGTAGGACTCTGTGCAGCTCATTAGCTCCCATGTCAGTGGAGTTTAATCAGACTGAAAGAGTGAGGGCACAGTCAGGTGAGTGTGGAAACCTTCCTTGAACTGCTGAGATTCATTGACTTCAGTGCTGTTATTATGGTGCCACTGACAGGAATGACACTGCTGGGATCACTTAATTTACCTTTACAGGAGAACCTCTACTGAGCAATTGTAGAGAGATATTCAAAGTTCCCTGTCTCCTACTGGTTTACAACGTGCAAAAGTAGAAAAAAGGTTATGCTAAACTCTTATTTTTATATTGATTTCCATGGGTGACCCTCATGCTGCTTTAATGGTTGTGCCTGTGAGCATAAATCTTCCAATGATCTGTTTTCACACAGTGTCACCTGAAATAACTTTAAAAAAAAAAAGTAGTTTGTAAGATGCTAGCTATATTTGACAGAAAAAACTCCAAATTTGGTGATTTTCTGATATTTTCATTCACATGAATTTAACTGTCTCTTCTTGTTCTGCTATCAGGGTTGTTCTCAGTCCTGTTTTCTCCATGCTGGTTTTATGGGAGATTGAGGACTTATTTGATTTTTCATTCAATCACGTGGTCTTGGTGTGATAATGAAGGAAATGGAATGGGAGAATGGGCCCTAACACATTTTAAGAAAACTTTAGAGAAAGGTTTGGGTCTTGATGTGACAATTAAAACTAATTAATCTTTAGACCATGTTTGAATCCAGTGAGATTTCAAAGTTTCTGTAAAGAAAGCACTGTAACTTAAAAATGTGTTTTGTTAATTTAATGGTTTAATACATTTAAATTAGCTAAGTAATTTGAAAGCAAATTACTTTGCCATCGCTTTGAATCTTGCATCCATTGGTTTCTAATGGGACTTGAATCCTTTTCCAGATATAATCTGTTTAATATGAGTGGCTTCATGTTGCAGTAATCCTTCTCATTACATTTCTAGGACTTAACTCCTTTTTTCCTTAATAATACTCTTGGCAACTGCTACAGAGCAGTTTGCTGTTTCAGGAGTACTCTGCTTTTTAAAAATAGCACTGAAGCTCTGTCAAGTTTGCCTAAGGGCTATTCTTGATGACTGAACTGAGGATTATTAAATACCTGCAATGTTTCCAAGATCCAGAAGGGATCTCAAAATCTCTGGGCTTGTTTGCATTTCCTGGACTTAAGAAAAATATCTGGGGCTTTGGAGAAAATAGTTTTGTCTTTGTTTTTTTGGTTGGTTGGGTTTTTATTTTCAGTAGTAGTTGTTGCACAAAGACAAAAAAAATCTGAATGGGGCTGCAGGACAACTCATTCAAGTCAATAATTCTGCATGCAGTGTTTCCAGATTGGTGATTCAGACCCCTGCAGTACACCCTGGGAGAAATCCTGATGGTTCTGGCTATGTTAGAATGTTGTTTGCAGTGCCTGATGCTGCCTCAGCATTGTCTGGTTTGCAGTGCATGCAGAAGGACTCCTGCTCCTCAAACACAGTGAGGATGGTGTACCTGAGTGCCTTTCCTGTTCAGTGCTGTTCCAAAAACTGTCTTTAATAGATGTGGCTGATTCTGCAGTGTCTGAAGGGACCAAGCCTGCAGGGTGTCTCAGACTGTTTGTGTGGTTTTTCTTTGGCTTGGGAAAGAAGAGCAGTGAAAGGGCACGTGACAAACTCACTTTCTTTTCTAATGGCAAAGGCTCTTTGGAAAACTGCCAGTACCAAGATCATTCCACTTCAACTAAGCAGTGTCAGAAAACAGTCTTGTCCCATCAAACGTGGAATAATAATATTATGTTAATTGTTAATGCCCTTGTTAATTTGATCGGTGTTTTTATTAATTCATTCACTTAAAGAATAAAGAAAAATGAAGTCTCTGAAGATTGAGACTCTTAGATTAATTTAAAGATAAACACTTTTTATGAGTTCTTTATATTTCTCCACATTAATTTAGGGGTTTATTTTAACTATATTATTCCAGTTTTTCTCACATTTTCTATTTTTTCAGAGCCTGTTTGCACATCATTCTTTAGATAGCCTAAAATAGTGAGATGAGCAAGCTCTGGGCATACTCAGTGCTTTGTATTCTCCTCTAGTTAAAAGAAATTAAGTTCCTTTTCTTTAACCCTATTTGTTTGTATTACAGGGCTCTATTGCTTGTATTTCTGCATTGCATGTGGCTTGAAAAGAAGCTTTAGTCCAAAAACATCTGTGTGATGAAAAGTGATCCTTTCTGAGCATGGAAAGATGTTTTCCTCTATTAGTTACTAACAGTTCCACCAGCCTGTGGTGCAGATGCTCACCCATCTATTTACACAAGCTCCATAAAACAGGATGTTCAGAAATATAGAGGAAAATGTGAAATAACTAGGAATATGCACAGCCAGCCACTGGAAGCTCTTTCTGCTTCTGAGAGTGAGAGGCAAATGATATTCTTACTAAAATCTGAGTCAGGAAGGGCTAAAATAGGCATTTATGTACAGCCAGGAACCATATGTCAGGTTTAAGTGGGTGATGGAACTCTAAACTGAGCCAATAGTTAAACTCAGTGCTGTGATGAATACAACAAATTGAATTAGTCATGTGCTTTGTCCATTGAGGCAAAATGTTACTGGGAATTAATCCAGATTAAATATTATCGAAAATGCAGTTTTAGACTGCTTTGTAAATCATGATGTAAGGACCTGGAGTAGTCCTCATCCTGGTTCCAAGTGTGTTAGTTATCAAAGTCTTGCTATAAATCAGATGCTCTTGGCAGCCAGTGATGGTGTAACTCTCCTCTACTGGCCTTGAGAAAATTTCAAACTCTAGCTCAAATGTGTAATAAAACATTTACTACATGGCACAAAGACTTGGTTGTGTGGTTTTGGGGTTTGAGATCATCTCAATTGAGATGTACTGGTTCAAAACCACCAAAGCCCAGCATCTGTTGTTCTGAAGGGCATTTTGAGTTCTCACTCTGTTGCATGAGTGCCTGCTGCTGTCCTCAGTGGTTTTGCTCTTGTTCCATTTTGATTAATAAAGGCCTCTGTTCATCTGCTAACTCAGGCACTGGACAAAGGCAGCATATTTGAGCTGGTTTCTGTATTGTGTTGGATTCAGTGATACAGGAGTAATTGCCACAGTAATGTTCAGCTCACTGGGAGTGTGAGGACTCACTGAACACTCAGCAGGCTCTTATGAGGCAGGGGGTGGCACCATTCCTGTCACAATATTCAGGTGCCTGACCTGTCTGATGGGTGCTCCCTTGCTTTCCAGGCAAAATGCTCCTTTCCTCCTGTGTCTCCTGTCCTTGGGAGTTGGTTTGGGCTGTGTGCCATGGCCAGAACAACAGGTTTGGTTTGATGGTCCTGATTTAGGCTGAGCTGTTGGAACAGGATGCTTCCAAGGCAGCATGGTTTTCATACCTTATTATCCCCTTTCCCATTTCCTGTCCCTTTTTCTCCTGCTGGCATACTTCCCTTTCTCCCAACCAGTCTTTTCCTTCTCTTGCTTCTTATCTTGGTCCCAGTTTTGCTGCATCTATACCCAGATGTGGCATTTCAGATGCCATTACCTAGATAATCCCAGTCTTTTGTGGTGCTGCTTGTGCAGTTACACAAATGCTGCTGGCATCTACTCACCAGAAAATCCCCCACCCTCCAATTAACTGTGGAATTCATCTGATTTTATGTAGCTGCCACATTCCTACCTGTGAAACTTGGCTGTTCGTAGATTTTTGCTCTCTGTACCTCTTGTCAGATTCTCACCTGTGGCATTTTTCTGTGCCATGCTCAGCAGATTTCCGTCTCCCTGCAGCTCTTTTAGGTGTTTAAGACAAACTCTCTCCTTCTGCCATGCCTTTTCCCAGCTGGAAGGGCTTCTCTGGGCAAGAGCAGGGTTTTTTTATCATCTAAAATGTCTACAAAAGGCTTTTCCCTTGCCCAGCAACCCAGAGAAGTGAAATAAAACTGTCATGGCATGAGCACTGAAACTGAACTGAAGAACTCTAGGACTTCATCACTGCAGTTTTTCATTATTTTAAGAAAAAGCTTAAATGTTTTGTGACTCATGGGCTTCTTGTTGTCTCAAAAGTTGTGCTGTCATTTCTACAGAGACAGAGATTCTTTTTCCAAGGTAGTGTCAATATTCCAAATATTTCCCAGGCTAACAGAATGATTCTGTTTGGCATCCACAAAGATCAGAAGTGGTCTCTCAGAACAGTAGGTGAGAGACAATCAGTTCTATTATTGATCAGATGAACTGGATAGAATAAAGACACATTAATATTTATAAGTCAAAAATTAATATGTAGAAAACAGTAATACTTTTATTCACATAATACACTTTTAGTAACTTCAAAGGAAGCAAGAGGAGTTTTCTTTAAAAAAATTTTACAAGTTTTTTCCATTAGGCACAGCCCATCATGGAAAGGAAAGGAGAGATTATAAAAGTACATAGAGGATGTAATATTGGTCTGCTAAAATATTTAATGTAATTTAAAAGTAGCATATCTATTGTCTCTGTATCATGTCCCTGGGAGTTGCCTGAAGGTGGGACTGAACTTCTTTCTGCACTTCCCATCCATTTCCCACACGAGCCAGTTGGGTCAGTGCAATGCAGCTGGGAAAAGGAGCTATTAAATAGCTTTTTGTGTCTGGTATGTCACAGGCCCCTTTAAATGTTAACTGAAATCTCAGGAAACTCTTCCCTGAAATTGGGTTAAAAGAAGATTTCTACACACAGACACATTTTAGCAGGACTTTATTAAGAAGCCTGGACAGCCATTGGATTTGTGCTGCCTTAGACTTGGAAACAAGTCCCTGTTTTAGAAGCTTTTGAGGTGCCCTGTGCCCCCTCTGAGGGTGTTTGGGGTTAAAGAGGGGGAACTGCCTCTGAAAGTGTTTGCTTTGCTTTTTCATCCCTCAGAATTTCCATGATGTTTGATATGGAATATCTGAGTGGTTTATCTCCGAATTAGCCCTGAATATCGCAGTAGGCTCAGCTGGGAAAAAGAGGTTCTGGGTATTTTTTTTCTGTCTGAAGCATTAAAGGCTGACTGAAATTGGACTTAAATATATCCAGATGACTTTTCCTTACAAACAGGTTAGAAGAAGTTTCC